>CM036548.1:5640000-6085000 GCA_020745685.1 Tautogolabrus adspersus | reverse complement strand
AAAATAATTTAATCTTGGTACATGAAACATTGATGAAAGTGTGACCTTCAGGTACATGGACATGTTTTGAATGTTTTGAAACTACTGTACTGTTTTCCAGGTGGAGGTTTTATTTGTGTCTGATACACAAAGGCCTTTCAGAGTTCACATGAGGTTGCACAAAGAGTTTCAAAGTTCAAATCCGGAGGAGGCAGTGATGGATCGATGGTTAAAAAAAACCAAGAGGACTTTAAAGCAGGTCAGCGGGACAGCATGTACTGTTTAACTGATTTTAAAAGTTATTATTATAACAGAGAACAGAGAAACAGTCACAGTTTGGTAAGGCACCAAAACCAAGTGTTTGGGGTCACCAGTATGGTTTCACAAGGGGCACAAACAGAAGTCTCGTTGGAGAAAGAGAAAGATCAATCCAAGATTCTTGTCACATACAGATGGGCAGTAAAATGCATAAAATTAATTGTTGTGCAAGGCAATGCAATTAAAACATAAGCGTTCCTGCAAAAGACACATAAATAAAGTAAAATGAGGAGATATAAAAGTAGTAAATTGACCTAAGCTTGTATGGCTGCCATGTAAAGTGTCCATCAGTATCAATTAATCCATTCATACACAGTTACACAGGGCTGATGTAGCAGCGGGAGCAATTTGAGGTTACTGTAAGTGTCTTGCCCAAGGACACATAGACATACTGTTTGGCTGAAGTAACTGGGGATCGAACCCCTGACCTTCCGGTTGAGAGACAACCGACTCCACCAGTCTGAACACATTTTGGACACAGCTTCTTGATCTGAAGGCTGCTGCATGTGATTGAATCTATGAAGTACACTAACAAGTTCAGTGTTAAGTGGTCGAGCTGACTATCATGAAATAAATTGAAAATTTGAGTTCAAGTGTCAATTTCGTGACGACTTCATGAACTGCTGTGAGACATAGGCTCAGGCAGAGTTGCTTCTACAAACCAAAGGAGGAAAACTATGGGTTTTATTTGAAAAGTATTTTTCTTCACGGATGTTGCCGTCTATATACAAACTTTGGTATAAAACTCTTAAAATAATACTGTCAGTAAATGATGAATGAGTACTCAAGAAAGGTCTTCATATCGTTGACAGGGATGTTGAAAAAAAAGTAGAAAAATTCAGCAGCCCTTTATGTGGCCATTTATTGTAGAATATTTTTGGGCCCTCCTTATATTAAGGGTGCTGTATACTCTCCACCAAGTCCTACACTTTTTCAAAAGTCTCTCTCTGCTTTCTTGTGGGCTATTTGACCTACCTCCTGACATTGTTATGTTCACACTCTCGAACCTTTAGAGAGCAATTCTCAACAACATTGCAAGCCGATTACAGTCTGTTCAGAGTTGGCTACGCGGCTACAAAGATTTTATCTGACACGTATGGACAACTCCTTCTCTCCCCTGCTGCCGCCGCCTGTCAGCCAGAGCAACAAGCACAAGGCCAGAGGACTTTAGGTTAAAATATGACGACGCGCTTAAATACACATTCAGTTCACCAGCGTGTCTCTCATGATTTTGGCATAAGAGCAAAGTGTTTCCCCCTCCTGTCCATCAGCGGTGAGAAACAGACAGCATGTGAGATAGAACCACAGTCTGTCGCTGAAACACCAGCAGCTACATAAACTCTCCATTTCTTTCTCTCTGCTATTAAGGGGGAAAAAAACACATGACATTAATGATATTGAAAATATGTAGACACACACCCACGCCTAATTTCCGTCCGTAATTTAGCACGCAATTTGCAACACAAACTAAAGCCACCAGCAAGGTCCATTAATCTGTTCCAGTTAGACCACTTCCTCCCTCCCTCTCTCTCTCTCTCTCTCTCTCTCTCTCTCTCTCTCTCTCTCTCTCTCTCTCTCTCTCTCTCTCATGGGCAGCTGTGTGTGTGTCTGCTTGTATTGATCTCTGCTGCTCTCTGTGTCCATTAGTGGCCCAGGAGGCAGACGCTCTGTCTCTCCACAGTGTGTGGGGGTCTGTATGAAGGTTTATCAGATACTCATCAAACACAGCAGACTCCGCCACAGCAGAGGCCTGCTTTTGGAAAATGTCACAATTATAACAAAAAAAAGCTTTTGAAAGGTAATTTTAGATAACCGTTTGAGTTGTTGTCAATATTTTGTCAAGTGTAATAACAACAAATTTAAGAAAACCTGCCTGAGATGATTCATTCTGCATCCTTTTAAACTTCTGGTAATCGGATATTTGAAAAAATCTTCGTAAACATCATGACAGATAAACTGAGGAATGTTTTTTAGGTCCTCAAAGAAATAGTCGAATAATCGAATATTCAGTCAGCTGGAAAACCAAAAGGCAAATTTAAACGTTTATCAATCTTTAACATTATCTATCAGCCAAAACATCCCATTTGTTTTTTTATGCTTCTAGATTCTCCCCTTCATTGTTCTGAGATGATTGAAAATTCTATTTGTTTTCTATAAAATAAAAAACACAATTTCAATCCATCATAGCATATTTGAAGGAACCACTGTTCAGTTCATCCGTCCAATCTAAAGTTACTCTTTTAAGATTATGTAAAAAATAAAAATAATACATAATAATGGTGAAATTGTGGCATCTGAAGTGATCTGGTTTTTATTTGTAGGAAGAGGAGTATGGCTGCAGTGGTTAGAGCTGTTACCCCACAGCGAGGAGGTTCCTGGTTCGAATCCCTGTTGCACAGGGCCTCTCTGTGTGGAGTTTGCATGTTCTCCCCGTGCATGTGTGGGTTCTCTCCAGGTACTCCGGCATCCTCCCACAGTCCAAAGACATGCTCGTTAGGTTAATTGGTGACTCTAAAATTGCCCGTAGGTGTGAATGTGAGTGTGGCTGGTTGTCTTTCACTATATATCAGCCACTGGCGAACAGTCCGGGGTGTTCCAGCACAGCTGGGATCGGCTCAAGCCCCCCGCGACCCCAAACAGGAAAAGCGGTACAGATAATGGATGGATGAAGGAAGAGGGGTATAGTTGTTTTATTGGCTGTTTGCAGAGAATCAGTCAATGTGGAAAGGAATTGGCTAAAATAATTCTGCCATCATGCTTTCCTAGAACTCATCAGCGTCTTCTAAAATCAGAGGTGGGCACAGTTAATCAAAAATGAAACTCCGTTAACCTTTAATCCATCAACAAAGATGTTGACTCTCGATATCATTTCATCCATTAATTCAGTTAATATTTAACTGAAGTTCAAATTAAGTTAACCAGTATTGTGAAAAATGCATTCTTCTTCCTGTTTGAAGGTCTACTGTACTCTTAATAATTACTCATAATTATCCAACAAAAAATGTTAAAGATTTAAGTCCAACACATTATATCCAGATCCAGTTATTGCTTCAAACTTTCCACCGCTGTTTAACTTCTTAAACAGTAACATAAGTTTTGACTAAGAGTCCTTAAATACGAACTGCTGGCTACACTGGAAGCCCTCAAAATGTGTCCGTCGCTCCCCTATATGTCAGATGATAGCTGATTGGTTTTACTGGATTTACAAGGACTTGAATTCATTTTTTACAGACTTCATCTGTCACATAAATCTCTCACCTGATCAAAGATTAACCCTAAGACCCGACTTTTCTTACAGTGTGCCACATGGAGCAGGGGATGCTGGGAACTTGCATAATGAATTTCAGTAGACAAAAAAAGAACAGCTTTGTTTCAATGTTGTGGTACAGTAATGAGTGCATACTTAAAAGCTCATAAAAGTCCATTACAGTTCAGGCCAATGAGCGCAGTGCAGCAGGGAATGAAAAGAAGTGTTAATAGAAGATTTGTTTCTTTTATGACATACTTTTATACACAGAATAGTTTATTTCTCTTTAGAGATTCCCACAAAGGGAGCAAGGCAATGCCTACAGAGTGTGCCCACCATCGCCAAAACTCATGGACAGTGTTTATATAAGAAAATCTATCTTACAAGTGGCCCTCAGCCAGAAACAAACAGCCCATCTTAAGTGGACATGATGTTTTCCCTTGACCTAATATCACTCGTATCGACCATCTCGCCTATTTATCTGCATGCACCAGTGGAGAGTCTGAGTGAGTAAGAGAGAGAGCGAGAGAGAGAGTTAGATACAGCACTTAAAACACTGCAAATATTCAGAGCGGCTACAAGAGGCTCATTAAATTTTGATGCTCTCCTCTCTCTGCAGCTCTTATCCAAGGTAATGGAGGCTAATTAGTGCTCACACATACACAGCATCGTTAATGGGGAGTAACAGAACCTGTCCTCTTGATTCACATGACTCTCAGTGCTTCCTTTATCGGAGGACGACAACAAAAAAATAGTGCTGAATGCTTCAACCGTGTCAACAGAGGGAAAGTCTGTGATCCAAATGAGAACCAGGACACATGGATGTTTTCTGCAAGTAAACAGCATCAACACATTTTCCTTCAAGGTTTTTTAGGACTGCAGTCATTTTGTAAGACACATTAGAGGACTACAGAGTTTTACCTTTATTAAAAAGCAGAAAGTATCAGCTTCTGAGGTTCAGCTCTCTCCCTTTAAGTTCTCTCTCCCTTTAATATTAGGGGAAAAACGAACAATAATAAAGAAAGGTCCGTTTCACATTGGAGTACTGGAGTTTGCCTCTTAAATCTCTTTTGTGGAACTTTCAGTGTTCGTTGATTTTGATTCTTTTTCCAGGCGTAAAAGGCTGGTGTGGGGAGTGTTCTGGTTTCCATTTGTAGTCCAAGTATAATCGTCCACTAGGTCAGTGGTGGCCCGGAAAAAAACAATTGTGTCAAATAGTCTATGAAGTTCTTTTTAATCATGTTGGGTTTGTTCCATTTCTTTGTTCTGTCATGTTTTGTACCGTCTGAGCTCAAAGCTGCAAAAAAACATTTGAAATAAATTTGATTGGTGGAAAAATATCATGAAGGAGTTGGTGGAGGGTCCTGAGGCTAGACCAGTTGAGAATCAGTGCTCTTGTGATTCAAATGGTAAATGAACTAGAGCTTGTATTCTGCTTTTCTAGTCTTCGGACTTCTTAAAGTGCTTTTACATGGCAGTTCACACCAACCCATTCACACCCTGATGGCAGAGGCTGCAACAGTATTTAAGCTGTCCATCAGTATTAACCAAACCATTCATACACATTCAAATGTAACTGACAAAGCAGCAGGATCAACTTGGGGTTAAGTGTCTTTCCCAAGGACACATCGGACATTTGGCTTCAGGAGCAGGGGATCGAACTCCAACCTTCAGGTTGAAAGATGGCCGACTCTTCCACTGATCCCCAGCCACCAGCAGGCTTTGATTGTATGCAGGAAAACAGACTGTGTGGAGAGCAAAAGAGGCAGATTGGGCATTATGCAATCCTGGGTCCCAAAGACTAAATCTGACGACAATTTAATTTTCGCATTTCATGAATAAGGAAGTCACTTCCAGAAGTCCTTTGTCCCAAACCGCTGGCTGCACCAGAAGCCCTGAAAATGTGGCCCCCACTCCCAGAGGCCATAACGTCATCAGACGATAGCAGATGGGTTCTGAGATTGAAGGAAGACAAACTTAGGTTCCTTGTGACTCAGGCTTCAGGCTCAAATCACATCAATAAAACTGACTGATTATACTTTTCCAAGTAATCAGATGTTGCTTTCCAGAGCCAAAGCATGAGAAAATGCAGACACGTTATGTCACCCTTCAGTGCTGTCAGGAAGTGGTTGCACACTCTTGATTTAAGCAGCCAAAATGAGACAGGCATAGAAATCCAATTGGAATCATAATTTAAAACGCCTCCAATTAGTCCTTGGATCTGATTTACAAGAAATGTTTTTCATGAGATTTTTTTATTACGGCCCAACCTTTCTAAAAACCATCCTGAATTCAGTATGGATTTTTTAAAAAGAAAAATGCAGTTGGTCTGTTCCAGCCCTTACAGGGTTTTTTTTCAGACATCAACGCATTTTGAATCTCTGCTTCTTGAAAAAAAACATGAAATCAATGTTCTCATCTGTATTGTTTTTCTGCACATTCAAATCACACTTTGGATTTTTGAAAAGCAACATGAGATAGGCTGTCATATGCAGGTACCTCACTGGATGCATCTTAGCTAGAAAACTTTGGAATTGAAGATTCATAGATGAAGTTTCATCCAGACCAAGTTTCCATGCTTGATCTTCTCAGTTGCCTGGTCGGTTTTTCTCTGTCTTTGAGTTAGCGGATCATGTCAGATGATGTGATAAAAGCGTTTCTGACGGCAGTTTCACCATCTTTCATGTCTGCTCAGAGCGGCCAGACTTGAAACATCCTGGTCAGGAAAACAGAAAATCATTTCAGATCATGTTTGACAACTCCTCAACAGCACTGGACACATCTTTTCTTTCTTGTCTTTTCTTTTCTTTTCTCTTCTTCTCTTTCCCGCCTTCCTCTCATTTTCCACGCCTGAGTTTCCAAACAGCTAAGCCTCTGCCTCCCATCACCGCTATTTCACTCTCATTACCTGAATTACTGTCATTTTCTGCTCTGTGCCACAACACAGTGATTGCATGTAGGGCTGAGAGACAAAGCAGCAGGAGAGCTCATCTCTGTGATTCCACTGATGGATGCATGGGTACATGTGACTCTTATTTACTGAGCTATTCTGTTTGTGTTTTGTTTTCATCTTGTTTGTGATCTCGGCGGTGAAAGACACAACAAGCATGGATACATGAAACACCATTATTACTTGTGCATACAGACATGAATCAAAAACCTGCTGCAAGTTCTAAATATGTGCATTAGAGTTCTTTTTCATTAGCTGGTTGAAACCTCACTGAAGTGGAAATTGATCTCGGAGGAGGAACAAGGTTTAGACATTTTCATCACAACATGTCATCACAGATCAGAACTGCAGCTCAGTGAGTGTTGACAGCTCTCTGCCTGAACACATATTCACTTTTATGTAACCAATAACTAAAGGGTATAAACTGCACTTTTATGACTGCAGTTTTTAATATTAGGGCTGTCAAACGATAATGTTTTGTATTTGCGATTAATCGTTAAATGTCAACAGGTAGTCGTGATTAATAGCAGTTTTGAATCATGATTGAAATTCCATTATTTCGCATTTAAAATAAAAAAAAACAGGCTTTTATTTTGGATTTTTGTATCGTCTTAAACTGAGATTACTTTACCAGCTATTTGAAAATCTAAAGATGGGGGTACACTGTGCGAATTTAGGACTATTCTGATCTGATTTATGAGTCACATGTTTGATTTTGAAGTCGGGCTGAATTGCAGCCTGATTGTTTGTAGTTTGTTGGCAGTCTATACGGGCGATAACGGCCCTTTGCTGTTCCCAACTGGTCGGAAGAATTAATGGCTTTTTTAAAATGTTGGTCGTACAACCGCACACACTCGCACAGTGAGAGCAGAGCCATGAGCCGATTCCTCAACTTCTGGCCTGCGCAGACTGGCAGACAGCGCCCGAAACCACCATAGCAACAGCAGGCATGCCTGTTTGATGTGTCCCCCCTCCTATCATGAAAGATATGATTGCGAGGAACGTCTGCTAGAAATAGCAGCGGTCATCCAGCTGCCACAAGAAATATGTGTTATGATTTAGCTTGCGAGCTAACAAGAGTGTTTTTGACGGTGTATTTAAGCCGTGCGTATGAGACAACTAATACACACAGATCTGACTTCAACTTTCATCTGTGGGAGTCGTCAAAGGAATTGCTATTCCATTCCAGATTTAACACGTACAGTGTGAGAACTCAGGTCCTGTTTGGACCGTATCGTGTGAGCACATAAATTGTGGTTGTGCATCATCGTAGATTCACTCGTGTTGTGTCAGATGACATTCAACCACGGCTTCTAATACAACCGTAGAGAGAGCAGAAAAGGAAGAACAAAATATATTGGTGCATATATGTATGTGAAATTAATGCAGCATAGTCTACTTTTTCCTCTTTTTTTATGCTTTGGACACAAATCAGTGACCATTTACAACAACTCCATGTCTCATAATGTTTCATAATCATACATATTGGGTTAATTAGTTAATTAGGCCATTTATTGCAGACAACATGGATAAAACAGCTTTGACAAACCTCCAAGCAAACAAGCAAAGTATTCAGATACAATTCCTTCATGCGTCATCCCGATGATTTAATATTTCCCACAGTTCAAAGCGTGTAGTTCAGGTAGGTAACTGGTACAGTTTTGAAGTTGAGATGCTTTGTGACAGGAGTGTGTGACGTGTTTGTCTGACTGAAACAAAAAAAACTGCAACACCAAAAGTAGAATTCACTGTTCACCACTCTTTCCTTTTTTTAAATAAATCATCCCTCCCTCTCGTTCTCTCCCTTTATCCCTTTTTTAACTTCACTAAATATGACTTGATCATGTTTCACGACTGAAGGATTTGAATGGGTTTAGCCCTTTCTTCATTAGCCTCCCTAATCCAGGATTTCTAAACCCAGCAGGCAGAAGCCCTCCTCCTCAGTCCTTGTATGCAAAGTTGTTTAATTCAGCAAGGACTTAAAATTGTGACAGCTCCCATGCACATATGAGCAGCAGTATCTAAACAGCAACTAATCACCATAGAAACAGCGACAATCTGCAGCTGGTATAGGTGCATTAGGTTGCCTTTGATTGGACTAACAGGGTTACTAGGACTTCAATGTGTTCACCTGAAATTGTGTGAGCTGTAAATTGTTGTCATTTGTTAAGTGCTTTTACACTAAATTGTTTTACTTTGTGCCTCAATGGCAAACAATGTTGGCCTAACCTTTGCAGTGTTTTGCTCAAGGGTATTTTATTTTTTTTAAATGTTGGCTTGTATGCCTTTGTTTAGTAGATAGGACAGTTGGTAGATTAGGCAATCAGGTTAATAGAGCGGGGAATGCCATGTGGGAAAGGAGCCGAGGGTCAGAGTTGAATCCGGGCCAATCTTTCCAAGGAGTATGGCCTCTGTAGCTACATGACATGACCGCTAGGCCAAGCGGCGCCCCATTGCTCAAGGGCATTTTGATACAGTAATGAAAAGACAGGAATTTGACCAACAACCCTGGGTCAACACCATCCGAATCCTGAACCACAATTTCAAACTTTTGTTGCTGTACAGCAGTTTTAGATTGACTCGGCCAGAACCTGAAGTCAGGTTCAGCAGACGTATTAGAGCAAAGCATAGAGTTGTAGGACACGCCCACCCAAAAGCTCACTCAAATTTCCCTGCCACTGCAAACAGAGCCAGCCAATCAGAGGAAAGTGGGCATGTGACAGACTGACATATGGTGACAGTGAGGATAATAGATCTCCTTTAAAGAGTTATGAGCTTTAATTAATTGGTTGGTACTTTGAGTGCCTTCATCTGTACATGTATCCTTTATCTGAGTAAATTAATATGAACATCTTTTTTGTACTACATGTTGTGAAATTGTCGTGGTTGGAAAGAAACTATTAATTCCTGTTTTTCTTTTCGTCTGAATATTTCCTGTGAACATTGTGCATGTTTTTAAAGTAACCCAGTAATGAAAAGAACTATGAAGTGGTGGCATGGCTCTGTTGTTTACAAGCTGAATCATACAAAAAAAAGTTTCCCTCTCTGAACATAGCATGTCCATTACTGAGTGACCTTCATGTTAATTGACTTACCATGTTCCCTGCTGGGAAAAAAAACAAGTCATCCATGCATAGAGTCTGAGGGACTCTATTTACCCGGAACATTCCCTCGCTGAAAAGTTCGAACAAATCCCTCAGTGAGTTTGTGTTTTAGATCACATGACTCCTGCACCATCGCCATCTCACTCATCGTATCTTCAATGCATACAGTTTTTTTGTTGTCAGGTCTCTATCAAGTCTTAAAGATGTCAATCATGCAGGAGCATTTTTTTACCTTGGATGTTTTAGAAAGAATGATAATGAAGGATTACATGACAGAAAGGCAATAGTGTTATGAAAAGAAAACTAATATATAGAGATGAAGAGCTTAGCTTTCTTCTTTGGTCCCCATAAAAAGATAACACACTGTGCATTGCACATAAACACCTTAAACTGAGTTTCTGAACATCTTCAGCCTGGAAGGATTTTTCCGAAAGGTGCGTTTTCAGTGACCTAAAACGCAGTTTGCATCTGTACGAAAGGCCTGAGTCACATTATACAGAGACTACCTCGGTGTTAACTCTTTGCAGAATGCAAGGGGAAAGAATTGTTGGTTTTATTTGTACATTGTAGAGAAAACGTTTAAGGTAGTATTTCAATCTCATATTCACAAAAAATCAGCTTCTTGCTCTTTTGCTCCTGCTAATTATGCCTCAATGAAGTGCATAATGTGTGCAAAGTGTTTATTCAGACTTAATAAAACCATAGAGGACTGTGATTTTCTTGTACAGTGAAAAGTCTGGCACAAACTACATTTTTGATTTCAATATTGGAATTTTTCAGATTTCAAAACTCAAGTTCTTGTAGAAACAGTCAAGAAGTGTTAAATAAAGTAACAGTATATAATATTATGTTCAAGTAGACATATTAAGTAGTATTGGGGACATAAGTGCATGTGACAGTTAGTAGGTCTTTTTTTTTTACTGCTTTTCTCACCTCCCATTAATTTTTCTTGTTGTCTGTCCTCTTCACTCCTCTGCGTCTCGTCCTCAGTTTCTCCCTCGCTCTCTCTATTTTCTTGTCCTTTCTGGACCTCTCGTCCCCTCTCGTCCTCCCTCCTCCCTCCTCCTCTCATCTGTCTCTCCCTCTTTCTTCCCTCAGCAGCCTGTAACGCAATTCAAGGTGACGAGTTCACGTCGTCTTCTAGGGAGCCCTTCTCTCCTGACCTACTTTTACTGGCTGCTTCACTGCAGTGCACTTACGAAAACACACACGCGCGCGCAGACTGAGACTGTTACAGAACCAAACAGTAAACACACAGATTCAAATACAAAATGAATAAATATATAACAATGAAATAAACATACTCTTTATCCCACACAAATCTATCAGGCTTTAAACCTTGTTAACCTTGTTCATGTATCCACACATTTTTCTCCCTTACAGAAACTTTCACACTCTGATGCTATAGGAGAAAGGTCCCTAACCCTCATAAAACATAAATCCATGATCCTGTTGCTACAGGTCAACACTTCCTCATTCCTAAACAAAAGAACATAGCTCATATGAATGACATTAGAAAACTTTAAATATGACGGGATGTCAGTTTGGTATCTTAAAAGGTATGTGTATCATAGTTAGATATGTGATATGAACTTATGACTAAAGTCAATATCAACTTTTGGTTTAACTAAACAGAGGACACATACAATATTCTTCTTTTTATCTACCAAACGTTTCCCTTTGTTGTCTTCAGGTTAGCAAGGTTGGCCAAACAACACATTATGTACTTTATAACCTTAACTTATACATTAATGAATGCATGTAAATCCAGCTTATGCCGACAGAGTTTGAAAATGCATTCATAAATTTGCGGGTATAAAAAAAAAAGTCATTTTTTAGTATAAATGAAGCTTAAAATGTTTAATTTAAATGTCAGACCCCCCAGGAAACGTCAGATATGAAATGTTCTTAAGAGGAAATCTAATCTAGCTATTAAACAAAGAGCAAAAACGTGCAAGAGTAAAGCAATACAAAGACTTGTAGCACAGCTGAAAATGTCCTTAAATAAAATCTCAAATCACAACAAAATATTCTAACTTTGTGTGAAACCAAATCACTCAGCATCAGATTTGTGAAAAAAACTGCAGTAATTTGACCCAAGCTAAGGGGTAAATGCTTTCATCTAAAACATTCCTCCCGCTCAGCATTTTTCTGCACATCAGGGCTGGGTGCCCGGGGGACGATCGGGGCAGAAAACAGCGTTTGCTGGTTGGCAACAACAGCAGAGACACGGCGCTGCCAGTCTGCAGCAGGCAGGCCGGAGCAGGCTAAACCCTGCTGGCAGGGGGATGTGAAGTGAGACGCACTGACCTGGAATCTGGAATGTTAGACTAACACTGTTAAATGATTCATTGGCTACAATGTCGATTAGAGCGACACCTTCATCTTTATTTGATATCAAGGCCAAGGAGAGTGGAGGGAGGGGAGGAGGAGGTGGGCGGGGGTGTGAATGGATTAAAGAAGGAGGAGCAGAAGAAGAAAGGATGGTGAAGAGCTCCTCAGTGGCTCATGTAGACCACATTACAGGACTGTGGTGGAACAGAGAAGCTACACTGACTGACTGCATGGTTGTGGTTTTACAAAGAAGCCTCCTTTGTGAAGATTTTCTCTGTAAAGCATGCTGCTGCTGAAAGAGAGCTCTAAGATCTCTTTCTGTTTTAAAATGAACCAATAGGGAAATTATTTGCTTCTTTAATGTTAATTACATCCCCAAATGTGAAAGAACTGCTAAAAAACAACTGTATCACTGAAGCAGATTTATATTTTACACCTCTGAAAAGATCAATCTGAAGTCCATTCAACGAACAAACATTTTAAAAGTCCGTTCTTGGGGACACACCTGACCAAACTTGCAATTTTAATTTCTAAAAATCTGCATTTTGATGTCAATCCTGCTAACTGAAGACCTATTCATTGCGTGTTGATCACAACAAAAATCTCTTATTCTGGTTCATAGTGCTGATATAAACCAGAGTGAAGCCTCTGTGTAACTTATTATTTAGATTTAAACTGAGCCTCACCAGAAACAGATGAACAGGCACTCTTTTTTTTTTTAAAGATTTATTTTTGGGCTTTTTGGGCCTTTATTGAAGAGATAGGACAGTGGGTAGAGTAGGAAATCTGGGAGAGAGAGAATGGGGAATGTCATGCAGGAAAGGAGCCACAGGTCGGTTTCGAACCTGGGCTGCCCGCTTGGAGAACTACAGCCTCCATACATGGGGCGCGCGAGCACTAACCACTGCACCACCAGCGCCCTGAACAGGCACTCTTTCAGGAGATGTAATGAAGCGGGAAATGACAGCATTTACTTTACAGACAGGTCTGGAGTGGCGAGTGTCACTTCACTTTTGATATAAACATTCATTTGCATCCTAAAGCTTCTAATCGGACTGTAAAAAAGTGCAGCACAGAAAATTAAGTCTTTGCTGGAAGTCATTTAACGTTAACTGCTGGCTACACCGTAATGACTGAGAAGTTAGTCATCATTCCCATGCATAATAGCTCATAGCCAATGGGTCCAGAGAGTGGTACGGGGCCTGATGTGGATTGTCTCGCTTATGGAGCCAGGCTCATGTGGCCATTTACAGGAACTGCAGTTTTTCGTATTTATACATGCACTTTGTTTCTCAGCCATAGAGGTTGCATTTGGCAGAAATGCACCAGACATGTTCTTGAAAAATGTATTGTAGGAGACTCATTTTTTAAGATTAATGGTGTATTTGTTCTTTTTTTCTTTCTAAACCCAGTTATTGGAGTTTGATTAACCAATGATTTTGTTTGATGCAGATGTTTACACAGCAATTTGTTGAGCCTTGGAAAGCATGCACTCCTACATCCGTCTCTACATTGACCTAAACAGATATCAAGAGTATCTTTTGACCACTAGCAGCTTGAGACCTAATGCTGCCCTGGGTCCACAAAAGAAATCAAACAACATTAGAAAAGAAGAGAATGTCTAAAAAAACAAATCATGTGGCTCTGGATGTGGCTCTATGTGACAACCCTTGTGGTTTTTGATAACCCCCCTGTAATTTGTTGCAATGACACTCATAATTCTTTTGACTGAGCTCCATGAAGGCCAGCAGAGGTGGTGCATGTGGTGCAGAGCTCTGGAGTGGGTCGCAGCTGTAAACAAGCCCGGCCCGCCGCCAGAAACCTGGCAACCAGCAACACCAGCTGGCAACACAACAACTGCATTCAAACAAACACAAACAGTTCTGTACAAAATTGTGTGTGTGCCTGTCATGTATTTTACCCAGCATGCTGTAGGCTACGTGTGACTGCATGCCAGAGCTGTGTGTGGACACTGAATATTTGTGTGTGTGGATCACTGAGAGGCAGACAGACAGACACTCACAGCGAGAAAGCGATGGGGGGAGGCGAAGAGGAGGAGGAGGAGGAGGAGGAGGAGGGGGAGGGGGGTGAAGAAAGGGTCAGATGAGAGGGAATAAGTAGAAACTGTCTATTTTTCTCTTGATCCGTCTCCAGGGAGATTTCTGCACTTCACTGTCTGATTTACTCTCTACTCAGTCTCTTTCAGGCCATGTCCGCACTAATGTGAATACATTTGAAATAACATCTTTCTCGTTTGGGCCGTTTATCCGAACTAATCGGAGTTGAAATCGCTCTTCAGCGGGGAAGCATCTAAGAAAAAAACGTAACTCTGCAGCCGTTTTGTGAAGAAGAAAAAAAATTGCCTTTTCACAAACTCTCTTGTTTGGCAGTCAACATTCACACAGTTGAAAGTCTGAGTAGTAGCAACATTACGAGACAACTTTCTGTTGTCTCCAATTCATTTCTTTGTCAGTTAACACAAAGCCTGGTTCACATGAATAACAATAGTTATAATAACAATGCATTCATTATACAAATCATAAAGCTTTAACAGAGCCAAAGGAGCAATGTTAAAATAATAAAATGGATTGAAAAATTCAGTCTTCAGATGTATTAATCATAAAACACTATAGAATAATTTTGCAAAATAAAAAAAAATCTTAAACACTTCAACAAAGAATAAAATAAATCTTAGGCACATCTGTACACAGCTGTACGTCTCCACTTCCTGAAAATAGTGAAAAAAGACAGAAGAAGAAGAAAAACAGGATCCACACAACAAACCAAATCGTTAATGTGTGTTTTTGATGTGTCTATTTTGATCAATATAAAGGAGCCACACTTCTCCAGACAGAAAGTCAGACAGACACGAAGCAGGAAGTTGAACCAGCCACAGTTTGTGGAGGTAAACATGATAAAAGATGGCTGCTGGGTTCCTCGTGCTCTCAGACAACATCTGGTTCTGTTGTCTGCTGCACATAATGAACAGCAGCACTGCATTACACAGATACAGAAGGCATTGATGCAATGTTCCCTTCATGTTCGCTGTAATTGTCTGTTTATGACTTGTAAATAGGCGAGAGGTAAACATTTGAATCTCTCCCGTCACTACCTTCCATGCTCCCCGTCATAGATGTGACATAAGTGCAGATAATATATGAACATATCTGCCACCAGCAACTTAAATAAGCATCCTGATATACCTCACAAACACATACTGCACCCAACACATGAATATGTTTATTATCTGTTTACAGTCACACAGTCACACACGGCACACAGTCAACACGCTGAACCACAACACATGACGGAGCTAATTACAGGAGATTTGATTTGAAGCTGCAGAGCCACAGATTGAGTAAACATGCAGGTCTGCTCGCCTCATATCTGCTGATAATACAGCAGCAGCCACTGAGCTGCTCATAATACCTCAGCAGACATACACACACACAAAAACAGAAGTTTGGACACATGTTCACAACTAGACAATGCAAAAAAAACAACTGCAAAAACTTTTTTTAAATGATGAAGACGTTTATATTTAAAGCATGTGGGTCCATATCTTATCAAAAAAAAAACTAAACAAAAAAAAGGAAAAACTATACCTGTATTTGTGTTCACAACTTTAAATTATGAGGACACTTTTGTGCCTTTCATTTACCTTAACAACCAAAAAAATTCACCTTAACCTGAAAAAGCACCACACATGCAAGACCAGCAATTCCCAACATTCTGAAAACTGTGGACCAGTTTGTCATTAAAAATATTCTGGGGCCCAGCAGAACCTTTAATCATTAAACTCTTGTCAACACGTCAGACCAAGATGAAGTTTTTGCCAGTATATGTTAAGGTAGATGAAGGTCTGCTCGATTATGGCAAAAATCATCATCTCAATTAATTTGATTGATATTGAGATCATGGTAATAAAACAGGATTACTCATTGATTTTACAACATATGTATTGTCGTCTTTGTCGTCCCTAAACCAGTGCACGACGACCAGCCTCCACCATCGGACTGTGTCGTCCCCTCAACCACCGCCGCCCTCATTCATGCACAGCCTGCTCAGACCTCCACGTCAGCGGCAAAGAAGTGTTGACAGCTGGAACGCGATGAACTCAAAGGAGAAATCCTCCCTGCATGTTACGCCATATGCTCTTTTGTAAAGCATCTCGAGATAACACTTGTTATACAAATAATAATGATTGATTGATTGATTGATTGATTGATTGATTGATTGATTGATTGATTGATTGATTGATTGATATGCATTTATGGAACTTAAACTCTTGCTAACAAGAGGCCTGCTTGGCCTGAAGTTAGGTGGAGAAATGTTTTTCCAACATGGAGCCTTCCATCGTTGGGCTTCATAACCTCTCTTCAGAGAGCAATGACATCGTCCAGTGTACGTCTATGTTTTAAACAGTCCTGGTGATTTAACCATCGTTAACGTCCCATTGAAATTAAATGTATATTTTCCTGGTTTTAATCCAGCGTTCTTGTGTTAAATGTCCATTTATCTGCCATTATCTTTACTGTATTTTAGTAAAGCATTATAATGAGTATTTTTATATGAAAATCTTCCTGTTTCAAACCCCTGATGACTAATCCTACATTTAGGGCCGTTTACTAATTTTTAGACCAATTAAAAAGCTTTGTCGAGGAGCAACGACAGCCTAGCGGTTATGTTAAGTGCTCCATGTACAGAGGCGATAGTCCTCGTCATAGCGAATATGGGTTAGAATTAGACCTCGGCCCTTGGCTGCATGTCATCCCCTAATCTCTCCTCTCAACATTTCCTGTCTCTCTTCACCTGTCCTATCCAATTAAGGCAAAAGGCCCCAAAAATAACGAAAAAAAGCTTTGCCAAAAGCTTACGATCCAATCAAATTCACTCCAGCGTTATGTCCCGCCTTCTATCTTGTGATTGGTTCGACCTCGTTTCAATTGGAAATATATCACGACACATCAGTTAGAGGCTCTATTGGGGAGTTTACATGGCAAGCTTTGTTTACTTTCTTACCTTTAGTAGAAGATTCAGTCTAGTGTCCACTGTTTCATTCAAACTTCTAGTTTTAAACTGTTGTCTTAATGTTACAGTTGGCTACCATTGGCTCGCTAACAGTTCTCTCACCAAACTTTAGTACAGGAAGAGGTCATTATTTCGGAAAAATAGACACCAGTTAGCTGTAGGACACCAACACGAAGTAAAGGAACTTGTGATTTTAGAAATCTAGGAGGCTTACTGGTGTCCTCTCAGGCCCTCTGTGTCTCAGCCTTGTGTTACTGAGCAGCTGAATAACAGCAGATCATGTGGTGGAGATACAAACCCAAACAGGAGGCTGATAAAGACTGTTCACTGGAAAGGTTGACTGTCCCCTAGGGTGCAGCTTACACACAAGAACACACACGCTCACACACACAAAGAGCAGTCACATAAACACAGCAACAGCCACCTCGTTTTTTGGAAGGCTTTCTGGAAGAGTTTTGTCAGATTCGCTGTGTTCACACCTCCGATCAACACTAAATTTCTGTGACGAAAGTGACTCTGACTCCTGATGCCCGCCTCCTCCTCTTTCTCACCTTCTTTCCATCACATTCTCCTTCTCTTTTTCTTCACTTTGTCCCACACTTTCGTTCCTTTTTCTCCCTCTGACCGTCTATCTTCTCTTCCTTCCAACAACCTCCTCCTCCTCTCACTCTTTGCCCCCAATAACTTCCCCCCTCGTCATCTCTTTCTTTTCCCTATCTATTCTTTCTTCTCCCTCCTTTTTAGGACACCTTCTCCTCTTCTTCACTTTTGTCCTTGTCCTGACTCCTCTTTTGTAGTTCCTCACCTTTTTCAACCTCATTAACCTTCACCTGTTCCTCACATCTCCCTTGTCTTTTCTTTCCTTACTGCTCTCCTTTTTATCTCCTTCTCCTTCCTCTTTGCTGTCTTCTTGCATTCCCCCTCCCTATCTTTCTCCTTTTTCCTACTATTGTTGCACGTCAGGGACTTCATCTCTCAATCTCCTGCCCTGCATCTCTTTTCTCACCGTCATCCTCGTCCTCTCCTCCTCCTGACCTGAGTCCCTTTCGCTCTTTTACCTCTCCTGCTGTAACCTCACCTTCCTCCTCTCTACTTCATCTTCTTGTTCGCCTTCCTTTACTCCTTCCTGAAACACAAGGCTGAAACTTTTCCACAAGCCACAGCGACACAAAGTTACATAATGCATGAACTTGCTTCCTCCTTGTCTACCTCTTCCTCCCCCTCATCCCCCTTTATCCCCACCTAATCAAACATGGATCGGAAACTGTCGAACAAGCAGCATTGTTAGTTTTCGAAGCTGTACACTTTTTGTTTGGTTACATAGTACATGAAAGCGCCTCCTACCAAAATGTTTGAATATGGAAATCACTGCTTTGTGTTGTCTTGGGTGTAATGAGCTCCCCGTGTGCCACCGCCACATCTGGGACATTAATAAAGAATAGAGGGAGGAGGAGGAGCGGGAGGGGGGGGGGGGGGGGGGGGGGGGAGGGTGCCGGGTTGAAAAATAGAGAACACATGAAACACAAAGCAATACAGCCGACAGCAATGCCACGCTTTGAAGCATCTCCCAGTGGGTGTCTGTGTGTCTCCTGGTGTGTTTGTGTATGTACTGTATGTATGTATGTGTGTGATTGCTCTACCTTAGCTTATCAACACTCACACACACACACACACACACACACACACACACACACACACACACACACACAAAACACACACACACACACACACACACACACACACACACACACAGACTCACACACGCAGACACTCGCAACACCCACAAATGCAGAATAAACAACAGTTTGTCACTGTCAACTGCTAAATTCACAGAGGCAAGTGGCTGCATGCAAGTAAGGATTTCCAAAAAAAAGATTGCATACACACACGCGCACACACACACACACACACACACACACACACACACACACACACACACACACAAGATCTTACAAATTTGACAGATTCTTGACTTGTTTGGACTTTTTATTTATCTAACCTGAAATTTTTAAGGGAAACTTCAACATTTTCAGGAAAGGTGCTTGTTTGGCATCTTACTCGAGTAGCCAAAATGTCTCCTCCAAACAGTTGTGTAAATCTTTTGCCAGATTTGTGATGAATGATGTGTCAGAGTCAGCCAAGACGTTGTGCAGCACTGGGCCAAAGCTGGCCAGAGAGTTGCTAACTGGAGCTGACTGTCGGCCAGAATCATCCAAGCTAATGTGGCCGTCACATCACAGACACATTTGTTCTTCAACACTGTCTTCTTGTCTTATTTTTTAGTGTTGGTTATTCTGTTGTACAACGTAGCCCTTCTGCATTTTTTTATTTTTAACGCTGATTTTTATTTCCTTGAAAGAGTTAAAGAAAAAATGCATAACAGGCTAAGTCAGCATCCAGTAGATGCAAGGAGGGATGACACTTCAGTACCTTAGGACCTTAATGACCTTATCGGTTTTATAACTAACAGGCTAATAGAACTAGCACTGATCGTTTTCATTTTAACTATCTGTTTCACTCAAGTAAAAAAGATTGTTTCTTATATTAAGAGATGGTAATAGTTACTTAGCATCTCTACAGTCTGTAACGCTTCAGTTGTGTTATTTATTCCTCAGTTAGCTAAAGGGCCGGAGTGCAGTCGCGCATTCAGAGGTGTAGTAGCAGCAGTGGTTTAATAAAGTTTATTGGAAAATAACTTGTGAACATGACAGACAGCCAATCACTTTAGAGGACACGAGAAAAAATTCCAATTTGCTGCCAATAAAAGAGATGTGCATCCTGTGGGAAGACAAGCCAATGAGAGAGAAGCCTCAGGTCACCTGACTGGCAAACGGACTTACATTCACTTCCATTTGGCCGGCGTCCCTCAACCAGGAAGTGTATGTGTTCACTTAGAATTAGACCAGTATGATTGGAAACCATCTTAAATGACTGCTGAGGCTGAGGCACTGACAGGCTACCAGGTGCATTGTACACTTTATCTCATAAATGTATTGTTTAACATCTTAAAGTAGACTTTCTTCTCTCGATGTTTAGAGGGGAAGGTGCCCAATGGATCCATTAAAACAAACCCCTACTGCTGTGAAGGTGCTCCTGCTGTTTGTTTGTTTGTTTTGGTTGGTGTAATTTTTGACTTTCTGGAAAAAAGAGAGCAAGAACACCTTTTAACCACCACCCAATGAGACCGAGAGGAGAAATAAATCTTTAAAAAGAACGCACACAAAAAATAGAAACAAACAAAGGGGCTTTAACTCATGCTGTTCTTCAGAAAGAATGCAGATTTCACACTTTGTATGGCTTCTATTTCTAGACATGGAGGCTATGTCCAATTGAAGGTACACCGAAGAATCAGAGTCAACATACCTCACTTTGCAGAGTCTACTTCCTCCAGCAATCTTCTGTGAGTATCCTCCAGTGCAACCTTTAAATGCGACGCATCAGGTCTGTGTGTGTGTGTGTGTGTGTGTGTGTGTGTGTGTGTGTGTGTGTGTGTGTGTGTGTGTGTGTGTGTGTGTGTGTGTGTGTGTGTGTGTGTATGTGTGTGTGTGTGTGTGTGTGTGTGTGCGTGTGTATGTGTGCGTGTGGGCGTGTGTGTAGGGTCCTTCCCAGCATGTACAGTATCCAATTAAGGCCCAGAACCCAATTTACATTCTGCTGCAGCCTTGGCCAGGTGGCTGTGGGGGAACGGAGCGAGGGAGAGAGGGGAGAGATAAAGTTCTCCCCTCTAATTAAAACTGAAACATGGCTTCAGTCTGAAGGTGCGGGCCACTTTTTCTCTCAGGCTTTATCTAGGTCAGCACGGCTGTAAAGTGACATTCAGAAATACAACCAGTGGGAGTGTAAGGGGATATTTGATCTCAATTTTAAATTTGAATCAGAAAGAGCCTCCTGTTGAGGATACTGTCGTTAAACTCTGTACAGAAAGTAGCGTACTCTCAGATACACACATCGCTTCTTCAGTTCATTGGAAAGCTTCTCGACAGACACCCTCACACTGAAGTTGTTTGCTGGAGGCAACTGGTCATGTTGTTGCACTTTGCCAACAGCTGGGTTAGCATGGAAAAAGACGATAAAAGCCTCAATATTTTTGTCAGTTTTCTTTTTTTTATTGAGTTACGATAGAATTGAAACATTTTGCATGTGTGCAGCTGGACTTACTGCTCTCTTCTCTTGGTTTGATGCTATCTCCACTTTTTCAGTGCCAGTGTTGAAGAAAGTCTTTATTTTACAATTAGGGCCTTAAAAAGAAGTAATAAAGCTTCAAAAAACAATAAATCTTCTTAGACCTAAAGTAGAAACAAGATTATAGCCATACTAGTTGAGGACATGCTTTGAGATCATGATAGTGTGAGAGTAAAAGGCTAACAAAGCTAGCCTGGGAAGCAGACAAATCGGTGACCTCATGTCATAATTGCTCTGGGGAAAACGAGTAAATCCAGCTGGCCTGAGTCTGACCCTGTTCAACGATTGTCTAATATTGGTTTAATTAGTTTTAATCTAATACAACACAACGACTGTACAGAGGAGTGCCTGTTGAGGCATTTCCTGTAAACAACCAATATGGCTGCCATAATGAACAGTCTGAATCTACTGTTTCTACAGTATTATAAGAACTGGATGGTAGTTTGTGATATGTACAAATATAAACAGTTGGCTTCAAAATCATATCATAATTGAATTTTGGAACTAGTGACCTAGCCCAACAGCTTACCCACTACCTCTAAAGTGTGTTGCCTGACTGGATGTTGGAATCAAAGGCAAATATGTCTGCAGCCATTGATAACAGTTTATGAAATTCCTCATAAACATAGACTGTATTTGAACTGAGAAATCATATTTGAAAACAAGTCTTGTGATGTTGGGGCACTTAACAGTTGTTTAGCATCTTTAAGCTAGCTCACAGTTTTTGTTTTCCAGCCCAGAACAGTATTGTTTAATAATTAGGTCTCACACAGGCGGCTGGTTTTAGAGAAAAAGCTCTCAGATGCTACCTGCCCAGTGCAAACGGGCAAAGGTATAAAGATAGTAAATAGATTGTAAAGGACGTGGAACTTTTTAGCAACCGACTAACCATATTTTTTGTTTTTTGTAATTAAACAGGAGACAAAGGGAGAGTAAGTGTTTGCAGGTCCATGTCGGTTTTGTTTTTGAAGCTTGTTGTCTTGCCCCATGCAGCAAAAATTCAATCATCCATGTTTAGTTTGATGACAGAATGGCATCAACTGCATAAAGTGTTTGAGATCCACTGACCGTTACGGTACGGCTCCACTGCTTCAGGTGAGGACACTAGGGATCGCACCGGAGCACTCAACTCGCTGCTTGATGGGTGTATACCCGTTTTATGGCGGTTGGCATTTGTTTTTATTTTGTTTCCCCTCCTTTTTACTGTAG
Organism: Tautogolabrus adspersus; assembly: GCA_020745685.1. Taxonomy (NCBI): domain Eukaryota; kingdom Metazoa; phylum Chordata; class Actinopteri; order Labriformes; family Labridae; genus Tautogolabrus; species Tautogolabrus adspersus. Next base: position 6,062,646 of record CM036548.1, on the reverse strand, counting down.
GTTACGAAATAGATGAAGTAGCCTCAATGAATGCACCTGATTGGATAAACGCGCGGCTAGTCCAGGTGGTTGCTGCAATGCATTGCGCGACTGCCTCTCCGGCTCTCCATAGGAAATTAATAGAAAGCGTCGAGACGCTATCCGTCCGTCGTACCGTTACTGAAAATACTTAATTCTGATGGCAGAAAGGTGTGGCCTAACTTCAGTCAGATCAAATAAGTCAATCAACCAATGAATCCAGTTATTTGTCTCATGTGATTTAAGTTTAACATGTTAACGCTTTTGGATGATATGAGTATTGTTTTGATTTGAGAGAATTTCTATCTTTTTTCTTCAGATTTTAAAACGTTCCTTTACCATTTAAAACTCCCGGCTCAGCATGAGAGGTTCTTCATTTCCAGCTTGATGTTACCTAGAAACGAAACAAAGATATCTGAGGCCCCACAACCTACAGTATTAAGATGTTAAAAACACAAAAGCAAGACGCACAAGATTCTTTACAGCTGAATGAAGGCTTTTCCCTACAATAGGAGGTAGACAAGACCTTCTCGTTCAGTTTCTAATGGTTCTTATAGAGGTAAACCTCTCTGAACCTTCATGTCATCCATTACAACAACTGAACAACTTTATGGTAATTAACCCTTTCATTCAGAGAATTCCTTATTTCATTGTGTTTTATTTCATAAGTCCTCCTCTACTTTTTAACTTTTGGAATAAACCGTGCCACTCTGAAATGAACTCTCTTCAGCACCATGGACAGCAACATTTCCAAAGCTCTTAACAGTGGTGTTTTCATCTGCTTTGACTTTTTGTAGAAAGATTGATGGAAGATTACACGGTATTCCTTTTCTTTAAACTATGAAACAGTGGTGATGAAACGCCTTTTGAGAATTCAGATCGTCTCAAGTTACTCTTCATGTATCAACTCGCGACATGGTCTCCCATCAGGAAACCTGCTGAGAGTGCGTGTTTTGTTTTGTAGTCGGCTTCCTGTGTCATCCCTCTTTTAACATAATGAACAAATATCTGTCAGGATTTCAGCTGCTTTTTCGACGTGTGATCGAGTCTGCTCTGCGCCCTGTGTGTGTGTCTAAACGGCCGTGCGCTCTATTTAAAAAGCCGCTGTGTTGTATTATTTATCAGCCTGGGGAGAGTTGCTGTTCTCATCTCATCTCTCACTCCTCATGTGCTCTGATTGTCTCTGCTAATTCCTGCTTGTTCAGGCAGGTGAGATGCAAATGCAGTCGCTGCTCATTTGCATGTACACAGAATAAAAGTGGAAGAGAGAGGAAGTCATTCTTTATGTCGATGTTGTGTTACTGTAGGATGCAAATGGGCTTTTCACCTACTTCCTTTTTATTTATATCATCTATTTGAGCTGTATTTAATGATAAATTGCTGCAAAAAACCCTGTTTCAGTTGTCACTTTGTAGATCACCATCATCATGTTTTACCTCCAAAATTCTGAAACACTACGGAATCTCTTGAACCCAGTGCAAAATACTTCAATCAGGATCCAAAATTACATTTTCCACTCATTTGCCAAGGAGGTGATTAAAATAATCCGGCAGCAAAATTGATAAAGTGCATTTTTGTATCACATACTCGTTAGTTTTAGAACATTTCATTGAGACTATACGGTACAATGTTGAAACAAACTTAAAGAGAAGGCCAGAGCATATTTCTTTTATTGATCAATTGTTAATCAATTCAAGCCTGAATACAACTCGTAAAATCTTTACCCCCTACCCCTTTTAATATAAAACACCTTATGTGAACACGGAGCAGGAGTCTTGTATTTGGCAACCCAAGTTTCTTCTTCTTTTCAGGATTCAGGACACGTTACGTGCAAGAACTCAAATATATCAACAAGGTCTGCAGGTGTTCGTGTCGGGGTGTGTGTGTGTGTGTGTGTGTGTGTGTGTGTGTGTGTGTGTGTGTGTGTGTGTGTGTGTGTGTGCTCGTGTATGTACTGTGACAGCCTAACAAATCTACTTTGATTTTACAAGCCACGTCGGTGACCATGTTAAAATATATTCAGGTGCTGAAACATGTTGATGTGTTTTTACCAGGTCCTCTTCTCACTTTTTCTCTGGTCTGGCTGAGTTATGATCACGCTCTCATGAACACAGCCGTACACAGACAGCCATATGCACACAAACACACCTCAGCCTTGGTCAAAGCCCCAGATGGCCGTAAATCGTCTTTTATGAGCAGGACTTGATGAAAGCGTTTCCCTGGACACTAGGTTTTTTTGCCCTCTGGCAGGCTGTTGGTTTATTTCTCCACACACCAGCGCCTTTATGTGCCATCTCTATCATTCTGCTCTGACAAGGACCAGATACAAGCAGCAGTCCATGTCAAATTTATATGAATTATTCACATTCAGCCAAAAGCAGGTGCACAGCTTGATGCTTGGAGTAAGGATTTTTTACTCTCAGAATTATTAACCATCACAGAGATTGTTAAACAGACTATAATAAGGGTGAGAATTCATTGAAAACTGTTGTACCTCTCAGCATTAGCCAATTCATGGACATCAAAATGTTCACACATATGATATAAAACCCTATTTCCAGCTCTCCTTAATGGAATATCTGGTTCTCCCATTAAAAGACACAAACCAACCACAATGTATTTTTCTTCTAAGCATTGTCTCTTTAGACAACCCTAATGTATCTTATTCCTCTGTGGAAAAGTGCTGCATTTTCGTCCAAAACATTTCATACATACGCCATTTTACCAGTTTAAATCATCGCTCTGAAAGATTGACATTGGCGTAGTCTCAGTGACGTCACCCTTTTGTTTCTGGAGAGGCTTTTTCAAACCCAACGTTGGCAGTCGCCATAACGGGAATGCTATCTCAACCTAACTTTTGATCCATCTACAATAGTAACAGTTAAAAGGGGCCTCAAGCCTACTCACAAACAGATACAACACATCAACCTGTCAGTCAACTCAACCAAAACCTTATTATAAAGAAGAATGCAAAACTCTTTGATCAAAACTAATGAGTCATAAAAATATTCACCCCTGTGTACGAATAGTCAACCCAAACCAGATTTTTGTACCTGGCTGCAAATTAATTCTGCTGTAAAAATGAACATGTTATACATGGGTGTTGATGGGGCCTCCTTGGCTTTTGGGTCTAGTCTCAAGTGGAAACTGCAGTTTTTGGCACTCCAACATTGGCTTCATTTTTCAACACCGTAGGTTGCTGCTTGGCTAAACAAATTAAAAGACAAAATAAAAGCACAACAAAGACATTTTTTTAGGCAAACTCTTCTCCTTTACTATTATATTTGTTATTCTGCTGCCCAGAAATACTCATCATCTTACAAAGATGTTTTCAGAAATAGAACCCATTCTGATAAAAATAAAAACTGTATATTTGTGAATTGTTCTTAAGGCTTTAAATCCAAAGTAAGTACACAGGGACATGAGGCCACAAAGAGTTTAAACACTGGTTCATTAACTTCATTTTATTGAGAAAACATTAAAAACCTCTAAAAACATGAGTAACATATTGAATGAAATATAAACTTCATTCTTTGCAGTTTCTCCCCAAATACAGAACGAATATTCGTGTGTCTCCAGGGTGCCATTTCAAAACTAGTAGCATAACTCAGTCCATTAAGGTTAATTTTAAGTTTTTACGTGATGCATATTTAATTTATGGTTGTTGTGACTAACTATAAAGAGTAAATGCAGAAAGATAGAGGTGTATTGAGTCTACATGCCTTTCAATTTAGCCTCTAGGTGCGGAAATATGATGATTGAAAAGTTTAAATGACAGTGAAGCATTGCAACTTCAAAATTGAACTTGTCAAATTGAAACCTAATTTTAGCTTTAATTCTTCATGCTTTTTTAAATTGCAAATGAAAGCAATCTTCCTTTAAGGAGCTTATATTATCTGAGCACTTTGGATTCAGACTGACAATGTAACTGTGTAATGTCACTGCAATGGATTCAGTAATTTCCTGTATCTGGTTGCTGTAAGTCACTGCCATTTGTCATTCCTGTGACAAATTTCTGGTCACAAGGTAGAGTAGTGAGAGTATCGCTGTGAAAACCGAGCTCCCACTGCTTTCTCTGCTGATTTGACAACTCTGAGAAGAAAGACAGGAGGAGGAGGATGCAGCAGGAGAGAGTCTGATGGAGACAGAGAGGTCTGCAGTCCCCCGAGACGAGCTTTCAGAGAGGAGACAGAGATAAAGAGGGAGAGATGGAGATCGAGATGGAGGCTGATAAACGCAGAGTTTGGGGGTATGAGAGAAGGAGTTGATTAAAAGAAGAAAAGGAAGCAGTGGGGAAGAGATAAATTCGGAAAAAGAGGAAATAAAAGTGCCCCTAAAACATTTTAAGGGCGCTCTTCTTTCTTCTTTTTTCATTTGCCAGTGGCTCTCTCTGACATTGACCCAGGGGTGTAAAATAATGGTGCTTTGTCTCTTTCATTCTCTCTCTCTCTCTTCTCTCTCCCTGCTCTAATAGACCTCTGAACAGATCGAGATGGCGGACCTTAACAATACTGCTTTTGACAGGGACAGAGATTGTAGAAATACATTTTTTCTCAAGATAAACCCAACCTGCCCTAAACCTACACCTTTACGATATGTATGTCTCTGTCTCCTGCACAGGGAATATATCATGGCATCTTCAATAAGATATGAACTCTTCCATCGTTGTTCATTTATTAGGCAAGTTTGCCACCTTATGCTGTTATACAGATTAAGCCGCTACTGAGGTTTTGAACTATACAGTATGCTTGCAGCATTTTTGCTCTACAATTACATATTAATGAGTTTACTTATGGTGGATTCAAAAGTATTATATTAAACAGAAAAATAAACTTCATTGTAGATTCATTTAAATCTTTATTCTGAACTGATTGTTGAATATAAATCGACAAAACTATTCTTAATTCTCAGTCTTAGTAGGATTCAGCCCTGTTGCAGAATATTTACAAACATTTACAATTTGTTCAGTGATTCAAACAGTTTGTGTTGAATTCTTTGAATTATGTCTGCATCTTGGAGGTAAAGCTCTAAATTAAATACATTTTTGCTCAAAAATGTATTGATCAAATATCTTAAGTACTGACTCTATTTTGTTCCTTTTTTAAACTTTTTTTATAACGGAAAACATGACAAACATTTCAGCCTATTTATCGGTTTCTATATGGATATGAAAGTACAAACCTTGTCCTGTGGTGTCCCTCAGGGTTCTGTTCTGGGCCTCCTGTTATTTTCTTGTATATGCTCCCTTTGAGGCAACCTTGTAAGAGCTTTTAAATATGTTTCTTATCATTGCTATGCAGATGACATTCAGCTGTGTAGGTCAGTCTTTGAACCTGGACAAGCATGTCAACAGTTTGGTCTGCTCTTCTTTTAACCATCTGAGGAAACATAGGGAAACTCAGACCTGTTGTATGCTGAGCAGGAGATGATTATTCATGCCTTAGATTCATCAAGACTTGATTAATTTAACTCTCTTTTAACATGCCTTAGCATCACAATTTTAGAATTGTAAACAACAAATTGATTACTATAACTAAGACTGCTTCTGAAATAAATTGCCTACCCTACCTTTCAGCCCCGCAAAGACATGTTTTGTTAAATAATCCAAGGTGGCTGCCATAACAACAAAATGGATCTGCACTCTGTTATGACAGTGGTTATTGTTGGCTTTTTAATTATATCATACAGCACATCTGTGTATTTGAACTAGAACGTGATGTTGGAACTGGCTATGTTGCACATTATCTACTTTGATTGGTTGTTGCATCCAAAGGCACTTTGATCTCTGACAGAAAACTGAAATCAAAACACACCCTAAATGTATCAGATTTATTCCAAATGTTTAGACCATGGCATTCGTCGTAGTCGTCTTCTTGTAAAGCTCAATAGTTAAAACTGTGGCGGTCCCAGGCAGAAGCATCAATAGAGAATGGCCAAAACAGTAAAAAGACAGTACTAAGCAAACTGTGACTGTGTGTGCCAGTATATGCCAGTGTTTGCACCTGCATTTGTGTGTTTGTGTGTGTCAGGAGGTATCAACATTGGAGCAGAGCAATTTGTTCTTCCTGATGCCTGACCTGTCACAACATAAGGCAGACAGAAAGCCTTGGGCGGAAGTTACAATCCAGCCCTTTTATTTAGCCCATTTTTACGGCACCTCTCGTCTCTAATTTCAACAAAATTATACTGTGATGCCTATAAATTGTGTTTGCAATAGCTTGGTGGTGAGTGTTTTAGAGCAGGCTGGAGGCTCAGGGAGTCTTGGTTACCCTCAGTGCATTCTAGCTTTTATTATTTACATCCTGCATCCTGTGGCTTCTTTATTGTTTCAGTTTATCGGATGTGATCTGTATGCTATTGACTGATGACCAACTCAACATAAACACCTGAAAGATACAATTAGGTCACATGATATAGCTCAACCTGATCATATACACACAACACAAAGCATGAAAGTGTAAGCATGTATACCTTTTTACTTTTACAGGGCTATCAATGCAGTTTCATACCAGCAAAAATGGGCAAAGAGGCTGAAAGATCCATGAATGCACCAATAGGTTCAAACACATTAAGGTCATGTGAATTTGGAAAGAAGAGGAGGCTTAATTTTGACTGAAATAACATGATACAAATTACATTAAAACCCCTACCTTTATATATTTAAGATCTAGATATTTGTACATTAATCCATGCTAATCAAACGCAGCACTGTTCCTACAGGACTTAATTTTTCTGTACTTCTTTTAGTGTTAATCGGCCTTTATTGTTTCTGTGATTGAATGCATTTAAAAAAAAGTAATTAAGCATTTTATCAATCCAGGACCTTTTCTTCATAATTACTAAGAAAGCTCTCGTAGCTATATAGCTATTATATATTTACATAATAGATCCAGACTGGGACTAATGCTATATATTGCCTTGGCACTGTGTTTGCGTGAATGACTCAGAGTGCTGTTGTCTCTGTTTGAACAGAGAACTCCTGAACAAAAAGCTCACAAAAGCCTTTGAATCAAAACCAACATAAGCTTTCCAAATAATATCTCTGGTGATCTAAAAGCATGAATACTTCTCTTGTGTTGCACCTTTGATGCTTATTGAGCTTCCAAACAAACATCAGCTTGTTAAAGAGCGCTCTGGGAACATCAGTCAGCATACTGGATGCACATGCAGCGACTAAAATGTATTTGAAATTGTAAGAGGTTTAAATGCTAGATGCTGTGGTCCTTGTTCCTGAAATGAACTGTGAATAAAAATCTTTGGTCTTAGCCCCTTGATTAGGAACTCTTCAATCAAACACTTTCACTGGACCATCCACTCAGAGGCTTAAAGGATGAGGAGCATTTCCAATGAATTGTTCTGTTGTTATCTTTTAAGTGCAGTACTTGGTCAGGGTCTGTATCCTTCAACTTAACGCTGTAGATATCCAACTATAGCTGCATTTGTGAATTCTTTCCTCTGGCAAAACACCGACCTGCTGTGACGTAAAAGGAAAGAGTAAGACTTGCTTTTTTTCCATTGAAATGTTCATATAGCATATTGCGACTTTAAGATTGTTAAATTTGGGAGAAACCAATTTTGGAACAATTTCTTCTGGCTCAATTTGAAATTATTGATGTGTGATGGATAGTTAGCTTCACTTTTATGCAGACATACGTTCAAAGGAAATAAATCCTCATGAGAATGCTGATTGGAGCTGGTATGTCATTAGCACAGATAATGCCAACCCCCCACCCCATTTTTCGTTATCCACACGGACCGTTTTACTTGTATACACCAAAGCCTGCTGGTATGTTATTGGCCAATAGGGCTTGGACTACAAATGTACTACAAACAAATACCAGAGCACTTCAAATGCTGAAAATCATGACCCCTGTGTACAGATTCTACATTTCTACGTAGAACCTGTAAATAGAGATTAGGGTGAATCAAACCCTATAGAGGATTCCCTGCATCATAGTTTAAAACTAAGAGCTACCAACCAAGCTACTATATTGGACGCGTTGGGAGTAAAAATCTTCCCAGTTTTTCTGTTTCTCTCTACAGCTCTCTTGGTCTGTGCAAACTTGGCTTCAGGTCAACACATTCTATACAAGGGGGAAATGACTCCTTTGAGTCTCTCTCTCCCTCCCTCTCTCTTTGTTTTAGTAAAGGCTAATTGGCTCTCTCATTAACAGTATAGCAACCTTCAGCTGTTAATGATGTGGAACTTTTTGATTTGGCTACAGGCTGAACACACAAGTTTGGAAGTTTGCCTGCGACTCTGGGATCAAATTAAGGAGGTGTAGGCGCAGTGCTTAGAGGGAAGGTGGTGTTTCCCTCCTCATTGTGTTGTTTTTTTTCCCGTTTGCTGCCATTAAACTCTCCCCAAAGGAATTCCAATGCCATGCATAATGCAGAATGCCCTTTAACAGAGACACTCTTCTATACTATAAAACCTACACGGGTCAAATGAAGGGGAAGGTAGTTATAAATGGAACTTCTTTATATCAGTGCAAGTGACAGGAAAGGTGAAAAATGGTAGCTAACAATGTGACCAATTTGTGTAATTGCAGCTTTTGTAATACTTGATCTCTGCATTCTGTTACTCTCAGAAAAAAGAACTGAATGGTTTTCCGTATTTCTTAGAAACGTAGAAAGCTTTTGCTTTCTAGAACAAACACCTAGCTGTGGGAGTGTCACCCACATGGGGGAGGGGTTACTGCCCTTTGTGATGTCATGAAGGGAAAATCTCCAAACGGCCTGTTTGAGCACAAATTTTCTGAAAAGTGGAGCAGGCTAAAGATGGAGAGGACGGACTTTTCCTATAATTGTGGGGTTTATAGACAGACTAGGGAAACATATTAGTGTTAGACAACCTTGGTTGAGTGCATTTTGCATAATATGATATTTGAATGGCCTAAAAGTACTTTAAAACAGGCGCTTTGCAGTTCTTTAAAATGAACTCAATTATAAATGTTAAACTAATGTCAAATAAGACCTCAAATCAGATGCTCAGGGGTTACTAATGAGAGACCTTAAAAAGATGCCAACAGGACCCTTAAAAGAGGCAAAGTTACCCTTAAAACAAACGCAAAGTGCTCTTTGAAGTATTTTTAATGTGTACCTTAAAATGGTCCCAAAAGTATGTTTCAAAGTCACGTTAAGGGTTCCTTCAAACAGACACAAGGGTTGACCTTGGACACACTTTAAAACTTATAAAAGGACAACCACTAAGCGATTCTTAAAGTTGTGCATAATAATACTATATAACAGATGCAAAAGTATACTTTTAAAGTGAAGCTAAAGGCTACATTACAACAGAAAAAATGCACTTTGTGAATCTGTATGAGATACTGAAAAGGTGTGACAAAGCATTTGACTTCAAGTGGCGCCCTAAATAATCCCAAACCCTCAGTCAGAAATATCTTCCTGTGTTCTCTCCTATTATCACAAGCTACAGTTCAGTCTGCTGTGTTACCATCTGTTTGTACAGCTGACCTGATGGTGATGTGAAGTCTGTTAACACCCATCACACACTCTTGAGTCTGAGCACCCTTCACTAAATGACTGTCTGCCCTTCTGCCCACTCAGACTGTCAGCTGTAATGACATTTCACCATCCAGCTGAATGGGCCTGTGTGTGAGGGTCTACATGCAGGTATGTGTGTCTTTGAGTGTCTATATATATATGTGTGTGTGTATTATCAGTTTGTAGACACAGTGGCTGTATTTTCAAATATTTATTACCTGTGAGTGTATTCTTAAATCTAGGAACATATATTAAGTGGTTCTTGACCTTTCTGGTTGATAGAACAGAAACCAGCAGCCCATTCATTCTTTTTTATTGTATGAGGCGTATTGTATCTCTCTTCTTTTATTGTTACTTGACATTTGGCTATGAGGATCTGCAGAGGTCAGGTCAGAAGTGGTCTCAGTGTCCACAGTGGATGTCTGAACCACTGAAAAGATTTATTTTTTGCATTTTTATTCAACTTCTCTTTTCTTTTTTTTTATCATCCAAATAGAGCCTGAAACTGCTTTAAATTGTTGTGTTACTGTAGCTCAATGTTTTTTGGTTTGTGTTGTAGTCTGCAAAGAAAACAGATCTGTCTGTGCACTGGACCAATAAAAAGGCTCTGGATGATATAAGAGAAAAAGTCCCAGTAGCTTTGACAAGATGTTAAACTGAGACGTAAAATGGAAACATTTCTCAATAAAAAAAGAGGTGACCAGACTGAACATCAGCTGCAAAGACTGTTTAGAATAAAGACGTACTGAGAGTAGTGAATGAATAACGAGAGATACAAATTCTAAAATGATCTTTTTGCTGTTGTTTGTTTTTGTTGAATTAGACCATGGCATTCGTCGTAGAAAGAATTGATAAAAGACTGTTTCCAAAAAAGAGATAAAACGAATTAAAAGATTATTGTTAATAGAGAAAAAGGAAATGTATCAAGAAGTTGTTTGTTGAATTTATTATATTTACCATCCTAATGTACAAAGACTAAGAGGGGGGTCCATGCCAGACTGTAATGCTTTATGGGGGTCCTCCACATTACCAAGTTTGGGAACCCTTTGCTTTAGTAAACACATTTCACAACTTTGAAGTTTCTCTTGTAGACAAACACCTGCAGTGCAGCGTTTTCTTTTATGACACCATTAACATAATGCTGGTCATTAATATGGAACGCTTTAAGACGCATGTAACGAGCAATAAATCAAAACGTGACCTTGAGAGGTTGAGACCCTTTTTTTTGTTTCAATGCACTTCATACAGTTCACACTGATGTTCTTTATACCTTCTAGTTCTCTAAACATCGAGGTGCACCACATCAAAAGTTCCTCTTACTTTTCTGTTCTTTTCTTTTTAAATGGTCTGAAAATGAGTAAATGTCTTTTGTTGTCATCTCTGTTGGAAGATGATACAGAAATAATTCAAGTAAGATTTTTGGATAGATGGAAATACATCCTGAACACACATTTGTTGTTACCTAAACAAATACCCCTTAGTAAAACATCAACAGCCATAATACAATGAACCATGCAGACTTTTTGGTGATCTGACCTTGAGAAAATAATTGAAAACTACAAAGGCTGAGGTAAATTGTAAAAAGAAGTTAAGGCTTTGCCAACTCTCTTTCCAAATTCATGGTTTTGGTGTTTTTTTTCCACTTCATCCATTTGCAATTTGTCATTCCCGTTGGATTTTCAACATTTCCCCCTGACCTTTACGAAATGACCACGAAATAGAAGGTGTATTCATTTTCCCATCCCATTGTTGCTTCTTCCTCCAAATTATCATTTGACCTTCACTGCTGTCCGATTTGCTCGCAGCACACTCGGGAAGGATGCTCGAGTGCATTCCACACACATAAAGTTGAAAGGCTGGACTCCAGGTATTTACTCCAGAAACATACATGTAAAGTAGAAATGGGCATTGTTTGGACAAATGTCCCTGTTACAAAAACAAATACTAGATAAGTTTGTACCTGGCTAACAAACAGAGACTATTAAATATCTAAGTTTTAATGACCACTTCCTTCTTCTCAATACCAAAAAAAACACTTAACAGACGTATGTCGGCTCAGATCAAGCAAATACATTTCATAGTAGTAGAGTTTACTTTTCTTGCTGTGAGCCAAGACATGAAAGACTTTTCATTGGTCAACAAACAATCATAACTTTCTGTCTTTCATGACATGCATAGAATATAAACAAACAGACATGGTCCCTTGAGGAAACCTCAGTAAAGCTCGCCCGACTTTAATGAACTTCTCTTTACGCGTTGTGATGAATCGGATCACTGTGGTTCTGTTGTTATATCTTAGTTTGTCTTACCATGGCATGACCCTAATGAGTTTGATATCGGAGGTAGCGACAAGCACACGGCGAACAAAGCAATACAAGTTATTTGACAAAGCTCACAAAGGAGTATTTAAACCTAAAATACTGATTTCACATGATGTCTGAGCTGGTAGATTCTTCAGTGTAGATTAAGAAGTGTATGGAAACAGTTTTTTTTTAAATGCAAAGATTTGTCACAAAGTGAAAGGAAGATCATTGATTTGAAATGTCTGCTACTAATTTAATGAGGTCAAATAAACTGTCAGTGTTCAGTGTGTGATCAGCATTAAATCTTACAGTTTTTTTTCCCCAAAAGTCTCAAACCCCAGTTTCCCTATTTGGCAATGAGTGCATCACCACTTCTTCACTTTCACTGTTTGCAGACGTGTATCACAGACTACTGTTTGTTTTTATCAAGCAACAATCTCCAGAGTTGAAACATGAAGCCATGCATCAGTTCAAAAGACTGCAGTTCCTCGAGTGTCCACTTGAGGCTTGTTCCAAATTACCCGGAAGTCCTATACACACCCATATTAAAATGTCCAATTTGTCTGGGGGTGAATTTTTTTTTTGTAACTCATCTGTTTTGATTTGATGAAAGATCAGAGTTATACATAATTCGGGGTGTGACTGATCTGACGGCAAGCTAGTGCGTTGTAGCTATTTGTTAAGAGACTCAAGACCTGCCTCAGCTCCGCCTCTTTACCTGTTACTCAGTTGACAGAATGTGGGTTGAGACAGCATTTCAAATATGGTAACCACCATGATTGGGCTTCAAAAGTGCATTTCAGAATCCAATGGCTGACGTCCAAGTTTTATGCAGTTTGTAGTTTTTGTTGCTCGAACTAAGAAACCTGATTAAGCATGTTTTGGATGATGAAGCCATGAAATATTGGTCACCGCCTTAATGACCACATCATCCTTGCTCAAACACATACTGGTTTTGAGATTGCATCAGGCAAATAAACTGTCTTGTCTGTGTGGGCCCCTTGAGGTTCCCCTGACTTGTGTTGGTCATCCCAACCCTGCTAATGCCCTTTTCCTTTCAGATGTGTCTATAATTGTGCAGATATTCTGTAGTCTTGACCAAGCATTTTTTTATAGTTCTATTGACTCAATTATTCTCCTTCTTCAAATGTCCCTCATCTACACTGTACTATAAAGTTGTTCTGTCTGTGCTATTAGTGTTGAACACACAGAGTTATAAGTATTAAAATGTAGTTGTTTGTTCTTGTTTTGTCTTGTTTTAAGGAGTAAGACTGTTGGGTGTTGTCATCTGTTCTTGCAAGCTTGTATGATTTTTGGATGGTGCACTGGTGAGTTCTGTACTTCTCTCTGGGTGTGGACAGATGAACCATGAATTGGCAGAACAAACAGGATTATCAGTCTGGGTGTGGTGGCTTCTTTCAAATCCTACACAATCTCTTAAAAGAAACGTAAAAATGACAACGCCCAGATCACAAACTCGAATTGCATGACAAGACTAGATCTGCAAACTGAATGTGCTTGCTTGTATCCCCACTAATGAAGGAATGCATGAGTCCTAAAAACTAAGCTGCTGTGTTTTTTATCTTGCTTCTACGGTCACCAGTTTGCACACACTGCAGGAAGGAGTTGATACAGAATCCCTACACAAGAAATTGAAAGACTTTGCATCTTTTTCTTTCCAACTTTAAAAGTAAGACTCCAACTTCAGAAAATGGGATCAGCAATTTCAGTTGAAAGTCTCTTGGTAGCATTTACCTGTTGTGTATTGTTATTTTAGATGCTCAAACTGGCCTATGCATCTGGGGCCCTCCTATTTTGTACAAAGGAGCAATGTTTACATTTATATGCAAAATAACAAGATGGATGCTGCTAACATAAAACTTCTTGAATTTGGTATTGTGCCACTGTCAGGCTAACTAGTTAGCAAACTGCACAGCCAAGTTGTCTATAAGGGGGTGAAAAGGGGGAAAGCTTTATGGGGAACCAGCTGCATGGGGGGCCCATGGGGGTCAAGTCACGTGCATATTGTCAATGGTTGTGTACCAGTCACAGGCTCGATGTTAATTCTCCTGATAACTGCTGCATTTTCACATGAGCTCAGCTGGATGAACTGCGCAAAAAACACTAGGGGCTGGCATGAGAAACTCCAGATAAAAGTCTTAGTAAAAAATGAGGCTGTTTGTGTTCAAACATATACAGCCCCTCCTGCACGTATCAGGAATTTTCCAGGAGAGTTTTTCAAGTGTGAAAGCACTAAATGACTAGCAGTATTTTTTCCAAAGAAGGTCATTTTTTTGACTTAGGTTGCTGTGAAATATTTTTTTTTTGTAATGAAAATATTCTGCAAAAGTTATAAGGATTCTAAAATACCATTTTAACATTGAAGGTCAATTGATGTCATGGTTTTAACTTCATTTGAAGTAGGGAATTGTTCTTTTAATCATTATATTCAATCAAAATTACTTCAATAGATCAATAGGCGTAACTTAAGCTGATAAGATAGAGCCATCATAGACATTTGTCTTATGTTTCTTTCTGATTCTTGAACTGCGGAATAACATGGCCATTACACAATGTCTAATGGACAGAGCTGCTTTCTGCTTTCAGTTTGTTTTTCATTGAATGTTTTGATACCATCTGTGATCGACTCCGTCTGTGTGGCCCATCATATCTCATATTCTGGTCAGCAGTACAGAAACACCACTGGCATTATTGCATTCCTCTGTGACTACAAAAAAACAACCACATACTATACAAACACCCACGAATACATGCATGCAGGCAACGTTCACACATCTCCCCAGCAACTGTCTAGGGCCACTCTCCTCCTGCTCGTTCTGCCTTCTATAATATATTTTCAGGCTGTTGTGTCTGCACCCACAGGAATCATGTAATAACAGCTTGTCAAGGCTTTTTGTGCTGGGAAACATTTGCATATTCAAATGTGTTGGAGAGTGAAGCTTTCCATGGCTGATTCTCTAATGTGCATATTCACATGGTTGGTTTGTGTTCATGTTCTGCACAGCTAATGAACGCATCAGGCTCATTGTTTTCCGCTCTTTCAGATTTTCCCAATGAAATAAAACGGAGGGAGCTTGCCTGAATTCAAGTTCTTCACCTGCATATTTATGCGTGCGTTTGTGCATGTCCCTCATACCCATGCACAAATGCATTTCAGATTTACAGCCAGTTTATTCCCTGCCAGGAGACACTATCAGCCTACAAATAAAAGATAATGGAGGCCAAGTAAACACTGAGTGCACCGAGAGCATTCCAACTCTGCAGCTTTATCACATCCACACACTCAGATGTAGAGATTTTCTTTAAGGGCTTTTTGAATCCATGCTAAAACTTACTCTCACACTTTAGTTTCCAGCCGTGTAGACACTTCCAGTTTTATTTCCAGTTTAAGGTTTTCAGATAAGAGCTGCTGAGATTTCTGCAGCTTCCCCAATACAATGGAGCTAAATGGAATTTCATTTGTAGCATTCAAATCATCCAAAATGACATTTAAAAACTCAACAGCAGTGTCTCCTCTCAGAAACAATGTGTCAGTTATTCTGAATAATCCACAGACGTTGCTGAGGAACATAATCAGAATGAATGGGACCTCACGCCTGGAAGCTACAGTTGAATTTTACAGATATAACTCGTCAAAGCTCCAATTTGCTCCATTGTGTTCGCTGGCAGGACTTATCTCAGCAACAGATATGACAAAACCTTGACAAGTTAAACCAACTACATAACTAGGTACCACATCATGTCATTTTGAAATTAATGACTTTTTGCAAACTGTTTGAAATGACCTTCCTTATTTTCAGGTTGAATAACGGTCAATGTTATCATCAAACATAGTCTACAATATCCATCTGACAAATAAGGTGGCTCCCTAAGCATTTGAATTCTGCTTAAAGAATATCCACTGTGTCCTCAACCACAATAAATCCAGTTTGTTATATCAGTTATATCAAATATCACCAGATAACATTAGCCAGGATAACGGACTTCTTCACTCAATCACTGCTGTATCATCTGTTTTTTCCAAGCAGCAACCTCTGGTATAAAAAAAAAATTAAGCCAAAGCGTACATTAAGTGCAAAGCACCTGCAGTTCCTTGAGTGTCCACTTGAGGCTGGCTGCAGAAGACAAGGAATCCCCCTTAAACCCCTTGCTAAAAGGACAAGTTTTACAGCATGGTTCAGAAAAACAGTTTTGATCTGTACAGCAAATGTCTTAACTGGTATAAACTTTTGTTATGCCCCACCATAAGGCAGCCCTGTTTGGCTAACAACAACCCACAAATTAGCCCAACGAAGGGACTTAAAACACATCAAAAAAACTAAGGGATTTATTATTTATAGTCAAACAACTAAATCAAAACCACAACAACACACAATCCCTAAAGACACAGCAGTCCCAACTCCAAAAGCATCTCTCCTCCTGTAGCTCAGCACTGAGGCCAGCTGCACCTCATTGAGTAATCAGTAGCTTCACCTGGGCAGAGCTGGAGACAACAGAAGGGGAGAAGGGACAAACAGCACAGGGAAATATACAGCCGTAACACTGTACAGGGATTTAATGTTTTATAACTTAGTTGTTTTAATTATATTTACATACATTTGCATAATAAGGGGTGGGCAGAGTTGAGTGGAAGGTGGGCACGTTGTAGTTGTTTGTCAGAAGGTTCAAGGTCTGCCTCAAGTCCACCTCTTTAACTGCTGCTTGGTTGATTGGAAGTCAGGTGGAGTAAGAATTTCCAACATGGCGACCGCTAACAATAAGCTTCAAAAAACTTCTTCAGCGTTTTATACAGTCTATGGATATGCTCTATGACAGATGAACAAATGAATGCATCGTTACATAAAATAATTTGCAGATTTCTTCAAGGTTGGACATTGTTAGACACATTTTGTTAATTAATACTTTAATATGGGTTGAGTATGGGTTAATAGTCGCCCCACCAAAAAAGCCAGGTCCATACAGAAATGGCTCTCTATACTGACTAAAGCTGTAACGGCTAAATGGGAGTAAATCCCACCAGCCAGGTTGAAAAATCTGATGGCAGGCTGAAACCAGACAAGTGGAGCCTGTTATGACATCATGCTAAAAACCAAGGTTTTGGAATAAGATTTAGAACTACAACCTGGGTGAAATGGTGCGTGTCCATATAGCTTGTTCAAATGTCCACCTACTATGGGCCTTTTGGTTTAGATAAAACTGAATGTACTGTTGATTTTGAAGACATAAGGGAATGATCGGACCATTACACGAGGAGACCAGTGTGTCGGTGTAACCCTGGTGGGTCGGCTGGTTTAGAGTATTAGTTATGGCCTGTCAGGTCTTTGAAAGCTGCTTTAAATGGACTTGTCAGTGAGAAAACACATAAACATTTATATTGCTTAAGGCTGAAATATAGAATGCAATGAGCCTTTCATAAACCCAATTGCTCCCCTTGTGTTGAGTCATCACACACATTAATGACAATTTCAATACCTTCATTAGCACAAACACACACACACACACACACACACACATAATGACGATGTGTGCAAGAGCAGCAGTCCTAATATTTCTAACCTAATTGTAATGGGCGATGTGACTCGTGGCTGTTTAGAGCTATTGACTGGGGCTAAAGACACACTGTTTGTTTAAGTCATCATTAACACAACCTTCAATAAGGGTCATTGGCAGCAAGGGTAATACTGATTAGTGTGTGTGCGTGTGTGTGTGTGTGTGTGTGTGCTTCTGTCTGTGTGTGGTATTTGGTTGAGGCCAAAGGTCAAGCTGTTAAAAAGCATTTTTTTCTTACTGTCAGAGGGTTAAATCCACTGGAAACCAAATTCTTCAAAAGCCTTATTGCTTTTTATCACGATTGTTAGCATTAAAAAAGTACGGGAAACAAACAACATCTAAATTGGAAACTACAGTATGTTGGGTTTGTTGAGCATGATTATGGATTGATTCTTTAATTAGGAGAAGATAGGCTATAGGTTTTTCATCCTGAAAGGTGAAATTCAATATTTCACTCTGTTGTTGAACATGCTACACACACATTGGCTGAAATACAAACACAAGTATGAACAGGATCCTTTAGACGTGCAGGAATGGAGAGATGTCAGAGTGAGGGGGCTGCCCACAGCGAGCGCTCCTGAGCTGGGGGGGGGAGGTCAGCACCTTGCTCAAGGACACCTCGCATTTCTCAGGAAGTGAACTGGCACCTCTCCAGCTATCAGACTAATTTCCAGATTTGGTCCGCACCAGGACTTCAACTGGCGACCCTCCGGTTCCCAAGTCCCTACAGACTGAGCTCCTGCTGCCACTTGAATTAAGTCCGTGATCCAATTAAAGGAAAAGTGAAACTGCAGCTAATCTGATACATCCTGCATTAGCGTTGTCTCTGTCCATAATGTTTGACGGTTGCAAGTGTTAAGCGATGACTGCGTTTTTTCAATTTAAGCTACAAATTTAGGGTGGGCCATTGACAATCTATTTTTGGCATGGGATGTGTAAACGGAGGGAATTTTGTTCAGTATTATTTTAGCAATAGCTAAAACTAGAGAGCCATCATTTAGCAACACTCGTAGCAATATACGGTCATTTCAGTTTACTTTGCATGTATATGCTAACAGCTAGCTCTGATACAGATGACAAAGCATTTTAAGACTCACCATTTAATGTCCAGTTCAAATAAATATTTCTCAGACGGCAGAGCTTCAGCCTCCTCCTCTGATTCTGAGTCGGATATTATATCAGCATTTTTACTATTTGAAGTCACATTTCCAGAGGCTTTAAAGACTGCCTTCAATTCAAATGAATTTAAAAGCAATTATGAGACAAAATAAATACTGGAAACAGTTTAAATTCTGACTACTCCTTCTTTGTTTATGAAGGTTTTCCTACAGTAATTGCTAAATTGTTCATGTAAAATCTATCTGATAAAAGGCCTTTTGATTGATTGAACAGATAGATGGTAGTGACAGACCTGAGTACTCCGCTCGGCTTTAGCAGGTCAAATCTCAGATTTGTCATCTTCATTTCAATGTGTGCTGGATCTTTGTAGTTAGAATCGACATCTTTATGTTTGGAGGGCAAATACAGAAGTAGCCATTTGACGTCAACAGCGACCCGTGAATCTGTCAAATGAGGGTGTGTTGATGTTGATGTCTGAGCGAAGCAGAGAAATGTCAGTCATCTGGGATGCAGCCTGTTTGTCTTAAGGATGGGACATGCATATTGTATAGTGGGGCATTGACAAGCTGTAAAAGATGGATGAGATTCAGCGTAATAACATGCAGTAGGCTACAATACAGTGATCAATACTTGGATGAATTTATATTGAAGACCTTGACCAGAATTGATACAGTGACATTTTTATCAAGCTTTACTCAAAATACGAGCTTGTTAATTTAACCAAATTCTATTTTTTATTATCCTGTACTATTCTAGTTTAGTATTTATATAAGTGCTTTCTATAAATAAATAAATAAAAATCGTGATTATCAAAAAAGAGGCTGTCATTAATCATTGTAAAACTGACACAAGAATCTGAAAGCGAACAGATGAACGTTACAACATATTTCCATTCAGTGCAATATTTACTGTTGCTTCACCCTGCTATTAGCAAAGCCCATAAAAAAGCTCTTTGATTGGATGATTCAAAGCAATGAGTCTCAGCGGACTACTCATTATAATTTTAATTTACAAAGTCTTGTACCTTTGACTACACAGTTGTTCTTTTTTTTCTTCTCATGACTCAACTAGGAGAATTGCGTGTTCATGCCAGCCTTGGGAGTGCTCAAACATCTAGTTACCTATCTATGTCTTTGTCAAAATCAAATGGGACTTTTACTTCTGGGACCCTCTACGCCTGAAATAACTCCTCCTCCTTTGACATAACAGAGCAAGTTACATCATCTAAAAGCTTCTCAATCTCTGCTGTGTCCTCACTCTGTGCTGTTTTCTGCCCCATGAACTCCACCACCCTGATCTTTCTTTCAGCCTCTTTGCTTCCACCATCATTATTCTTCTCCCTCTCCATGTCCCAGTTCTCTCTCCATTGCTCTGCTCTCTTTTCCTTCCATCTCTCTTCCTCCCTCCCTCCCTCCCTCTGTCGCCTGAGGAAGAATTCAGCACCAACTGACAGTCTGATTTAGTTCCAATACCAACCTCCCATCTCTCTTTCTCTCTCTGTCTCTCCCTCTCTATTTCTCTCTAGAGAGAGGGTGTCGCACATAAATCTCTGCTGTAGCCATCTATTACCTTCTACATTCGCGCCCTGACCTAATTCCTCCTCGTCTCCAATGTGTCAGTAGGTCCAGGATATAGTGGCCCCAATGTAGTCCTTCTCCCTCCCTCTAATCCAGACTAAGTCTCTTCTGTGTTTTTCAGTTAATCATTTTACTAACACTATCTCATAATACCTCATTCTAGTCATGAAAGAAGACAAATTACCTGCGTGAAGATCATTTCCCAGTCGCCTCTTTTTTTTCTGTCCTGAAGGTATCAGAAGCAGTGTGTATGAGTGGGCATGTCATAAATTTTTGACAATCCTTTGTCTCACCTGGAAAATAACTGCATCAGATCTGTAGTTTGACAGCATAATAAAACACACAAGTTCTGCAGTTTTTAAGAGGTCTCTATAATTCTTCACAAGATCCAGATCCATCAACATATCATTCTTAAATTTAACCTGCCCTCCTTTGGGCCTAAAATGTACCTCCTGTGGTAGTCACTGATAAGAATCTATTTCATCACACAATTACTGGCCAATGCAAAGACCAAATAAATTAAGAAGGGGCATTGTTAGAACCTACTGGTGCCCCAGTAAACGGCTCACCTGGGGCCCAGAAACAGTAAATATTGCCTGCCCTGAAGGCCCCGAGCCTTACACACGGGCTGTTTCTCACCTATTTGCTCCCTCTGCATGGAGCCACTGATGACTTCTCATGAGATGACTTTTATTGCACTTCTGAGACCGCACATGCAATTCTAGTTAATTATGCAACTCTTTTTAATTAACAAGTAATCATAGGTTAATCAGATGAGAGTGGCGCCTCAGTAGTTAACATCGTACAATCACAGAATAACGACACGCAGGCCAGGTGAAGCAGAAAGACGTCTCAGTGGAAACATGCTGCCAGGCAACCAGTCGCCTGGCAACCACAGAGAAGCAGGATGTTTTCTCGCCAGGAAATAGTCCAGCACATATCCCAAACCAAAACTCGACAACTCGTGGATTTAACATGTATGTTTGGTATTGATGCTGGGGTTGGCAACTGAAAAAAGAATTTTAAATAAGCTAGATTTCTTAAATATATCCTTTTCAGATTGGATTCCGCAACATCGGCGTAAGCTCAGCCGTCATTAGTCTTTGTGCATTCATATCTATCCCGCAAAGGCGTAAAATGCTTGTCCCAGTCTGTGACTTCACATTGCATTTCGGTGTTGAGGAAGCACAGCACAGTGGGAGCTACACATACACACACAGTCAGACATGCACAAAACACACAATCCTGTGCTCCCCCGCTGGCTCTGATGATCCTGTAACGCCTCTGTTACTCCCTCCGAAGATGGTATTGAGGTTGGATCACTTTGTCCCTCCATTAAGCCTCCACGACATTCAGATTGATTCAGTGCAGTGCTAAATTTCTGAACTTCCATTGAATTTATTTCTATAATATGATAGAACTCCCTCTTTTCCAAGTCTTTATGCTCAGCTTAGCTAATTGGCTGTCAGCAGTAGCTTTATATTTAACCAACATATTCAACTCTTAGCAAGAAAGCAAACATGGCTCTTTGAATGCCAAACTATTCCTTTGAGCAGATATATACCTGGATGACTTTACCAGGATGGTGAAAGTTTACCTTTTCCTACATTTTGCATATTACAGTATATCTTTTTTCAGATGTCTCATCTGTTTGTGTTTTCTTAAGTTGCAGTTTGTGAGATTCAGTCTGTTGTATTTTGAGGTCAGTTTTGACACACAATGAGACTTTTGAGGGGGCTACTATCACTTATGCTGTAATCTCTGATGTTATAGAGAAAGTAAAAAAAAAATCAATTTTTAAAGCTTCATAAAGATTTACTTTTTTCATCATATTGCGCCAAAATGTACAAGTCCTATTTTGGTTTATATTTTTTGTGTATGGTTTAGTTTAGACAAAACTGAAACAGAGACAATATGGATCTTCAAGGACGGGATGGACTCCATTTATCGTTTCAAAAGTTCTCCTTTCAGATGGGCAATTATTCCCAAAGTGCCCTTCAAAAGGATTCCATCAGAAGCAAAAGCCAGAAGGGACTAAAAAGAAATGAAATGATCAGTCTTAGGCTGTGGTCACATTGTGTTCCTATGTGATAGGGGGCAAACTGGACTTTTAGTATGGTCAGCAATAAAAGGGTTGGCCTAAAGGGGGTCTTAAACATGTAGGCCAATAAACATGATTGAAGGGTCAAGTTAAATGCATACAGCAACATTCATTGTATTCAGTAAAAGAGTTACTGCAGTGACTTTACCTTTTAGTGGAAATGAGCAACACAGTTCAAGGTTTTAACAGTGACTTGTCTTTCATTATCTGATATTGTGCATACAGTACGTATCCATCAGGATATTACCAAATAACCTCCGAACTGGTGAAATGATATGTAATGACTTCCTTTCTGTAGTGTATCTTCAGTGCCTTTTGTAAAGGCGAGGCAGAGGTCGCACATCTGGACTCATATCAGAGACATTCACTGCTGACATTTCTTTATCTTTATTTTGGGGCTTTCATTTTAAGAGAAGGCATTTAATGTACAGTGGCAGCTTGACACGAAGGCTTCGGTTCAGAAGAAGAAGTGAAAGGAGGTATGACAAAGTGAAAGTGATTTCACAAAATGTTAACCAACCTTTTTGTGTAGTACTCCAGATTTTTCTCAAATGCCTGGTCTGCTTTAACCAAGTATGAACATCCGCATATTTAAGGGGGTTGGGAAATGTAAAAAAAATATTAAACATGCCGTACTTGCCATTAACATGACTTTTCTGGTGTGAATTTCAGGTAAGGGTAATATCAATGTTGGCAGGTGATATTTCAGAGGGGAGAGGAGCACGGAGGGTATTTCTGGACTTTGGAGAAAGGTTTAGAGGTGGTTTAAAGGTTGGCGGATTAGAGGAGAAGGAAATAGGTTGACAGGGACAGGTGGATAGGAAAGGAAAGGAGAAAAAAGAGGAGAAAGATTTAGTTTGGGTGAAAGAAGCAGACAGACGGGGGAGCAAGGAGAGGAGGATTTAAGGTGAAATGGGGAAGACAGAATCAGCCCAGCATGGAGCGTAATGAGAAAGATGATATTTGACTTTTGTCTTCTCGTGTATTTCCATTAATGAAGAAGTATTCAAACCTTCCACTTTTCTAGAAATAGGAATAGTAATGGAAAACACTTGGTGACATGTAGAAGTTCTGTGTTAATTTTCAGCATCTGAACTTCCTGAAAGTGCCAAAACCCAGATTTACTCACTCTACAAACTGGCAGAGGCAAAAAGGGACATTTATGGACTATAATTAGTGATGCTTAAATGTTTCCGCATCAGCATCATTTATTTCAGCAACTTTAAGAAATGCTGTGTAGCTAAATCTATAAGAACTTGTGATAATAATATAATTCATGTATATTTTAAATATACAAAGTAACCTAAGTTATCAAATAAATGTGGTTGTGAAAAAGGGACAATATTGACCTCCATCATATTCTTCAGCGCTTTTACTACTTAGTGCCCAGAGTGCAAAAACGCCCTCAGTGTCGCAAGTTTTTTGTCTCTCCTCTTATAGCACTCAGTTGGAAAAAGTGCAACTTTTAGAACAACACCCGTTTATCAATGTGACTTCTTACTCACCGACCAATCAGAATCAAGAATGGGCAGGGCTTCTGATATCAGCTTTGTCAAAAACAGAAGAAACTTATCTGACTTTTCTTTTCGACGGTGCAATTTCCAGGTCTAGAGCGAGTGCTAATGCCAGCGCACAATCCTTCACATTGTTTTCACGTTTTCTTGGTGACATTTCCTCGCATAAAAGCAAAATTAAGCATATGGAGCGAACAAAAACAGACCTCACGGTCACTACCGAGAAAAAGGAGATAACCTTCGTAACCTAGCAACAATTAGTGCCCATGAGAAGTGCTCTGAAACTGAGCTTTTGAAAAGCGCCGTGAATGGACACAGGCCCTTATTTCACTGTGTGTTGCAGGGGAAATGTTTACTCATTAATGTAGGGACATATATCTATTTGGCTCTTTATGGGGACCACCCCTTTTTTTTTAGGACATGCAAGTCCCCACGTGGGGTTATGGTTAGGGCATAGTGAGTCTACAGGTAATAAACGCAAGTAAAAGCAGTAGTACCCTGAAGGGTGAAAAACATAATGTATTTGGGTGTCTGTCTGTGTGTGTGTGTGTGTGTGTGTGTGTGTGTGTGTGTGTGTGTGTGTGTTCTGAGACTTCTATCTTTGTGGGGACCATATATTGGTATATTACCTGGCAGTAAGGACACAAAAGACGCTGATAATAAATAACCATATTTCAACTTGTAACCACTTCTCCATCCCTTCCCATAGTTCCTTCTTCCTTCCCTTTCTTCTCCTGATTTCCTCTTCTTTTGCTTCCTTGTTTCCTTTCACATCTCCTTGATTGTCTTTCTAGTTCCTGGTCTTGCCTCTCACTTTCATATTTAATCTTCTCTTAACTTTGTAGTCACATGGTTCGTATTTCCCTCCCTTTCTCTTATGTTTTGCTGATTCCTTGATTCCTAATTTCTTCTCTCCTCCCTTTTTTCCCATTTTACTCTCATATGTTCTCTCTTCAGCTTCAAGCTATTTTATTTCCTACCTCCCTTCTTATTTTGTCGGTTCATTTTTTTGTGTTGTGTTCTTTACTGCTCTGTGTTTCTTGTGTTTTGTCTTTCTTTACAAATTTACATTTACTTTCCGACTCCTTTTTTTCTGTTCCTCTATTCGTTTTCTCCTTACCTCCTATATTGAAACTCTGACTCCTCTGTCGCCTTGTTTTCAACATCCTCTTCATTTTTTCTTTCTTATCCCTGTTTCCCCTTTTTCTCGTGGTGTCCTCTCCTCTCCTCTCAGCAGGATTATTGATGGCCTCCTATTCTCTGTGGCCAGGCGGACACGAAACAGAGACCCCTGCAAAGAGTGAAACAGCATCACAACCCCTCAGGCAGGTGACCAGGTGAGTGACTCTTTGAGTGTGTGTGTGTGTGTGTGTGTGTGTGTGTGTGTGTGTGTGTGTGTGTGTGTGTGTGTGTGTGTGTGTGTGTGTGTACGCGTGCGTGTGCGTGTGCGCGTGCGCGTGCGCGCGTGTGTGTGTGTGTGTGCGTGTGTACATGATGGGATTTGTGCCCAGGTTGGAGTTAAGGTGGTTGCGCTGACAGAGGCAAAAAGGTAAAGGGGGGTAAAAAAGTAAAAGGAGGAAAAGAATTCATTTTCTCCAGTAGGATGAGAAGTATCAGTGTGTGCGTGCGTGTGTGTGTGTGTGTGTGTGTGTGTGTGTGTGTGTGTGTGTGTGTGTGTGTGTGTGTGTGTGTGTGTGTGTGTGTGTATAGAGTAACAGTGGACTCCTGCTTCCTCCAGCCCCACAGGCCTCTCAGAATAAATGGATTTTCTTTTTCTATTCTAGGACGCACTGGACCTTATTTCCTTCTCATTCTCCTCTCTCTTTCAATCTCTGTCTCCATCTCTGTTCTCCCCGAGCTATACGAGAACATGCTCACAGATGTTTAAAACCTTGGTCTCAGCTCTATTATCTCACAGAGTACCATTAATAGACTTTAATTTAATTTAATAGTACTTTATTACAGTAGGCTATAAAAAGCAGCTGAACCAATCACATCAAGGCCACTCATAAGTGGGTAAGAATAAACCAAAAGATAAGCGAGATAAACAAAACACTAGTAATATTTAAAAACACCATGCGAGTCAGTATTGTTTCTATGGTTACTAGCAGATACACATAAAACCCAATGTCCTTAAAAGATGGGACATTGTGTTAAATGTACGTAAGTACACAACTTGATGATGTGCAAAACTTTAAACCTCATATTGGAAGACAGCATATCAAATGTTGAAACTGAGAAATTTAATTGTTTTGACTATTATATGCCCAATTTAAATTAGAAGCCAACAACATGTTTAAAACATTTGGGACAGGGTCATGTTCACAATTTTCTTGCATCACTTTTTCTTTTAACACTTTGTGCCATTTCAATCAAATATGGGGTTTCAGAGGTTTGGAAATCATCACATTCTGTTTTTATTAACATTTTACTCAATGTGCCAACAGGATGATGGCGGTGCAGTGGTAAGCGCTGTCGCCTCACTGCAAGAAGGTACCTGCTTCTTCCTGTGCGGGTGCCTTCTGCGTGGCATAGTTTGCATAATCGGTTCTCTGGGAGTTTAAAATGCAGGCAATTTACAACTTTAATCAATAATGTTTTACCTCACATTATCAGTAAATGATCGCTTTACATAAATCATAGAGGACTAACTGGAGTTTGTCGATTAACCAACTTCTCTGGAAAAAAGTGAGGAAATATGGCGCCTTTAAGTTATAAAAATACACCATATTCCAAGAGTTCATCATATTATTGGATGTTGGATCTAACTACCTGCTCAATCAACTGCAGTAAAGTTAAATGATGATGTGTATATCTCTTATTTTAAATAGAGAAGTAGAATACAGTGGCGTACATCGGATGATCTTAAGTAAAGTGGAAGCCAAACTCAAGCACGTCATGTCAGAAAAGACAACAAAGCTCACATTGAGAGGGAAAAAGCTCAATGGCTATTATTTGAATTGGGTTAGGTGTTCCTGTTGATTGGACGGACACACAAACACACAATATTCAGCTATTAAATGTATTTCATGTAGTGTATCTAAGCTAGCAAGAAAAAGATTAAAGGTACTCACATTTAACTCAAGAGGACAGCTAAAAACAGATTCTAAAGCTTCATTTCTCTATCAAAGACACATAAAGAAAATGCATAATTTCTGCTTTTAAACACACATTCTGTAGTGGAAAATGCTTTTTTATGTGTGTATTAAAGTCTACAACGTGTCTTATATCAAGCAGCCTAACAGGATTAGCTTTTACTGTGTTTCTGCTCGTTACTGTGTTCTTCCTTTGTTCTTGTAGGAACGATGTCTCCACACTTGATAAGTAAAAGTAACTGCCTGCCTGCCTGCCGACAGCTTTGTGGTTTAATTTAAAAATGTTGCACGTTGCTGCTTTCCTTTAAGTAGAGCTCTTTCTTGTTTATATAATTCTCTCTTATCAAAAAGCCTTACAGGAAACACAAAGATGCTGAGCTAATGTTTATGTAAGCTGTGCCATTTAGCATTCACACGTTCTCTTTTATTTAAGGCATACTGCTGAAAATCCTGCCCTTGAATTTGACTTTTTAAAATTCTGGTGTAGGTGTTTGGCAGTCGTGCATCTGCTCTGGCTCTGAGCAGCTTCTGAAGCCTGGAATCAAATCTACAGATGGAGAAAGAGAGAGAGAGAGAGGGAGACTCTTGACATTGTCCAGAGAGGGTCCATCGCCATGGTGATAACTGCATTATATCACATCTTACAGCATCGAGGAAGCTGTCAGTGAAGGAGGGAGAAGTGAAGGAATAGATTTAGTTTCATCACAACATTTATATTCGAACATGAGAGATTAGTACAATATTATTCTAATAATGCTGTCTTATCCCGACTCCAAAAAAAGGGGAATCTTCTTCCCACCTTTCCGGAGTAATCGGGGAAAATCCCCCCCAGCAATGAAACGAGTGCTTCTTAGCCCCTGTGTCAGCAGTACAATCATGGGACATACAAACCTTGAGGTATAGTGAGTCTTTTTTTCTACTAGGCCGGCAGAAACCTTGAGCAGAACCAGACTTATTGGTAAACAGCCGTCTGCCATGACCTGATCGGCTGAGAGAGTGGGACAGCGGGAGAGACCGAAAAAGAGAAGGATAAAGAAAAACAGAACAACAGATAATACAGACTTATGATCACAATGCAAATAACACAGACAATATAAAACAAGAATAATTATTATAAGTAAGACATACAGTATAGTAGTTATTTTAGC
This sequence comes from Tautogolabrus adspersus, assembly GCA_020745685.1. Taxonomy (NCBI): domain Eukaryota; kingdom Metazoa; phylum Chordata; class Actinopteri; order Labriformes; family Labridae; genus Tautogolabrus; species Tautogolabrus adspersus. The sequence continues at coordinate 6,034,693 of CM036548.1, read as the reverse complement.
ATTTGGAATCAGTCAGGTCCACAGCAGCCTGCGGTATGCAACAACAATTCAGAGAAACCTGAGAGACAAGAGAGCATAAAAACTTCCGGGAAGATATGTTCAAGTTATTACCATGCATTAAAGTGAAAACTGATCCAACCACAACCACTCCAGTAATTCATGGACTCTCTTTTGGAGAGAAATTACGTGTTGTGTCTGAATGCTTTTGGCTCACTTACAGAAGGAGTTTGTTTAACTTCACCAAAGAAGAGAAATATTAAACAGAAGCATTGGATGGTGTGAATACTATGTTCCCTGCTTGCATGCTATGTTTTTATTAAGGGCACTACATTCAATCATTTAAGATGTTTAAAACAAGAAGAGCCACCCAAACATAACATGTCTTCTCAAGAATGTAAAATAGTGCTATCCAGATTCAGAATATTAATTGTCTCTAATGGAGAAAAATTGAAACAGCACTCTCTCCCTCACACTTGCTGCCTCCCTCTGTAATACTCTCACACATTGCACTCTCACTGTCTCTCTTTTCTCGTGAAACTATTGCCCGAGACTTCTCCTCATATTTTGGAAATGGTAAATGGAATTGAGCTTGTATAGCACTTATCTCGTCTGACTGACTACTCATAGTGTTTTTACTCTGCAGGTCACACCTACACATTCACACACTGACGGCAGAGGCTGCTATGTAAAGTGACCATCAGTATTAAATCAATTCATACACTCACAGGTCGCCAAAGAAGCAGCAGCAGTTCCTAAAAGATAACCACCACCCCTGAGCCAATCAAAATCAATCCATTATTGGTATAATACACTTTATACTACCGTTAGATCCAACCAATGAATCTGATTGGACAAGAGCAGCTCCATAGATTACTCAGCTTTACAGTTAATTTAAGTTACTGTAAACTGTTTTTTATTGTCTTGACTGATGAAGCTGCTACCTCAGAATCACACAGGCCAACACAGCATGAATGTTTGAAGCGATACCACGATTGGGGTCATACTGTTATACTCAATATTAGCACAATGTGATTCGGTCATGGGCATTAAGCTGAAGGCGAAATGACGAAGATCACAGTCATACTGACATATTGTGATATTGCTTAAACATTACCTTTAACATATCCTAGAAAACGTAAAGTTTGCATCACATTTTTACGTTGTCACTTTGATTGCAATCAGAATAAATGCTAAAACATTACATTTTCTCTAAATCAAGCTAGCAATGTATGCAGACAGTTCTTTTCCCTTCTTAAAAAGGACTTCTTGTTCATGTTTTTCTGCTGTCTCTATTTTCCTCTTATCTTTGTGCAGTCATGATAGCATATGGAGACATAACACCTCTTGAAAAGCAGCAATTTTTCACTCAAATTGAAACATCTTGACTCAGATGCATTTCACTGTAATCGGTGACACCTCTAGCAAATTGTCATCCATCCACTCTTCTTTCAACTGAATTTGTATGCAATTTGGCCTTTAAAAAAAAAGTAAAGTATTTACTCTGTGCTCCTCTGCTCAGACAAAGTAAATCACAGTATGAGTACAACAATAAGGGTGCTCCAACAAGTGTAGGATTGTTTGATTCTCAGTCTATGTGAAATGTTTGATTCATTCCGCCCCCTATGGATGAAGCTCTGCTGTTCTCTGAAATCATCCGGCTCTCTGCGGCACATGGTTTCACAGGTTTCACAAACAATCACGTTGGGTTTGATTGTTTGCTTTAAACCTGCCAGCAGTAGCAGATGGGCAGGGATAACCGATTTCAAGATAGACTGCCTGAACTTTTATGTTGCCTTGGGAAAATTCAGGCAATCCGAGAAAAAAAAGGAAACGAAAAAATGTTTCCTACACGCTGTTCATGTGGATAAAGTGAGCGTCTCAGTCATGTAAGTCCCAAAAGTGAAGCCGGTAAAGTTAAATCATCCTTCTACATTCAACACATCTGTGTAGAGACTGTGTAATACAATCCATGGTGAAGGGATGCATTCTCTTATCCCGTCAGGGGCTCAGGAGCATATGATCCCCTTATTTAACAAAAGTGGAAACTGAATTTTACTTTTAAACTGAAGACTCATTCGACAAAAACATTCCTGTGAAAATGCATGCAGTGATGTCGTACACTTAACAAACTCGATGAACCTGTTCATCCTTGGAGAATCAGGCTTATTTGATGTGACACTCATACCTACCTTATCCCTATTTACAGATTCTGAATAAAATGTTGAATCTGTGGGTGCAGTATCGAATTTGAGGAAAGGAAGTTTTTTTCTAGTTTCCATCTGTAATCCATTTTTAGTCTGAGAGTGTTAACTGACCAATGCTTGGACTTTTTAGTTTTTACAAATCTGCATCAGGATGTTGTCCTTTTGGCAAACTTACTGTAAGACCCCTAAATAGCAAGAAAATCGTCTTAATTTTAAGAGCTCAGGAGGAGTGTAACTTACTATTTACAGTTAAACTGAGTCACCAGAAACAGACAAACATGCACTCCTCCTGGGGATGTAATCAACCAAGAAATGACAGGGGTTATTGTGCTGGAGGGGCGAATTTCGTAATGTTTTTGACGTGATCACAAGGTCCCTTTTCAAAATCCTAATTGGACTGTAAACAATGCAGTTTACTGAAAAGAAAGTCACGCCCTGAAGTCCTTTTTCGCTAACCGCTAAGTACCCCTGTAGCCCTGGTAAGGCTGGTACCACTTTTAGAGGCTATATTGTCATCTGACTTATTGCCAATGGATTCAAGATTGATTCTCACCATACACTGAGAATCTATAAAAACAACTTTGGAAGCAGTGAAATGTGATCACTTCAAAAGGTAAGTTATCTAAGTCACAGACTATACAATTTTGTGATGACTACATCTTGCACAGTCCCCATTTAAAAGACATTTACAACACCCCTGTTGCTTTATGCGAAATTACTTAACACAATATTTGATGTTAATTCAGCATTTAACATCAAACCCTATCCATGTTGATGTAAGTGTTTCTCAAACAGGAGAACTTAATGAGGAAAGGAAAGAGGAAACAGAAGACAACGAGAGAGCAGGTCAGGTAGTTCCCTATTTTTACGCCTGAGTGGTCTTGTTCCTACAACTAATTAATTGGATGGAAAGTGTAGTAATTGCTGCAGTGAAGAAAGACAAAGGACGTGCAGGTCAGTGGGCTCTGGTTGCACTGTGTGTGAATACTTTGCTGTCTTATATTTAGAGTAAGACTGGACAGCCTCATTTTGAGCAGGGTGTTTCTGTAAAGCAGCTTTGTCAATATTCCCTGGAGAAATAATGAGGTAAAAAAACAGCACTTTCTTCCTCCAGGACTGGACAGGTGATCATCGCCGGCTGCCATTTTTCACGACCTACAAACCAGACGCTCCTCGGGCCTCGTGACAGAGATTTTTTTCTGTAGAGTCAATTTTCTTTTTCTGAGGAGGAATTAATCACAGCTTGGTGTGTACGCCTACTGTATTGCTTGCTTGTGTGTGTGTGTGTGTGTGTGTGTGTGTGTGTGTGTGTGTGTGTGTGTGTGTGTGTGTGTGTGTGTGTGTGTGTGTGTGTGTGTGTGTGTGTGTGTGTGTTACTTCCTAATAGCTTGTGTGCACGTTGTCATGACAAGGGGGTGTGTTCATGCATCTAAATGTGTGTGTGTGTGTGTGTGTGTGTGTGTGTGTGTGTGTGTGTGTGTGTGTATGCATGTGTGTTGGGTGAGTTAATATTCAGGCTGTGGAACGAATGCTAATTTAATCAATATGCTGTAAATCCGACTGGTTGCTTACTCATGCTGGTCTGAGAGTCCCAGTGGGGTAAAGACACTGAAGCTGTGTGTTCACCAGTGCTCTCTCTCACACACACACATGACAGATCTATATATAGGTCTTCCCGTCCTCTGTATGTGTTGTCTCTCTGGTTCGGTGTCTCTCTGTGTGGGTGGAGATCTGAGAAGGTTTCCAGGCAGTGATTCACCTCCATCACCTCAAACTCAGACGGACTAAAGCCTCGTTCAGACAGGATTTATTTCTCCAGGGGAGGATCTGATTTATTATTCTATGTGCTGATCAGTCATTTTAATCCTGTTCGGAATACATGCGTGTGTGTGTTTGTGATCTTTGCTCGCCTTGTTAGGGAAGTGATTAGAGTCTAAAATATGTAAATATTTTTGCTTAGTCCCAAAAAATGTTAAGAACTGTGATTTTGCACATTTTTCAAAAAAAAACCACAACAACTCACGTGTTAGATGTTGACAGTCAATTCCAACCTCATTTAAGTGGTTTCCTTTTTCTATTTGCTAAAGTCACATTTTCTCAATGTAGAAACAAAAACATAGATTTCAGATGATGGTCTTTGGAATAGATTTTCATGAATCCTAAAAAAGAATTTATTCAAGTGTAATACTAACACTAATAAAATTGAATAGAAAAATAAGTTTGTTTTATAAGATATGGACATAAGAAAAGCACTTGATCCCTAACCTATAATACATTTTTCTAGCTAACATCACTTTACAACAAATTGTCACTCTAGGATCTTTTGCTATAAGTTGGAGTAAATTCATCTTGTTGCGTCCTCTTCTTCTGCAACAAACTGGGGAAATAGTCCCAGGAGTTGGTTTTTCTTGCACCAAAGTCCATATTTGTATTACTGTATTACAATCCTGACTGGAAACTTGCACTAACAAACATGTTGCTGATTTGGGGGGGCGTAAATCTGGGTACAATATCACTATCGCTACATTTCGATGAGAACTGACCTTGTGTTTTTTTCAAAGAATTGTCTTAACTGGATCAATCTTCAGAAAAAAAGCAAAAATGTTTCACATCTGATTTAAACCAAATGCACCAGCTTCAGTTCTTTATAGAGCCAAAATAGCCTGCAGGGAATCACAAAGCATTATAATGCATCAGGTCAAAGTGTCATTTCCTTTACTCGTGTCAAAAATGAACTAATTGCAAACGAAAGTGAACTGAGTTGATTCCTCTTTGAGCTGTTATTTTAACCAAGTCAGGCTGTACACTTCCTGTCATGGAGCTTATTCACTGAACCAAAACCATTTTTAGTAAATTTGGCAAAAAGACGCATTAACCTGCGAGGGGTCAGTGACCCAAAGAGTGCTGTGAGTCTGACTGTCTGACACGGCTATTAAACACTCATTAAAACCATATTTGTGTTAAATTAATGTGAAAGTGTTGAGCTGTTTCAGTGTGTAGTGAGAGCTCAGCCGTCTGGTTTTATAATTAAATACTCCGACCACCCCTCCCCCTCCCTCCGCACACACACCTGGACACGCACACACACACATGCAGGCTGAAGGGTCAGGGGTAATGGTGTCACCTCTGTCTGCTGTGTGTCCATATGAGGTGTTAAAGTGTGTGTTGGTGGAACCTGCTGTCACCTCATTACAGGACACCGCTGGCCACAACTCACGCTGACATCCAGAGGCCACATTCACACAGAATTTTATTTTACCACCAGGAGTTCTCCTAAATGGCTCCAAAAAGTTCTGAGCTAAGAGTTTTTCCTCTTTAGAGCACTTCCCAAAGCTGCTGGGAGCAGCTTTTACTGAGAAGAGGAGAAAACTATTAAGGACAATGCAATAAAAACACATTTTATATGTTCTTATCCTCCTATGCCTTCAGATATGTCTCTCTAAGCATTTTTCTAAATGTTTAGATATCTACAGCAAGTCTCTGTAAAAACTTACAATAATTTTTCCTGCGCTAAATTTCAGATGCAGTACATAAATGATTCCTGTGCACACGCCTCCAATGATTCAAAGTACATTTTTTAAATATAAGCCAGTGAATAGGATCACAGAGAGTGTGAATTATGACTTACAGGAAGAAAAGACGACAGGATGCTCTTTGTTTCAGTATAGCTGTTAATATATTGGTCATAATTCTGCCACCAGGTCCTTTGTGGATCAAACATGTTTGGTTTAAAATGTCAATTTATGCATTCTAGGTTTGGGAATGGGAGTTTCCATTGGCACCCCTTTGATTTGGTTCAAAATCTCATTCTCAAGAAAACCTCTTTTGGACTCTTTGGTCTTCACAGAATACCAAAAAAATGCTCCAGCTTTTTATCTGGCTGCTGAGCTGCTCTTTCAAACATTTCTCTCACCTCGGGGGATTGAGGGGTGGGGTTGGCTTTTAGGAGGCTGGACATGATGTAAAGAGGATGCAGGCGGTGGTCTGCATGTATGTTTGTATGGCCTGTATGTCTACAACATATCCAAGATGGTGGACAACGCCACAGGGTCTGACACTACAATTACTTTTTTGTCCTTTCCATCTATGCTTTGTGTAAGAAAAGAGTAGAAGCAGCTTCATTGTGTGCATTAAGATCTCATATTGGTCACACAGCTGTTACAGGATATAAAGGTCATTAACTCTTCCCACTAACCTGTGGTGCATTTTCCAGAATATTACCTGCTGAATTCGGCTGACCCTGATTTCTTGGGAGTTGGCAGGAAAAAAAGTCCAAATAAAGTCAGGGTGACAAATTCGGTAGCATAACCAGAGGGCAACCTCAGCTGTTGAAAAATGAAACCAATGCGGAAGCGTGAAAAAGCCTGCAGTTCCTCAAGTGTCCACATGAGGCTGGCTGCAAAGGCCCTGGAAGTCACATACACACCCATTTAAAAGTTGCCATTTTTACAGTAGAAATAAATGTTTGCAGCCTGGTTCTCAAAATGAAATTGAATTGAGTAGCTCATGTCTTTATTGGCACACATTGTACGGGGGTGGAATTATTTTTATAAATCATCTGTTTCGATTTTATGAAAAATGAGACTTGTTCATAATGAGGCGCGTGGCTGACCTTACTGACGGGCTGATGTGTTGTAGCTGTTTGGCTTATAACCTGCCTCAGCTCCAGCTCTTTGCCTGGTGATAAGTTCACTGAAAATTGGGTTGAGACAGCATTTTCAATATCGACAGGCTTCAAAAGTCCTGTCCAGCTCCCAATGGGTAACATTACTGAGACTTATGTTTGTTTACAGGCTGTGAGCCTAATGAGTTTGGTGCATGTGTGAAAAGGCTACTGGTTAGCTCTTTAGCTGAAAGAAGAGTTACCTGATGCTACAGTGAAAGAAAAGGTTAATGAGAATGATGAAACTGAACCAAACAATGATTGCATTGTGACCAAAAACGTATCAATACAGTGACAGTCTTTTCACAGTCATTTGATTATTTTCCTCATATAAAATAAAAATTAGCTTGAGCTTTAAGTATGAACAATCATCCCCCAACACTTTTGAGATTATTCTCGGCACAGTTGCAGAACGTTATGCTGTGTAACATCTGGTTTAGCATGCTCTAACATGTGAACATGTGTATGTGTGTGACCGAAAGTGTAGGTTAGCATGTTAATGACGCACAGGCTTGTGTTACCAGGCAGAATACAAGCTGATTCCATTATCATTGATTAGGTGACTGTGTGTGCGTCTGTGCCAAATGTATACGAGTGTGACACAGACTGTAAAAGGATTAGAAATATGGGAGCCAAGAAGTGTGTGTGTGTGTGTGTGTGTGTGTGTGTGTGTGTGTGTGTGTGTGTGTGTGTGTGTGTGTTTGTGTGTGTGTGTGTGTGTGTGTGTGTGTGTGTGTGTGTGCGTGTGTGTGTGTGTGTGTCTCTGTGTGTGTGTGCGTGTGTGTGTGTGTGTGTGTGTGTGTGTGTGCGTGCGTGCGTGCGGGCGCGTGCGTGTGTGACAGAACATTAGTCAGAGAGCTTGTCGTATCAGACCGTATTACTGTACTCAGTATGGAGGTCAATGGAACGATGAGTGTGTCTGTGTGTGAGACAGAATAAGTACCTGACTGTCATCTTTGACACTCATGTGATCATCTGCTTGCATTAAAGAGGCCTTGAAATGTGGCTCTTAAGTCACGTCTAGAGGCAGCCATAAGTGAGCTACAACACTGACACACATTTCTCTCTGCCATGGGATACGACAAATGTTAGTGTCACCAGTCAATGGGGACCAAATTCATTATTCACCTGTTTTCTTTCAAAGCATATAATGATATTACCTTTCACCAAAAGCAAAACATCCCAAAACAAATGCAAACACAAAAAGTGATTGGAGTTAAGTGTTTTAAAAGGATAAATACTAAAAATCCCAAAGGCCCATTGTTCTTTTTTTTCTTTTAAGGAACTAGGTTTACCTGCAGATTAATCACTGGACAATGATGGGGTACCATTTGGATGAGGGTGCATCCAAATGGGGCGCCGATAGCCTAGGGGTTATGAGGCGCAACCCATGTATGGATACAATAGACGTCAGTTCACAGGTCATGTGTTCAAATCTGACCTCGGCCCTTTTCTGCATGTCATCCCCCGCTCTCTATTCCCAACATTTCCTGTCTCACTTCAGCTGTCCGATCTAATTAAGGCAAAAGACCCCAAAAATATATTTAAAAAGAAAAAAGAAAGAAAGTGAGTCCAAAAGCTACATCTTTCAGCTGGGAGACCTTGGGAGTAGATAAGGGTTGGGACATTTTGGCCAAAAGAACTTTGGAGAAGTACACGATGGAGATACAGATTTGAGCTGCATGTGTGAAAGCAAACAGCAAAATGTTCACCCCAACTTTGTCAAGAATTTGTTCCTGCCGAAATGCCCCTGTGTAGTCATGATATGTGTATGCAGCAGATAATATTTAGGAAATTCACCACAAGCTAGTTAGGTTGTTTGCATCCTGCATCCGGTACGATCTTCATTCATGCAATAAAACTGCTTCATTATTTTTTCTGTTCACTGGTATGTTCTTCCTTTGAATGTTCTTCTTCGTTTTTTTGTGGCAAAGGCAATAACTGTCAACATAGTGTTGGACTCTGTTGCTCGTTCGCCATCCTTGCTCGTCCTTTTTATGTCGTGTCTTGCCTGCTGAGACGACCTCTCGTCCGACAGGGAAAACATCACGCTGTGAGGGACATGTGAACCATCAACTGTGGAAGATTTTAGGGGAAGCCTGGCTGAAAATACTAGACATTTTTAAAAGTGTATGTGTGAAAACATCTTTAAGTCTGTGTATTTGACAGCCTGTCAATCATTCTTGCACTAATGGCTATCCTTTATGTCTTGTGATTTTATAATGAGGTGATATAACTGGTTTTTAGAATAGATGCTTTGACAGTATTTTATTGACACACTTTATCCTGAATAGTATTATGAAACAATAAAAACTCACCACTGAGCCACACACAGACTCACACATGCACACATGCACACATCCAGTCCTCACACTAAGATTCACTGCTGATGGGCTCTGCAGTGGTCAGCTCAGCTGCTAACCAGCAACAAACTCATGCTGGGAGGATTCAGACGCACACACATGCACACACACACACACACACACACACACACACACACGCACGCACACACACATACACACACACGCACACACACATCACACACGCACACACACATCACACCAGTGGGATACAAAGACAGCTACAGCAGCCAGTCCACTCTGAACATTGAGCTGAAGCCACATTGCCCCCTGCTGGTTGAGAGAAGAACATTTCTCTGAGTGTCAGAGGTAATTGGATCCTTTACAAAAGTAAAAGCAGCAAATTCCACTTAGAGCTCCACTCCAGATACAGTAAACAAGCATCTGCACTAAAATGTTGTCAAGTGTCAAAGTAATTCTGCCCATAATGAAGAACGGTTGCTTTTAGAGTTACATCATATGGAAACCCAGAAGTGGTGTGACGTTGTAGCTGATGCAGGTGGAGCTGAATCCAACTGTTTAACCTTTTAAAAATGTAATATTAAAATGTATTCTTTACTTTTTTTGTGTGATGTAAAGTGTAGGAAAGAAGTCTTATTCTAAAAGTATTTTATTCTAAAAAATAAATTGAAGTTGATTTAAAAGTAGAATACATAGGACATATATCATCTGTTAAATACAGTTCATATTTGGTTTCCTTTTCTTCTTTGTGATTCAATATTAGATGCCATGATTTGTGCTATAGTTATTAACTTGTGGTCTCTCTCTAAGGAGTCAGCTGAAGATCTCGGTCTGTGCTTCTGATGAAGCTTTACATCCTGCTGAGTGGGATGAATCATAAAAAAACTGCAGTACAAGCACATTGAGTAAAGCATTTTACATTCAACAGTTTTGCGTTTATAATATCATTTAAGTCAAATGTGCGTAACACAAATAAGCGGAAATTAAACATTCAAGAGATGCTTTTCCACATTTTGTAAAAAGTGAATCACAAAAAGGCTTCTCTCCAATTAATGGTCGCAACCAGAGTAAGGTGCTACCATCATGGTAAAAAAGTATGCACATAGACACATTACTCCTCTTTCCTGGTTTTCAGTCTTCCCACCTCTTTTATGAGCATGGCTGCAGGATTTTGCTCCCTTTCATCCAAAAGAGCAGGGAAAATGTCTGTCACTGATTTTGCTTGGGCTCACAATCCCTGGTCCAGTTCATCCTTAAGATGTTGGATGAGATAGGATCAGGCCTGACAGAATTTGTTGCTGCAAAGCTGGAAGGTAAAAAAAAAAGTTGAATATACCACTGTATGCTGCAGCATTAAGGTCTCCTCCATTTTCTTCCCCTGTGAGGCCCCAAGAGAAGAAATGGATCGATACAGAGAGTGAGGAGACAGATATACAGACGGAACGAAGAGGCCACATCCAGTCAGGATGGCTGAGTCATACTGGCTCCACAGGCTCCATCTGGACTGGTATTGATTATTCATTTCTCATTGACTGTGCACATGTGGGAGAGTGAAACTGCAGAACTTTAGAGAGGAAGTAAGCCAGCTGTCCATTTGTGTCCAATAACATCTGAACGTTGGTCATGAAAACACAGATTGAACACAAATGTGAGTAAGGTATCAAACATACTTTATATTAAACAGATATGAACAATGCGTTTCTACCAATGTTAGTTAGTCGTGTCTAATCGTAATCAAGGTACAGGAAGAATTAAAGACGAGATAAAGGCGTAAGACAAAGATTCTCAAGGAGTGATATGTCTGATTGTTAAAAGACAGCAGTATGTTGTTAAAAAAAACACTTCTTACACATGTACAGGACAATGTCAGCAAAGAGAAGGTACCACTTTGTCCAAAGGAGGCGCTAAAATCAAAACAAACTTAAGGGGCGCTGGTGGCGCAGTGGTTGGTGCACGCGCCCCATGTATGGAGGCTGTAAATGTTGAAATATTTATATCAGGACCAAAATGATGGATTGTCCAACATGCTATCTATCCAGCTCAACTATTGGTGTCACTATAAACAGACCTGAATCTATTCTCCCAGACCAAACGACTTCAGATTGTGAGCCTCGTTTCACAGTGGCGGTGAAGCTCATTGTGTCCCCAGGCCTCAGCCCTGACGTTAAGCTTGAATATAATTTCAGTTATCTTAAAGTTATCTGAGTGAAGATTCATCTGGGAGAAGGAGGAGAGAGAGCGTGAGTTTAGTTTTAGAGACAGGAAGAAAAAAGCTTCTGTGAGTCTGACTGGTGGAGATAGAGTGTGTATCGAGGGCCCCAGAGGGTGAAGTGGAAATGACTTTGTCTTTGACAGCAAAGTACTGTTGAGCAGCCCGAGGCTGCTTCCTTTTCCTGTCTGTCTCCGCTTTCTCTCTTTCATTCATCTTCTGTTTCTGCTCAGTTAAGTTACACATCAGAGGAGAAGGACAAAACAATGTGATTAGGAAAATTGGCAGAACAATAAACAGGAAGATGCAAAAATAAGAACGCTAAGAGAAATAGTTCAATGCTTTCAGATGAAATATTATTTAGTAATCAGATGTTTGAAATGTAGCCACATTAAGAGTACTGGTGCTTGGTGGTTTTAGTTTATTAAACTAATAGCAGAGAGTAACTTCAAAATATTCTGTCTCTTAGATGAATATATGTTATTCACACTCCAAGAATTTAACCCATGATGTGTGTTTAATTTCTGCACACTGTCAGCAGCAACTTTATCCCAATTGTTTTTGGCCATATCAACGACAATAACTGCTAATTTTTAACTTTTGTATTCTTCTGTCTAACTTAACTCTGAAATGCAAATCTCTATCTGCAGATATCTTCATATAAATGTGTTTACAAGGGGCAAGTGTTGTGTGGTCTAACTTTGAGTGGGATTTGGTCAATGCAGGAAAATAGAGCAAAAACAGGCAGAATGTATCAACTAAAATGTAAATTCAAAGTGAGTGATGTTTGACTGTTTAAAGGCCCTATCCCAGTCTCCATCCTACAGCCTATAAGCAACGAACCCTCACAGTCTTTAATGGCGTCAGCTCTGCAGTGGGGGAGTGAATGATTATGCCAGGGCTTGAGATGGTTTAAAAAATCCCAAAACACCTGACACTAAAGTTCATCAGAAAACATTACTTACACATGTACAGGGAACAAAAGGTAAGGTAAGGGGTACTGCTTTGTCCAAGGGGGGGCGCCATAATCACTGCAAACTGGAAATTCCTCACAGGAGCTTCTAGATTTTAATAAGCATTAAAAAAATATATTTCTCTATTCACATGCAGGTACCTGTTTATAGAGATGACCAGATTACCAGATTGAAAGATAGCGAGCCTCAGATCCTTTAAAAAAAAACGTGTTTTTCAACGTTACATTACAAAAACTCATCCAGGAGCGTTCTGCTACTACTACTACCAAAATCTGATCAGTGGGTCTCTTCTTCACACCCAAAACTCTCTCTCTGTCTCTCTCACTAATTACTACAGCCTGTCAGTCTCTATCAGTTGCTGTGGCGACCAAGCCGTCGTCATGGCAACCCCAGTGGTCTGTCTTTATGGTGGTGGTGGTGGTGGTGGTGAGGGTGTTATCAGGCAGGAAGGTGAGATAAGAGAGTTAATTTCTTCTTTTGTAGATAAAAGAGTAGCTGCTCTGTGTCAGTGAGACATTTAAACCTTGGGGAAAGAGACGTGAAGGCTGAGACCTTTTACGTCCTACGGGATGAACGCTCATCTGATGTGTGCCGAGGTGAATATTTCTATCAATAGGATGGTGTTGGCTTTTTGATATTTACTCGAACCTATAAGTCTTTTTAAAGCAATGAATATAACATTGCAAAACTTGGTATTGCGCAGAGGATACTAAAACTCTTTCATCTATTTTAAAGCAAATACTGTATTGAAAATGAGCAGCGCTCTACACATAAACTCCACTTCACATAACACACGTGAATATCTCAGCCTACAACACAAGCATACAAACATGTCCATCACACATATTCTACAAATTATGCCTTCATTTAATTTTTTCTTTTCCCTTTCTCTTCTTCCAAAACTTCTCTTACATCAATTGATCATTTCAAACCTCACCCTCTGGTGTCATCCCTCTCACTGTATACATTTGGTTCTGTTTGGGTTGTTCTTTTTGTTTTCTTTGAATGTCACAAGTTTGTTATGGTATTTCACCAATAAAGGGAAACAATGCAGTTGCAGCAGTTGTTCTTCAAGAAGATGCGACTGTAATCTACAGGCTCTAATTTATTGTTTTGAACAGTCTAGTTATTAAAAAGTCTGTCAGCAGAAATGTTTGGTCAGAAAGTCTTCTATCAGAAAAATGTGTCAAACATTCTCTGCTTGATGAAGGGGAGGGGATGAGGGTGCCTTTCTCAGATTTATATTTTTTTAAGTTGCAGGTATGTTTGCAGTTTGGCCTAAAAAATGACTTTTTGAGCTTTTGGTACGTGAGATGGGAAATTTTGTAACTAAAAATAAGGGTTACCTACAACTTCAACATGGTGATGAAAGGTTGCCCATAAATATCTGTTTGCAAGCTCGACAGTGTGCAGGATTTAACCTCAAGTTAATGATGGACACTTTACTCTCCTACGCACCTGTCCTATGAAATAGATGTACGAAGGATTATTCTTTTATAAACTAGTAGAAACATAAAGAAATTGACAAATGCCTAAATGAAGGCATTTTCACTAGTTCACAAAAACCTCCTGAAATGAAGGACAATTTATTATTATACTCTTCTCTGCGAGGCCGTAAGACCTAAAACTTTTGAGTAATTTTCTTAAAATCTTAAAGGAGACGTTTCTTTATCCTCTCTAGTATTCTACTTCACTTTCACTTACTTAAGCAGCATTTCTATGCTAAACAGGCAGAGCAGTTTCCTTCAGTAGGTACAAGGGACCACTAGAAAATACTGAAGTCTTTTCCATCAAAAGTCTGAGGGGTCCTTTAGGGGGAGACAACCTGTCCAGTGGCCCCTCAGGTCATTTAATTATCAGACCACCTGAATGAGCGACTCAGGAAAACTTGACTTTCAAATTCAGTCTCCTCCAGTGTGGCTTTATTGGAGATTTTATTAACATCAGCTGTCAGATTAAAAGACATAGTTTAATTTATTTGAGAAAATACATTTAAAATTCTTTAAAATCATTGATGTCCTTATTTCCTAATTACAGAATTATCTAACAGAATTCAGGGAAAATGTAAATGGGAAGAAATACTTTTTTATGGGCAAGGGCCAATGTCATCGACAGCCGCACTCGTCCACCACCATGTCCTGGTAATGTCTCAGCACCACGTTGTCGTTGTTGTCGTAGTAGAGCATGGAGATAGGGGACAGGCGGATGGGGACACAGCAGGGCTGTGGTGTGCCATGTGGGTCTAGGGAGTGCACCAGGGTCTGCAGGATGGCATGGTTGGTGCCGTTCAGACTCTCGCTTAGCGGGAATGGACACTCGCCGTGGCAGTAGTTGGCCATGTATCCCTGTGGAGCGATGATCCAGTCCTGCCAGCCAACGTCTTTGAAGTCAATGAAGAGGCGGCGGGCTTTGCACACATTGCTGGGCGTGACAGGGAGGTGGACTGCACTTCGTCTCTGTCGGGAGCGACACTGGTGGGGGTTGAGGGACACTGCAACCAATGACGCCTGGACCAGCGGGAGGTTGAAGGCTGGGTCCAGTGGCAGAGAGTTCCCAGGGTGAAAAGAAAGCAGTTCGTCTGGGTGTGCGCTGAGAGGAAGCAGCTCTAAAACCAAACCATAGTTGCGTCCCGGTTTTCTCCAGCTCTCAGCCAGTGAGGTGAGGTCCAGAGTGATGGAGGCTGGGTCCGGCTGCAGCTGCACCGACTGGGACAGCAGGAGTCTGCGGTTGGCCTGAGGGTTGGCCCCCCTCAGCGTGGCTCGGATCACTTTGTACAGAGACACGCTGAGGGCCCGGGGCCCCTGCAGCAGCTCAGCAGGGCTGAAGGCTTTCCAGTGGAACTTGATCTCCAGCTGAGCCAGGGACAGCAGCTCCACAGGCTGCAGCACCGACATGTTGAAGAAGAGCTGCTTCTCCACACAGAGCTGACAGCTGCTCCAACCAGACACCAGCCTGCCTGCAACACACCAGGGGGGACACAAACACAAACGTTTAAGAGCTTTTTATTTAAGCAGATATTGGGTGCATAATAACCCAAATCATGCAGGAGAATTATTTGTCATGACCAATTATTTTTCTCTCAAACACACACTGAGGTTGAACTCAATCTGCATTTTTACATACAGCTAAGCTTTACAAAAGCATGTCTGCAGCAAGAAATAGGATTCATCTCACCTCATTTTGAGAGGGCTGTTAATACAAAACAGAGGTTGCACATAAAACCTTTCACAATAGAATTAAAATCCAAAGAAGTCTAAAAATCTTTCTGTATCTAAATAGAAATCTGCTGTATCAGAGGTTGGTCACCATCTCAACAGTAAAGGTTTCAGTATTACTAAAACTACTGTATGCCTGCCTAAGCCTGTTTGTCATCAGCCACACGTTAAAGAATATAAGGGCCGTGCAGGTGAAATAAAGTCTTTACAAAAATGCACAAATAATTCTAACTATTTATTCGTCTTTAAGCGTAGTAAAGAAGTAAACCTCATTGACTTCCAACTAAACCGTCAGACTATGCAAACAAAGGTACAAGAGTTGTAGATTTTTTAGCACTATTTATAAATAAAGTGTATTATTATTATTATTAAGTGCAAATGCAAGCATATTCTTCAATTAATTCAACTATATTCAGACTTGAATGTGTTTGTTTTAGGCCACTTAAAAAGGCTACAACTTGTATGTTATGCTGTAAAACTTTTTAATATGTATTCATTTATGATTATTATACAGGCTGAGTTATAATGATATTAAAGTGTTCTGTTTTAATGTTTGTTTTTTCCTTTGTCTTGATGTTTTTGATGTCTGTATCTCAAAAATCTGTTTGGTCTGTGCCTTTACAATCCAATCAACATTCACACTCTGAATTCAAAGACCCTCTGCCTACCTTGGTCCTGCACGTATCGGATGATGTTGCCGCGGACTCCGTACTCAGACACCGTGCAGGGGTCGCTCTCCTGGGCCTTCATGTTCTCTGACCTCCGGAACATCTTCCACAGAGCGGAGGGGACGTGACGCCGGGGCTGGAGGCTCCCTGCGGGCCGGGGCCGCCCGGAGAGGCCGAGGGAGCTGAGGAAGAGCCGCTCCTGGCTCTTCAAGTCCTCCACATGTGAGAGAGCACACACAGCGGGGAAACACACCGCTAACAACAGCAGCAGAGGAGCCAAGTTCGGCCTCATGTTTGGTTGTATTACTCAGCTCTGTTGGCTTCTCACCTGAGACGTTGCTACAAAAGGAGCGCGAGACGTTTGTTTTAAGGTGAGAGACCTCCCGGTGAGCAGCTGCTTCATTAGCCTATGTTAATGAGAGATAAGGTGAGGGGGGCGGGGATAGAAACTGATTCTAGACTACAAAGTTCTAGATCAGGTCCTCAACTCCAACCACAAAAACATGTTACAAATAGGCCTACTGTTTTCCAAAAATAAAGATTTTTGTGAAGGCCTAAAGTTTTTCATTCATTCACTTGAACATATAACCCTTTTTTTCACCAAACCAGAGAGTTTTAGCTAAACAGAAAGCTTTAAAGGAATTAAGAAAGGGTTACTTCACTCACACAGGCTATATCAAAATGCATTTGAAAAAATATATATAGCCTATATTACACACACTGCTTTGTCATCTACGGGTTTGAGAATAGTTTTCCCTGAAACCTAGGACAATATTTCATGAACTTCATGAACTCAAAACCACTAAAAAAAGCCTACATTTAAAAACATAAGAGGTCAAAAGCAGCATCAGTAGCCGACATCACTTCACTTTCACGTTGGCACCCCCCAGTGGTGATATCAGAAATGCTGATGCTCATAAACTGCACAGAAGTGTACCATAAATCCATGAGTAAGACCTTTGTATCCTTCCACAACAATAAAGTATACAACTCCAGTTTGTGGCTGAAGATTAAAAAACAAACAGAATACAACTTAATGAAATAATTATCTGGAAGAGTTGTCAGAGCAATATTTAAACCCGAAGCTGTTTGCACTGCCAGTTCTTTAATCTGCTCCAGCAGTGTGTTCATTACGCCACCTGGTGTCTATTTTAGATTCCTCTTTCTTTCTTTCTTTGTCTTGTTTTGACCCTAATTGGACTTTTCATCTTACACTGTGTTGTTTAAGGGATTTTAAGAACAAAAAATGAACTATTACACAAAAAAAGCACAAAAGTATAAAACAGAAGGCTTCCCTATCTATGCTCTTGCATCCCACGGATTATCCTGAGACCCCTCTGAGGATCCAGACTCCCTTCAGAAGATTAGACGACCAAATTGACGAGACTCTCTCTCTCTATGTGCATGTATGAAAAAGCAATCATTCTAAGACTTCCAAAAAAATATTATATTAAGGTGACTGCACACGAATGAAAACATACACATCAGGTGCGTTACATATTTGCTGAATTATCTGCTAATCAAATCCCCCAAATTTTACTTACTGGACCATTAATGTAGCAGATCAAATAAACCACGACATATTCTCATTTCAGGTACATTTCTTTGTGTACTCTTTGGGAAGTTTATTTTTTATTTTTTTCATACTTTATGTTTCGCCAAGGGCAAATTCTTGTTCTGTTTTTTGTTTTTTTAAGGAGGGAGACATGCTTCTCACACACCTAGGCCCGAATTAAACACATGCACAATCAGGAACTATATGTGGATTGCATTGATGGGAAGATATCAGTCTGGCTGCTACTCCGATACATGAGGAACGCGACAGAGCTTTTGGGGGTCCGGTGCCTTGCTCGAGGGCATCTCTGCAGTACTCCGGACTTCTCCAGCTACCAGACCAACTTCCATACTTTGGTCCGCACCGGGACTTGAA
Source organism: Tautogolabrus adspersus (assembly GCA_020745685.1). Lineage (NCBI taxonomy): Eukaryota > Metazoa > Chordata > Actinopteri > Labriformes > Labridae > Tautogolabrus > Tautogolabrus adspersus. The sequence continues at coordinate 6,016,509 of CM036548.1, read as the reverse complement.
CCAGAAACCCTCCGGTTCCCGACCCAAGTCCGTACAGACTGAGCTTCTGTTGCCCATTATGTAGGGCTTAGGCAAACATTCATTGAAGTTTTAACCTATTTCTGACATGAAATAGTCCCAAACACTAATCTAAGACATTTATCTTAAGACTTATAAAAATAGAAAATAGTTATCAGTGACAGTTTTACTCTTTATAAAAGCATGTCAATGAAATATACATGTAATGCTTTTGTGTTTAAGAGGAGATAAGTGCTTGTGGTTTTTACAATGGTTTTTCCCTTCAATTCTTCAACTTTAAAAACCACACAGTGAATCAGTTCCAATTATTTTTTAATATAGTTGGCAATCAAAGATGATTTTGATTTGAATCATTATTTACAGATCAATATGTACAGTGGTCAAAGAGGAGCGGGGGGGGGGGGGGCGTAGTGGGGGAAGGAGGGGGGGAGCAGAAGTAGGTGACAATCATCCCTCAAATAAATAAATGAATAAATCCAGTAATGACTTATTTCATTCATTTATTCAACTCTTAACTAACAGTATGTGTGCATAGCTCAGACACAGATTTGGCAACGCACACACACACCCCACACACAAAAAGAATAAATATACACACACACACACACACACACACTGTATATGAACAATCCACTGAAGGGTCAGACACTAGATAGACAATAATGTGCATCAGTTGATCCTTGTTTAAAAGTCACACACACTCGTACAGACACACACGTGGACCCTCACACATTCACAGATCTACAGCAGAAGAGATACACACACACACACGACACACACACACACCGCTACACTCTGAGCCTCAGGACGTCACTGGTTTGCATTTGAGAAATTTGTGCTTTTTGCATTTAAGTCAAAATAAGTCACTGCTTTTGTTAAAAATAAGAAGTCGATCACTGCTTTTTTTTCAAGACATATCCACGGTCAGGAGACCTCTCCATCCTGCAAGGACAAAAACGACTTCAACTTTCTGTCGGACTGATACGAGTGCTTTATGTTCATCAGTTTATCTTAATAACTTAAAGAAAATGCTGTTCTGTGCAAAGATGGTAACATTTTTATCTAAATTTAACCTTATTATATGTAACAGTTGATGAACTTTGAACAGTTCCTTTAAATGATCCTTAAAACAGTTCCTGCTGATCGTCCTTTCAAGACATAAACTGCAGTTTTTGTAAATGTTATCTTTGCAACAGATTTTACTTGGTTTCTCAAGAAGTTCAAAAAGATGCCAGAGGTAACTGAACTTCAAAATGCAACTTTAAAATGCTCTGCATGCACAAGTTGTTATGACAATAGGACCAACGAATGAGATGCATGTCCATGAACTGAACTAACACAAAAGACCAAACATGAGTAGCAAACATATTTCCTCTAGTTTGGGGTAAGGAACATTTGAATTTCTGTCCAAATGACCCCAAAAAAAAGAAGGCAACCACAAAGAAAGGCTCCTCACCTGACAGGCAAAACATCTGGGATCAGACTACACTACGTTTTTACTTTCACTTTGTCACGTCAGATGAAGGAGTTCTACATTCTTGTTCAACTTGTCCAGACGAGACGCTGGTCCCCCAACAATCACAGCTCACCATGTCATTTCTGCATGATAGATCAACAAGCCAATCATCAGGCAGCACAGTGTGCTAGTTATTACACTTAGCAGGAGAAGTAAACAAATGTTATCTCCAGTTTGTGAAAAGTCCTAGCCTGGTTTTGAACACCAAGAAGTCTCTCAGTTAATTTTCCCATTCTAACACATGAAGACCAAAATGTCTCTGGGCATCACGTCTATCACAGTAATCTTAACATGTCACATAGTGGTGGGCTGCAAGGCGAGGTGGCTCGTTTCAACATCCAAATCTTGATATACATAATGCACATGTGCCTGGCGTGACATGGTTTGGCAACAACGCTCAGCATTTACCGTATACGTAACATGTGACCATCTATCCAGCAGAAAAGCTTGTGATTGGCCCGACATGTATCGGTTTGGATGGAAACTTGTCCGAACTGAAGGACGAGATGTATCAGCCAGAGCGAAAGAATACATATGCTCACAGATTTGTTTAGTTTTCATGCCAGAGGTGTGCAGATGTTATCTTTCACCACCACAACCACGTCAGGCTTGAACTTGAACTGAATGGACAGAACAGAGGAGTCTGTAAGGATTCTGGAGACGTCTCCAACTATGTATTGAAGTTTTTTTTAACCTGCACACTTTTTTTTTATGAAAGCAGCAGCTTATTTCGGGTACTAAAATGTGAGCACTGAAGCAAAAGTCTCAAATATAGAAGTGCTGAGGACACGAGAGGCTCAGGAACAGCACATACAGCAGGACACACTCAGTCGTCATGGTTACAGTACTTGAGTATCTGATCGAGGCGTACACACACGAAGGGCTTTGGTGCATCATGGGACAATCAGGACTGTTATTCTTCAGCTCAGAGGAGCACGACAGGTGCTGATCTGATTCATCAGTCCATATTTATATATATTTATGTATTTAGAACTATAAATCCATCCAATGAGCTATGTACAACATATGGCAAATAAAACTCTTTATGTCAATCTTATCTGCGGATGTCATTGGCTCTTCACTGTGCTAGTCCGTAATGTCTCCAGTGATGTGAACGTTTCATGCTTAGGGAGGAGTCCGGTCCTCAACATGGACTCATGGACCCGGTTCGCCCCCTGAGTAAAAGTTCAGCAGAGTCCGTCCAGGGCCTGGTTTCAGTTCTATAAGAAGGGGGCGTTTGGTTTCCCCACCAGGGTCATGTAGCGTTGACCTCCATGATGTGGTCGTCGGTGGCGGGCAGCACCAGGACCTGCTGCGTGTTGCTGTGATTGAACACCTGCCCGGGGCTGAAGGGCTCAAGGCGCGGCATGGCCACGCCCCTCTGCTGCTGGTCGCCGCTGCCCACAGAGTGCACGCTGCCCCGGCTGCGGATGCTCGCTGTGTCTGCCTGGTCGTCCAGCGTCTTGTCCAGCAGGGACAGACTGTCGTTTTCTACACAGCTGTCTGAGGACGGCAGGAAAGAAACTAATTACAGAGAGCCCAAGTTACTTTGCATATGTGGTTGATGTCTTCACATTGATGTCTCTATACATTCTTTACCGTTTTAAATAAGATCTGCAGAGGCACATATGAACTTACCAGGGTCTTGTTGGGGGGCCACAGCTGCAGTGTGAGGCAGATACTTCAACACTTTGATCTTGGGGAAGGGCAGGTGTCCTGCAAACAGAGGCATCACCTCGATCTGCACCTTGTGGGTGGCGCTCGCTGTCATGGGCATCGACACCATCCCTGAACTCTTCCCACACACCGCCCAGTTACTGCTGCTGTCAGCCACTGTGGACACAGAAACACACACTTACAGCCTATACTTTCAATGTTTTAATAACCAAATGATTGTTTACCTTTATAATTGCCTAATAATCCTTCACTTTATTACACTATAAAACACTTTTTTTTTTATGTTAGATATGATCAAAGACTGAAATAAAGAAAACTGATAGCAAGACAAATATTGAAACTTCTCTTTGAAATGTTGTTTCATCAAGTCACTGATCATTTAAGTATTTGCTAATTCATTTTATGATGATTAACTCCAAACTACGGAGAAAAAAACATTCAACACTGATCTCTTCTTTGTTTCGACTCATCTTAGTGAAGGTTTTAGCGTATGTGGTTCTATGTGACATTTTATTTCTCCTACATTTCTGGAAAAGAAAGTTGTAGATTTTTACATTTATCTTAAAAAGTAGAAAATAGTGGTGTACGTCATTTGATCCTTCAGTCTGTGTAACAAATGACCAGATCTCAACGTTTCAGATTACATATGAGAGAAAATGATTTCATTCAAATATTCTGCTTTGATTCATGTTGTTTGTCCATCCTTGAAGAACACCTGAGGAAGTAATATGTAATCCTTCAGACTTACCCTCATACATGAGTTTGGTGGTTTTGAGGCCGTCCGTGTCGGTCTTGCTGTCCTCGGCGATCTCTCCCTCTGCGGGTTCAGTGAGTCGTGTTATACACACCTCCAGCCCACAGAGGAGACCGGAGCGACAGTGCTGCTCCCCAGGAGGAGGAAAGATCTCCGCTTTCACACTGTACAGAGTCTGACCAAATCAAAGAGCCGTTATTCATGCTGGGGGAAACTCTCTTATTGTTGTAGGTTTGCTTAGATAGACAACAAGAAAGATAATAATGAGCTGTCTCCTGCTGAAGACCAGTTCAATATGCCTGTCAGGATGTTTCAGAGAGTTTTAAGTCTGAGCTGCAAGAAACACATTTACACCCTAAAACTCTCACACTTTGAGTGCGAAGGAACATTAAAACAATCAAAATAAAAAGTCATCGTTGAATTGAACTTACGGTGTCTCTCTCCAGCTGGAACTGGTAGTGGAAAGGTTTGAAGGTGGAGGCGTCTTGGTTGAGCGGCGAGAAGTTTGCAGAGAAAACACACTGAAGGCATGAGGGCAGGTCGTCCTTCCACCTCACCTCCCACAAGCAGAACACACTGTGCTTACTGCACAAAAGCTACACACACACACACACACACACACACACACACACACACACACACACACACACACACACACACACACACACACACACACACACACACACACACACACACACACACACACACACACACACACACACACACACACACACACACACACACACACACACACACACACACACACACACACACACACACACACACACACACACACACACACACACACACACACACACACACACACACACACACACACACACACACACACACGATTAATTAACAGTTATGTTTTGCTTTGAAACAAAACCAACATATCAGAGTGTTTGGGGGGGTGAGGGTTGTCCTTACTAAAAGCATTAAGTCAGATGTTAAACAAGTGTTAGTTGTTTTAGGGTTGACATTCTTCTGCTCACCTGTTGTGTTTTAGTGTTGAGAGACTGCAGCTCGAGCGACTCCTGCTGCTTCTCTGTCAGTTTCACTTCGGCCAGCGAGAAGCTCACATCAGACACATTCTGCACACACACCTGGATGTACTTCCTGTGGGGTCACGTCAAGTGTTTGTGTGATAAGAAGTTTTCGTCAGAGTTTTTGTGGCATCCTGTGATTAGTTCCTCTTTAATGATTCCTTTCTTAAAATTGAATGACTTTCTTACTTTAGGTGAAGGACAGGATAACAAAAAATGACCTTGTGTGTTGTCATTCTTTACCTTTGTGATATCAAGTCGTGATATTGGTATTTTTCTTAGAATGGAGGCTTACCTGTTTCCAGCAGAAAGCAGCGAGTGTTTGGTCTTGAAGGGGATGTAGAAGGTGAGGGCGAGCAGCGTGGAGTAGATCGACCATGGACAGTCGATAGACATCTGCAGAGAGACACCAGAAAAACTAATTTTCAGGATGGGCTGCATGTGTGAATACGAACAGCAGAACTTTAAAAATGTCAGTAGGAAGTGAACTTGGGCGCCAAATAGCCTAGCAGTTTTGTCGTGCGCCCGATGTACATAGGCTGTAGTCCTCTGTTTCATATCCGACCTCGGACCTTTACTGTTTGTCATCCCCCACTCTCTCCTCCCAACATTTCCTGTCTCTCTTTGGCTGTATATAAATATCCCAAAAACTATCTTAAAAAAAAAAGAAAAAAGAAGAAGAAGTTGGGTTGAGCTGATGTGTGAACGCAGCAGGAAATATTTAGGACACCATCAACAAACTTCACAAACAGAAATGTGTTATTTCTCCATCACGTTTCCCCCCCGCTCAACAACTCTTACAAATGTCGTACTTCGATGAAAAACTTACCCTCTGGTCGATGGCGGTCATGGGTGTATCAGGATGACTATAGCTGCGTGGTCGGTGGCGAACCTCCCCATTTGTCAGCCTCTCATTGGGCGACCGGTCTGACCCGGACGGGATGACACACAAAACCTCTAGCTGGAATTCCAGAGTGTGGTACGGCTGACAGGCAGGGAGACTGATGCTGGTCACCTTTTCAGAGGACTGAATGGACAGGACGCTTTCGCCCACCAACTCTGAACACAACAAAAGGGACGAGCGAGAAAACAATGAGAACTAAACACTTCAATCCTCCGCATTACATTGAATTGGTGGATTGAGATAAAGGTTTAAAAGAAGTGTACTGACCAGCGGCAGGGTTGCTGATGCGGGCGGTGCAGCTGGTTGAGGGCAGGATGGGCATGGTGTCTGTGTTACTGAGCTGCAGAGCGTCTCCTTTCTTCACAGCGTAGTGACCCGTCAGCAGGGTGAACTTCACCATCTGAGGCAGACCGGCCAACAGCGGCTCTGAAAACACACACATAACTACATTGAAAACAGCAGCTCACTAATGCTGTAGGGGGGTTTCTATGTAGTCATTTCAGTACTGAAAATGTATTTGTGCAATTTAGACAATGTGAAGGACTTTTCCTGAAGTTTTCTGAAATTTAAAACAATAAATGACTCAATTTTGGGTGCAGCTGAACTTTCAAATGGAAAAAGGATTGAACTTCATGATGTTGCAACCAATCCCACAACCTCAGATTTTCAGCATTCATGTCATTAATCATGTAAAAATTCAGACCTGAGAGAGGCTCCACAGTGAGTTGGGGCTCCTGAGAATAAACTTCATACTGGACTGATGGGTAGATATGAGGCAGCACAAACTGCAAATGACCCACTGTGGCAAACAGCTGACGTAGTGTGTAAGTGCCCGGCTGTCCGCTCTGCAGAGGGAGGCAGAAAAAGAGAAAAAGTAAGAACATAAACACAAATAGCCAGCTAGCTTTTTTAAACTTAAGGCAAGTGTCTCTTACTGGTGCGGTTAAAACGATGCTGTTGTTTCCAGGCTCTAGCGTCACATCCTGAACTTTTAACATCTGTGCTCCTTCTTTCACGGACACAGCTGGAGGGCTGACACAGTTGGGCGTGTCCGGCGGCGAGTTGCTGTCATGAAGACGCATGAGCAGATGAGTGTTTTTACAAACCACTCCTGTGGAGTTTAGGGAATTGTCCGTGGGACTCCTGTCTTGAATCTCATCCATCTCTAAAGAGGGACAATCTGAAGAGGAGGGGGGACCTGCTGATGGGTTAGCCTGGATAAACTCCACAGTGCCTGGGTTTGTTTGCCTCTGAGCTGACTTTGACCTCCCATTAGTTCCTCCGCGCTCCAGGTCAAAATGAATGCTGGCGGCTAGCTGCTGTATGCTCACTGACACGGGCATCAAACACCGCAGAGTGAGCTCAACCTGCAGCACGGCTCCTGAGTGCACTGAAGCGGTGGCCGGACGGAACTGGAGCCGTGTAAGTTGAGCAAAAACGCCCATACTGAGAGTCACTTTGTGGGCTGTGGAGAAGGAAAACAAAATAAGTTTATGAAGCACAGATAATGACCGTTAAAGGAATTTAACAATAAGATAATACAATCAAAAAGAAGAACTGCACCGGCTATGAAATAAATGAGGTCTGATACGATGTTTAAAATAATAAGTTAGCCATGCGCCCATTCAGCTATCGATGTTTATTTCATTACTTCTTCCTAATACTTTGTGTCTGTTTTTCAAATGAGCTTTGAGATTTGATTTATTTGAATTATTGTTAGCAGTCCCTCCTCTTTAAATGACACTAGAACATGTCTTACAAACTTCATGATCTTTCCCAGAGACATTTTCTTTCACATTTGATCATGAAAACAAATCAGAGTTTGTCCAACAGGTGACTTCTTCTTCTTCTTCTTCTTCTGCCAACTTAAAAAAAATCTTCTCTGAAACAGCAGTTAGGTATACTAGCTTATAATGATACCATCATTAAACAAATACACATTAACTACTGACGTTGGTGAACGCCACATTATTTGTAGCTAGGTTGATGTCTGTCAGCAGGGCTGATACTGATGTTCAACAAATGCATTGGTGCATTAGTAGACTGAAGCAAAGGTGTCACACCCAAAACACAATAACCCCTGGAAAAGTCCCTCACGTCACAGATATAAAAGATGTTTTATGTACTCTCAGTTTCATATAGTAGAGCTCGAAAGCTTTAACTCATAATAAACACAATGACTTACCCTGATCTCCAGATTTGCCAGCAAAGCTCAGGATCTCTTGACAAAAGTGCTTCCTCTCCTCTGTAGTCAGATTCACATCACCAGCTAACAAGGCACTGGTCTGCAGGTAGCTGTGAGGAAAAATCGTAAAGGAAACAAACACCACGGCGCATTGATGCAAAACTTCATCACAGGAACCCGTTAACAGCGATCAGATCTACAAACACACTTTAACCATCACAGCGTAACATGCCCCAACAATGTTGATCAAATTGAAAAAAAAAAAAGGATTTCATCTGAGTCTTTCATTACCACTGACAGCTACTTGTGTTTTTTTGTTTTTTTTATTGTATATACTTTATTAATCCCTGAGGGAAATCTTGGTTTACACTCTGTTATTGAGAGACATGCTTCTCACATGTGCACAAACAGGACCTGTGGACATGCATTAGTGGAGAGATGTCAGAGTGGGGCTGCTACACACTGCTACACAGGGAGCGCACCAGAGCGGTTGAGGGTCCGGTGCCTTGCTCAAGGGCACCTTGGCAGTGCTCGGGTAGTGCCCTGACACCTCTCCAGCTACCACAACAACTTCCCTACGTAACAGCTCCTTAACCATCCCACAATGACATGTTCTCTCAGGATCACTTTGCAGAGTAAAAGTTCACTTTGCTGTAAGGCTGACTCGTGTTTATGACTTGAAGGATACTCTTCAGTTCTGCCCAGCAGTTTCTGACACTCAGCGATCTGTTTCCTGGTGTGAGTGACGGGGAGGCTCCATCCCTCCGACACGTACGACTTCAGAGCTTCCTGTAAGAAGGTCTCTGCTCGCTCAGGGTCCCCCTTCCTCCTAATAAACACACATGATCGAATCATATTTTTCTGAACATATCTTAAGCAGAAGAGAAGGAGATTACTGTCAGTGCATGGTGAGTTGTTCCTCTAAATAACGGTATGAATTTTGGCTGTCAACAGCACTTGAATGGCTTCTCATTCATTTCAAAATCCCCTCCCGCCCACCGAACTGTTTTGATTTATTCCGCCTTATTAAACCTCTCCCTCTCCTCAGGAATGTGTGGGTGTTTACAAGCAGTTTGTTACTGACAGTTCAGCAGAAGAGTCATGTTCAACCACATTAGCTGAAAATAGCAGCGTGTTTGTGCATTCTGTTGGTGCTTCAGTGGAACTAGAGGGCTTCCTTACATATAGAACTCGGCCAGACTTTTCCCCACCAGTCTGGCAGACCTCAGCCGGCCGATGGCTCTGTACATCTCCATCGCGGCGTGAGACAGCTCCTGATGCAAGAAGTTGTCAGTGAGGTGGTGTTTGTGGTGGAGCAGGAAAAAGAAGGGAACGTTAGAGGGGAAGAAGATAATCAACTTAACAGTTTCCACAGAGCTTGCCACGGGATTACATCAGAAAAAAAATAGATTAAAAAAATCAGGACAGGAATTCAGAGAATTTTTTCGCTTCCTGTTTTGTAGACTTCTGAACAAGACATCAAACTGCGGCAAGAAACTGACTTACAAGATAGTGCCTCTCGAAAGCTTCCACCGACGACAAGGCTTCTTTGAGCTTTTTGTAAGGGCTCTGCAAACTGTTGACTGTTGAGAAAAACAAAGGACAGTTCAAAACAAGGAACCGTTTTTTAAAAGCCCTCAACAGAGCTCTGCTGTCATTACGCCTTTGAACTCCTCTACTGAGTGCACAACGGCATAACATCGGTGTCCAAGTGTGCGATATTCACATCGTCTCACGTCTTTGCAGAAGCCTGAGACACACAACAGGAGCCTCACTGATCCGCCCTGCCATGTCTGCCGTCTCCCAGTGATCCCGTCTTGTGCCTTGACTATACTACAGCGCAGCATTACGCCTCTTTACATTCAAAGTGAGACATTACAAGGGTGTAAATATCCCGCCTTGAACTGAATATAAAAAGGAGCTACTAGTGGAAGAAAAGAAACAAAGGAAGAAGAGGCAGATATATGATTGTAGAAGGAATCTGTCATGCTTTAACCCCTTTACAGATGGAGGTCAGTGCTGTCAGAGAAGGGCCTTAGTTAGAAGGTTTTGACTCTGAGGAAGACGCAGTGCGTGTCGAAACGCTTGTCCCTTAGCACCTTAATAAATGGCATTAAGTGATTTTCTTTGGATTCTGCCTGTGTGTGTCCATTGAATCATCTTTTTAGTAGATATATATCTGTAGGGTGTTTGTGCTGCCTGGGTTATTATGATGTTCTTGTGATGTTTGGGTTAATTATGTTGGTTGGGTATTTTGTTGAATGGGAATCTTTTGCTGTTTTGGCTCTTATGCTTTGTTGGTTGTTATTGCTCAACAGCAGACTGATAATGAGTGAGGTCAGAAGTTGAGGACACACTGCTCTGGACATTAAACAACACAGAGACCAGAGATACCGGACTGTGAGCTTGATGTGTCAGGGCCTGAAAACACCATCCAGATGTTGATGTTATCAGTGGGCAGGGTTGGGATCTTAGGGACTTTTAGGACTTGCAATGTGGGTCTCAATGAAACCCTGCAAGGCGCACTAGTTTCAGTTCACAGCTGAATGTGAAAACTCACCGGTCTCAGGCCGCTCATCCCCGAGTCCAGCCAGCAGATCCACAGTCCTGTTCAGGTCATCTGATGTGGGCTCTTTCTCTGACACCAGGCCACAGAGTTCACCCAGAGACTTCAGCTGGGGAATAAATCAAATGTGAGTATTTGGAGAAAGTAAAGGAAAATGAATGAGTAATATGTCAACATTGTAGTCTGGATAACCTGGTGATACTGGCTCAATGAAGGTGCCACAGTGTCTGAGTTAGATCAGTGAATAAAACCAAAGATTCATTATAAAGTATTTCTGTAACCTTGTCAGTGGCGTACGCCCACAGCCCGACCGTATGAGAGCAGTTTGCAGCCAACTGGGCCGGATCACAGCAGCCCTCGATCCTGTGCAGAACCTCCAAACAGCTCAGAAACACCCAGCAGTCGAGCGCCCCCTCCAGTACTGACACCTGAACAATACATGAATTACATTATTATCAAGTGTGACACTTTAGGGCGGTCAGTTTAAGTTTTCATGGCACATTTGTTGTTCATGCGTCACAGTATGGATGATGATTATTCCTAATTATTTAGTAAATCCCTGAGCTTATTTGTTATGAGGTCTAAACTTCACTAAATTAACACTTTCAAAGATTCACCTGTCTAGTCCAATAAAAGTACCCCTCTATGTATCTAGTTCTAAATTAGGCAGCATAGGAAAGCTTGTTTGGGGAGAAACCAGCGATGTCGGTTTTTACCTCCAGGAGGCGCAATTCCTGGACACAGTTGTGCAGCAGCTCCAGGGCTCTCTGCGTGACCTCCCAGGGCCTCTGGAGAAAGATGAGTAATGTGCACTGTCGGGAGAACAGGTAGCTCCTCAGGTCTAACAGACTGGCCTCCCCACGCTGGATCCCGTCCCTCTTCTCCATGTCGATGGGCCGCCGAAGCAGCAAGCCGCTCCAGCTCTTCACCGGGGCACAGAATGACCCGAGCCAGTTAGCCGTATCTGTGGATAAAAAGCATACACTAAATTAGTTTGGACCGTAGCTTACGGAAAGACATGACATGCAGAAATGTTCATGCTCAACTTATTTAAGAAGACAGCACTTATTTAACAAACCGTATTATTTGGTGTTTGTCACTTACCTCCAGCCCCAAAGTTCAGGACATATTGGGTAAAAAGGGCATCTAGTTCATCATACTGGACCAAGGCATCTTCAAACTGCTGCAGCATCTCAAAAACAAAGGCCAGCTCCTCCTGCACATCACACACACACAAAGACACGAGACAAATGTCAATGAAGTACCGGTAATCAAAAACTGGAAGCTAGGCAGATTAAGAGGACAGTAACGAATCAATCTATAATACAGTGATGATTTTTCCTAACGGAGACACCACTGAGTACTCTGAGGTTGTTTAAAGTAATGATCTTAATAAAGAAAGCTTTCTTTGCTCTCTCAGTCGAGTCAGAATCATTCACGACAACCTAATCTTCTTTCTGCACTGACAATCATATTTCCACGTGTCTCTTCTTGTTTCTAATTAAATATACCTGGACCATGAAGTATTCGCAGAAGCTCCAGCCCGGCTGGGTGCGCTTCTCCCGGAGCGTCCGCATGTCGTCTTCGAAGCGGCCCAGGTTCTTTGTGAAGGACATGAGGAGGAGCGTTCGCAGCTTCAGCAACAAGGAGTTCCAGGATTCCTGAGACCGAGACGAGTCCTTCAGAGGATCTGACAGCACCACACACCTGCATCCGAGGGAAAATAATGAGAATGTCAAAATAGTCCCATAAGAGTCGATTTGTTTTTCCATCTCTTCTAGGCTTCAAATGATCAAAATGTCATCATTCTGTATAAACACTAAATAATCCCAGAATGATGAAGTAAGGAAGAAAGACGTTCTAATCGTCTTTTGACAATTTGATCTAGATTTCTTATAGAGCGTCCTCACCTGTCGTTCTGCTTGTTGCAAAAGTCGCTGCGGATCTTGTCCACGATCGACGCCCTGGGCAGGATGTTGGTCTTGTTCTTCTTCTTCGTGTCGTTGGTCTCCACGACGATGATGACCCAGTCTGCAGAGCCGTGCGTCCGCAAACTGTTCTGCCAGCGCGTCATGTCCTCTTTCACCGATGTCTTATACATCTCTGTGTCCTACAAAGAAAGTAACAGATATTTATTAATTTATAAAAAAAGAAACATTCAGTCCTGACGGAGAGAGAAAATGAAACTCACTGAACGCTAGCAAGTGGGACAAAATATCGATAAGGCAATACGTATACTGTTGTCCTGACTCATGTGATACAATTAATGAATCACTCCTACCTAATATTGATTGAAGTTTTTTTTAAAAGAACACACAGCGCTCTTATTCGTCACTACGTCACCACTTCATGACTCCTCATGACTGAGGGTAACGTGAACAGAAGTTAAGTGGCCAAAGAAGAAGGTGACAGCGGGATAAAAGACGAAAGAGAGGATGGCAGGAAAATGTCCGACAGTGATAAAAAGAAGTGAAAAGATGAAGCGTGATGAGAGCTGAAACTGACACCAGATGGCAGCGAAAAAGTTCATTAATCCTGCACTGCACCTTCGTGTTTAGTATTTTTTAGTTAATCAGAGATCGTGTTGTAACTTTATAGGATTGACCTGCAACATTTTAATTATTGCAAAAGTACTGTATTGTGATTTGATTGTTATCGTGTGCCATGTATCACATATCGTAAGTCACCTTGTGATTTCCACTCTAATAAGTGACTTGCATTAAAAACTAATATTGTAAATATGTAGGAATACAGCTTAACCTGAATTAGGAAATTCATGAATATCGATTCAGATACGTGTCATTTAAACACTTTAAAAATCATAATTGAGGGGCGCCGGATAGCCTAGTGCCCCATGTACAGAGGCTGCAGTGACTGTGGGTTTGAATCCGACCTCGGTCCTTTCCTGCATGCTATCCCCCACTCTCTCATCCTGGCATTTCCTGTCTCTCTTCAGCTGTCTAATAAATGAATAGTGAAGAAAATGAATAATCTTTAAATGATCTACATGTTGAGGAGCTTTTCCACATCAGAAGAAATCAGAAGATGGAAACTACTGAAGAATGCTGGCCAACAGGTTTTTCATTCTCTGATAACAGAACATATGAACCTTTTCTGCTAAATGTGGTGGTGACATATGGATGTGGTGACTGGGTATAACTGAGTGAAGGACAGCTTCTAGAAAGTACAGAATGTTTCAAAGTGTTTTGGATCTTAAGGGGTGGTTGGCTATAATATGACAGGTCAGTAGTTATGTAACAGAGTCAAGGGGCTGAAAGAAGGAACTGAAGCATGTGTGTTGTGCAATGTTTTGGAAGTTGACTGACACTGCGCGTGCAACCCTTGTTCATAGAAAGTATTGGAGTGAATTCTGTAGAGCTGATTGTTAAAGGCTGTACACATTTATAGAAAAACAAACATAGGTAGTTAAAATCTCTCAAACTTTATGAACAGACAGCCAAACCCAACAAGACAAAGGTGCCAGTGCCTCCCACAGTCAGCTGTTTGTGTGTGGATCCTTCGTCTTTACTGCTCACTATCTTGATTGCTGCAGTTTGCTTTCACAAGTTTTACTGTAGCAGTCACAGTACTGGCTCCTTTTTACAATATCTGCAAACAATTACACATGTGACTACTAGTGGTTTGAACTTTGTTTAGTAGCCTGTTCAAGTCACAGCTTTAGTGTTTCAACCGTGTGATCAACCTGTCCTCACCATCTGTTATGCTGTGTCTACAGGATCTGCTCGTTGTAGTAAACAACAGGGAGAGCTGCAGCCACATTCAGTCCACTTATATAATCAAGACAGTGTGGGCATGTACACACCAGGGTTGTCACTGAATCAGGATTTTAAACTTAGATACACTACTAGTAAAAATCTGACATTGCAAGCAAACTCCTGCACACAGTCAAAATTGCACAAATACATTGGCAACATTATGTATTTGTGCAATTTAGACAGCGTCACCTCCTCTGCTCTTTGTCTGTTTGTAAGAGACAAAAATGCAATTTTCACAATATTATGACACGCCAAATTTTTTCGCTCAGACCTTATCTGGAGTTTCTCCTCTCAGACCCCGAGTATTTTTTCTGCAGCAAGTCCGAGTGAGCTGATGTGAGAACCCTGCAGGATATTCTCTAGAGAAGTCACCTCGAGCCAATGGGAGGGGGGAGCGACGTTTATATACTGTGACTGCTGCATGGTGCATAGAGTGTATGCACGCGACCGCTACGATCTCTGTGCACGTAATTAAAATGCTGCATTATGTTTTCTGTTCGTCAGTATGTTGTTCTCCACTCTTCTGTTGATGGTGTGATTCCGTTGGACTACATGTAGTATTGATATGAAGGCCAATATTCTCATTAAAGCATCGTATAGAGGACTCTGTTGCTTCATCCGCTACTTCCGCGTCATTTTTTACGTCACGAATTACCTCAGGAGAGCCCCCGCCCACCCTCCCTTCTGACAGGGATAGTCTCCCGCTGTGAGGAGCATACTGTATGTGAACAGCCAGGTCAGGAGAATCTCCGGAGCAGTCTTTCTGAAATTATCTAGATATTTTCAGGAGTGCATATGCGAACTTTAGGGTATCATAAGTTGTAAGGAATAACTTTTATCTTTACCAGCATCTAGTCTTCATTTTAAGGAGAATTCCTTAGAAAATGTCATGATATCACGTCACCAGGAGCAACTCTTTATGAACACTGCCCCTGTAGTTTTTTTCAAGCTTTTGTATTTATTGACACAGTCATTAAAAAAAGGGATACTGTATTGCTTTGCAACACGTAGTTTCTAATAGTATCAAAGTATTGAAAAGTTTGACAACTTTAGCACAGACTGTGTTTGGCTGACATCTTGCAAAATCTCAATTTAGTTTGTTTCCCCTCTTTCAGGAGGGAAACATTTTCTTTCTTTTTTTACAAAAATTGAGCTTTCAATTTTACAATAGTAGTCTCTTTATTGCTGGAAATCCTTTTTTAACTTTTTATGCTGCTGTGTCCATACTGCATACAGATACAGGCTCTATGCTCTGACACTAGAGGCAGAGTCTGTAGGAAATGTCATGAGTCACAAGCTGATGACAGCACTTCCTCATACTAAACAGCTGCTCAGTCAGCAGCAGCAGGTTCCTGCTCCCCCTTCATGTTTTTCTCCAGTCTGCCCACCCTAAGCAGCCTCGCAAAATAGTTGTCAAGTTCACTTTAGGCTGCTGGCCATCGCAGTTTACTTGAAGATCAGCAAGTACAGCTATGTGCTAATGCTGACCAGATGAAAACTATTCTCCTTTCTCACACACAGAGTAGATCTTTTATCCTCCTCAAAACTTTGTTCTTTTTTTTATATATATATATCAGTGTTGTGTGAACAGGCTTTTCAAACACACTGCCTGTAAACCTTCACTGACATGGAGTCACGCCAAAATGTCTTAACTCATAGAAGTTGCAGATCGGATGTATCCCACCATACGAGTTTGCATTTCTTGCATACAGAGCTGTCTGTGACCTAGTTTTCTCCAGATGGGATGCTCATACATCCTCATCTATTCTTAGAGGACAGACAAGCAGACTTCGCCTCTCCTCCAGAACACAAGCGAGACATAAACTTTATCCAGAGCCTGCCGTTGTCACTCCCTGCACTGAAAAAGTTGGTTAGCAGCAACTGGCGGGTCTTGCAATAAAATACGTCTTTGTTATTGGTGTGTCTTTGTATTTATGATGCGGCACAACTTGGTGAGAGGGGCCATCAAACACTTCTTTAATGCAAGGCCTCACTGCAGCAGCACATCCTCATCGGTCTCAACTCTCAGACACAAACAGAGGAACCATCAGAGTAATATCATCCATATAACACAAGCTTTGATCTCTCTGAAACACAACGTTAATGTTGAGTCTTTGCACTCGCTCTCCCAGCAGGACGGAGCAGAATGAAAAAGAGACTTCAACAGAACAGTCCTTTATTGTCCCTCTGCTGGAACAGGGAGTTTTTTTCCACAATGTTATAATTAATGTTTCCCAGTACTGTTAATTAAATTACCCAGTGATTGAAAGAATGGGGTTGTTGTGTAACGAGTGTGTGTTAGTGTGTTGGTGCTACTCACACAGCAGTCAGTCCAGTAGATGTGGAGGAAGGGGAAGGTGAGGAGGGCCTTGTTGCCCTCCTTTGGGAGCAGCTCCTCTTTAAACTGGACAAAATTAGCTTCAAGGTGGATCATTTTGGGTGCACGGCCGTACGTCCTGCACAGAGGAGAAAGCAGGGTCTGTTAGTGATGACTACATAGGGCTGTATTAGATCTATGAAATGTCAAAGAAAAACAGTGTTCATTGTCAGCAGAGCAGGTCTTACCTCCTCCACTCCATTGGCTCTCTGGGAAGTTGTTGGGCCAACGAGGTATAGAGAGAGGTAAACAAGCTCTGGTCTCCACCACCTGCCGTGAGAAAGCAGACAACGAACATTTAGAAAAGTGGTCATTATGAAGATTCCACACAGCTCGATGTGTGCTAATAAAATACTTGTAGAGGAAGAGGGACACATTCTCTGACTTTTTTTAAAGCGCCCAAATTTGAACCATGTAACTAATCAAGAGGTTTATTGTAAAGAAACATGGAGGATATTTTGGGGTGCAGATGGCCTAGCGGTAAGGCTGCAACCAGCATGGCATAGGCTGAGAGTTAAAAACAACAACTACAACACTTCAGTTTATTACCTACCGTAAAATCCGGAATATAAGTCGCACCGGTATATGAGACGCACCCTGTTCTGAAGGTCTCTCAGAAAGAAAAAAAAGTTTAAACTGACTTCCTGCGTGACGATTTCTATTGTGTTCAGTAACGTCAACAACCTGCAGTTACTGTGCAGCTCTGTCGCTCTTTTAGTTCCGTTTGTTTTCACTTTCGGGAGTTTGCCACTCCTACTAGCTACAGTACGGTAGTTGGGCTCTCAGCCTGCAGCGAAAGTTGTGAAGCAAAGACTCCTAGCTAGCGAGCTCTGACCAGCCAAACTTCGCTGGTCACTCTTCAACTTTAATATAGGACTCTTTCCATCAAAAGTTTTCAACAAGGTTTATTTACAGAACAATATACCACCTTTTTCTGTAAATGCATGATTATGACCTCGTGAGGGAGACAAGATGTGAAAAAGTAGCGCTGCCAGCCTGGTCTGTTTTTAAAGTAGTGTTGGAGGAAGAAGCTTCAGGCTGTTGATGCTTTGAATAACGACTTTTCTTCCTGTGTGACTCAGGACATGTTGATCTGTGTCTGTAATTGCTCTGTGTGTTTTTGTGCTGCTGCCCCTCTTTGCCCGGACACTGTTGAAAATTAAATTCTAAATTTCAATGAAGTTCTCCTGGTTAAATAAAAATATGTATATTTATAATAATGCTTAAAATACTATAATTTAAATATAAAAAATCCACTTAAATTGTTATATTATCAGTCATTATTTTGTGTTTGTCTGGATTTATTATTTGGAGTGTATTATTGATCACTGTGTTTTTTCTGTTTCAGCAATAAATGACATGAACATGTCTAAAGAATGTGATTTTATTAGGGATGTAACGATTCACTCAACTCACGATACAATACGATTCACGATACTGGGTTCACGATACGATTCTCTCACGATTTATTTTGAGAGAATCGGGAGGTGATTGGAGCTTCTCATTGTGGTGTCGATTAAATGCTGCATCATGTTGGTTGTGCTATTTGTGAAGTTCTCTGTCTTTTTGCAATATTTGCACAGTTTTTGTCTTGTCTGTTATCTTCTCACCTCTTTCATTTTCTGTCTTGGGAAGCAAAAATGCTTCCACTGCCATGATAACGCCTGCTTATTACAACCAACCGCCTCTGCTCTACAGCTGCTGACGCTCACGATATTACTGCGATTCATTTTTCAGAGTACCGATTCGAACCTTGACACCTTTGAATCGATTTTTAACTGCCTCACGATTAATCTTTACATCCCTAGATTTTATACATTAGTAATTTAATCAAATTAATACATGATACTCGTGATAATCGTGAAACTGAGGTTATAATTGTACCATCAAATCTGTTACCTCATCTCTAACCATCGAGTCCCTACTAACAAACAAAGAAGAGTTTTCAAAGTTAACAAATAGAAAAGGGTTCAAATGCTACAAATATGCTAACACTCGAATCATTGGACAAATGAAATCAAAAGCAGATATGATGCAAACATCACGTGTCTCATTTTTGCTCTCCTTGCTCTCAAACATTTTACAGATGTTTTCAAACACAGCCTAATTCAGTTCAAAACGACAGTGTGCCCGGGCGCTGGCTGCTGGTGGAGCAGGCGCTCCGTGAACAGACGCTACACGTCACAAGTTCAGATCCCTGTTCTGACTCTGTTTGGTGCATTTCATCCCCCACTCTCTTTCCCCACATTATCTGTCTATTTTCAGCTATCCTATCAAATAAAAGCTAAATAAATAGTGAGCCTGAGAGAAATTATAAGATTTCGTTGTAACACTGGAGACTGACTGAGTTGAGAGGAAAATCAATTTAGCAAGCTTTCCAAGATCAAACTAAAGTAAGAATCTACACTAAAATGAAATCACACATAAAACACAAAGACATTATTGTTCATCTAATTTAGTTTTTGAATCCTCATGTCTGTCTTGTCTGCTGAATGTCTGGTTAAATGTCAGTTTTGAGACTTTGGAGAAGAGCTCTGTGCTGCAGCAGAATCATAAATCTGTGCACATTTAATGCTTTCTACTGTGATCATGCGTCAGTGAACGTCATGTTGAAAGTGTTTGGCCGAACAGACAAGTTTAGTTTTCTGCTCCGCCAGACACACATACACCTGACTGTCTGTGATGTGTCATCAGTCGTTTTCACATACGCACTCCTGAAAATATCTACTTAATTTCAGGAGGATTGCTCCAGATATTCTCCTGGCCTGGCTGTTCACATGTGCACCTCACAGCTGGAGACTATCCCTGTCAGACAGGAAAGGGGATGAGGAGTCTCCTGAGATAAGATGTGAAGTAAAAAAATAAGACGCAGAAGTAGCGGACGCAGCAACAAAGTCTGCTATACGACGCTATAATGAGAATATTGGCCTTCATATCAATGCTATATGTAGTTCAACGGAATCACACTATCAAAAAACGAGTGGAGAGGAACATCCTGACGAACAAAAAACGTAATACAGCCGTTTAATTATGTGCACAGAGATCGTAGCGGTCGCGTGTATACATTCTGCACCTTGCAGTAGTTACAGTATATAAACGTCACTCCCCCTCCCATTGGCTTGAGGTGAATTCTCTGGAGAATATCCTGCTGCGTTCTCACATCAGCTCACTCGGACGTGCTGCAGAAAAAATACTCAGGGTCTGGCAGGTGAAACTCTGGGTGAAGTCTGAGCGACACGAGTAGCTGTGTTCACACATGCAACTCCTCCGGGAAATATCAGGAGTTTTTCAGGAGTTTTCTGCAAGTGTGGAAGCCCTAATTGTAATTTAATAGTGTTAAGACAAACAAATACCGTGGGAAGTGCTTTTAGTTTCAGAGTTGTAACAGCTCATCTAATGCTGTTATATTTACATGCCAGAATCATGAGCGTACTGCCTGTTTTATCACCATTATCTGTAGCAGACACCAAAGAGCACCGAATCTGAGATATTGTGAGACACACAAAACAAAAGATAAAAAGACTGAATTAAAAAGTCTACAGTCTCTAGGGAGATAACAGAGATATACCTTAAAATCAGGACTTTCAACAAGATATTGTCTCTCCTCATTTGGGTGAACAACTTGGAGCCTATTACAAAATGTTATTTAGAATGTGATTAAAAAAACATTACGGGAGAAGAGCACTTTAAAGAAACTGCAGACCAGCATCTGCTATCACAGTGGAGTTTTCAATACTAAAAAGAAGTCCCGCAACCACATTAACTGTAGCATCGAATCCTGTTGGAAAGATAAAGACGTGGTCTTTTTACCAAAGCTGCTTAAAATCAAAGATCCCTTATGTTGACGTATACTGCTTGATTTAGAGCACTAAGGCACTTACAACTTTTTTTAGTTGGTCCATCCCCTTAATCAATACCTGCCTGTGAACCTGGCTTCACATCGACACCTATGAGTGGAAGAACCCCTGGTGCTGCTCAATAATAAAAAGACTCAGCTTTCTCAGCCGATGCCCCGTTTTAGAAACACTCAAGCTGTCATTCATAGTGGCCGACTGTGTGCATTTTGATAAACAGTGACTGGTAAGACTGAGCTTCTTGTTCAGGCTGCACTGCAAGTGGGCCCACGTCAAAAGACGCGGGGGTAAAGAGGACTAATAGATCCTACACTGTTCACTCAGTGTTAATGTAAACACCAACAAAAATCCTGCAAGACAAACGTCAGCACTTAAACCTCATAGTGAGTTCTGTTTGAATCTGTTTATGTGCTGGAGACCGGCCAAATTACTTGTGCCGACAAATTGACTCCTTTTAAATCTGTTAGTCTTGCTGTCAGTTCTTGAACACCTTGACAGGTACAAGACATCCCTGGTTATGGAGGTGGTGTGCGGTATATGATAACAAAGAGCTCCATGTAGGTACAACGTGAAAGAAAAATGTTGTGATCCTGATCTGACACTGAAAGCCTAGTTCCATAGTTAAAATGCAACAGCATAAATTAAGTTAATATTGCATTTACAGCCATTTGCATTAGAAGAGGTAATCAATCTCTCTTGGGGGTTAAAGCTCCACTCAACTCCAAACAAAACTAACAAATTTGTCCAAATCAATCAATCATGTCTCTTTGTTTAGGGCAACTTCAAAACACTTTACAAAAGAGCAGGTAAAAGACTTTTACTCTGTGATATATATTAACAACAACAGGTAACTTCCTCTCCCCAATAAAAGAATCATTTATCTGAATCGACAGTTAGCTATACAAGCTTGCCAACTGATGTGAGAAAACAGATACACATCAGCTACTGACATTAGTGCAAGGCACAGTTTTTGCCAATGGGCTGATGTCTGTCAACAGGGCATCCCTAAATTAAACTGTGCAACACAACCTACAGTATGTTCAGAGATATTATAGACTGCATAGTTGGTCTTGCAACCAGAGCAACTCTGCAAAGCACCTGTAAACACAGAAAGAGCAGAGACCTGCACACGTATACCTCCGGTTTTTATTCAATCACTATTTCAAGACGTGCTAACTTTCTAGGAAAATCTACACTTCATCTGGTCTTAAATCAATGAGCACACAGCACTGTCATTATAAACACAGACAGAAGGTAAAGAGATGCTGTTAGCTAAGAAAGGCCCACAACATGTATGTCCTCACGAGTTCTGATACATATTGGACTCTTTAATATCAGCCAGTGTTAGAAAATCCTTGCATTTCTCCTACCCAACAACTACACATTTCCCTCCATAATATTACAAATCAAAATCAAACCTAATACTTGAAAGAACTGACAATCACTGTACATTGCACCACTGTACCTCATGCTTACAGACATGGGTCTATAACCTAATGGATCATGTTTTATATGCAACCTATATGATCTCAGAGGCAAGCTGAAAGCGAGGACACCTGACGCAGGCGTTTCCTGGATCACACTGTCGGAATTCATTAGACACCAATAAAGGTCACCACGTCACTATTCATGTCTATGAATTCGAGTCATATTCATACTACTAGATCCTCTGAGTACTGGGGTACCTCTGCACCACCAGATCCTAAAAATGGAGCAGCCGGCGGTGAGAGCTGAAGCTGTCATCCAGTACTACAGCCGGCTCCTAAAATAACTCCTCCAAGAAGATTTAATAAGACTCCAAGGGATTTATGAATGGCAAACTGACTCCGACACCCAACTAGCATGTGGCGACTACAGTCTTAATGATACAGAGGCTGTACAGCAGGGAACAATGTGATATCCTTAACCAAACTGCAGTAACTAGCCGTGACGTTTTATCGCCACCCAGGCCTGTTAATCAATGTAGCTACCGGCTAGCTAAGAGAGATACGGCTCCTTCTGTGAACACTCAGCCCGTACACTCTTATAGGAGAGGTGTATAGAAAGGTTTAAGCATTGACACGTACAAATTAGGCCACCGGTCGCCACATACACACGTCCCCAACCTGGCTAATATGAGGGTGCCAGCTAGCTTAGCCAAGAGAGCTAATGAGTTCAGCTAGCTGGCTAACTGTCAAACCAGAAAAAATAAAAGAGTACGTCTCCTTGTATTGAACACTCACATGTCACAATCGGCTTGTTTTCCATTGTGTAGATGATCGGCTTTTCCTCTTGACACTCCATATGTGTTAGCGATAGTACTCCATGAAAATGACATACAAACAGGGCTTTATTATTAGTAAATGCTTATGTGTGCAGTTGTGTTGAATCGATGGGGCCTGTGTCCCTACTGCACTTCCGGGAAGTACGTAGCCCGTGCGTCATTAAAGGGCCAATCTGTACTTTTTCATTTTTTAAAACAAAAAATTTACAATAACGTAACTGGCATTATATTCGTATTTCACTTGGATTGGAAAGTAAATATAATCCCATTAATGGGGGAGGTGTGTGTAGTAACTTTGAAGAGGTAAGGGTTGCGAATATACAAAATGAAAGTGATCCAGCATACAAAACTGTACCACTTAAAGCTACTATCAGAGGTAAAAGCATGGCTCCTGGTAGTGTTGTTTCATAAGATATTAAAATATTTAATTATTATCATGACTATATGTTCTTTAACAGAACAGCACTATTTACCACATAGTGAAAATAAACACGAGTTATATTAATATATGACATTTTATTAGGTGCCTTGAAAAAAGTATTTCCCTCTGCTAGTACTAACCCATAAATATTCCTTAATATTTTTTTATCCCAAAATACAAAAAAAAAAGTTTTAAAATGAAAACAGAGATGACAAAACCATACAGTTTGGAACTTTTGATAATTTAATTCATACAAAAAGAGATATTTTTATAACCTCCAAAAAATATTTTATAACTTATCAAAATGAAAACACAACCTTAGAATATGAAAAGAAAATCTAAGATACCATCTATCATATATTAAACATATTCTTCTTTGGATTAAACTTTTATTTGAAGTTGGGGGGAAATGCCGCCATCTAGTGGTATTGTATGGTATTGCAGAAGAGGTGCAAATTACATTTCTCAATATTTAAATTGATGTAAAACATACAGCCCTTCCTGCTGTGTTTTCCCTTTTCCATTCATTTTTTCTGTTCGTCATGTTTCGACTCTTTCTGTCTGTCGTCTGATTGTTCTTCTGTATTTTCTCCCCCCTCTTCAGATTCTCTTCCCCCACTTTTCTCTTCTTTCTCATCTTCAGGCTCAATCTCAGCACCATCTCCTTTCCCCGGTCTGTCATCTCCTTTCTCTCTGCTCTTTGCTCCATCATCTTCTATTTTCTTTTCCTGATTGCCTGGGTCCTTCACATCTGATTTATCTCCCTCCGCCATCCTTTCTACGTCCTCTTTGTTACTTTTAGTGCTTTCTCCATCTCCCTCTTTGGTCACATCCTTACTGTCTTCTGCCTGTCCCTGTTTTTTTACTTTTGCATCTGAACTCCCCTCTTCTTCTCCCTCTGCTTCTTCTCGCACTAAATGTACCTCCCCACCCACCCCTTCTCCTCTTCCCTCCGCTATTTCTCCTTCTTCCCCATCTTCTGGCACCTTAGTCCCCAGTGCAGCCACCTCCCACTCAAGCTGCACCACCCTGGCCTGCATCTTGCGATTGCTTGACTCGAGCTCCATCATCAGTCGAGCTAGTTTGGTTTGCAGGATTTCTAAGTTTTTCTCCAGTCTTTGTATCTTGGTTTCCACTTTCTCCACCTCCCCCTCCACTCCATCCCCACTTTCCTCCAACATGCCCATCTTGATGAGGATCTGTCTGCCTTTCTCCTCAAGATGACACTTAGCAGCAGGGAACTCAGACAGCACGTCTGTCAGGTCTTCTTTTGACAGGCTGAACAGGTCGGAGTAGCCGATGCTGCGGATGTTGGCAGTGCGACGATTGCCTGACTTGTTACCTACAAGAATACATGTTTATTGAAAGATTTTGAAAAGTGTTTAAAAAGCAAAAACTATCAATAAGAAAGATATTATGTTATAGATGCTGTCCCAATTCAGAGTTTAAAGGAATAGTAAATAACTATATTTAATGTCTTAAGGTCAATCATTTTAATATTTAATATTTATATTTTACAGTTGTGTTATGTCCACTCTGTGCTGCACAATTTCTAATTTCAGAATTTGATGTTAGCTTTTCACAATCTATTAAATAATTTCTATGAGCATGTTATGAAGAAAAAACAGAAGCAATGCTGGCATAATGTAAGACTTTTTACAAAAATTGTGTATCAGTAATGTGTACAAAATCTAATATTGCTTGTTTCTTTGCGTGAAAGTCTTTCACTCTTGACTAACCTTTGATGTTGAGAATGCTTATTTCCCCAAAAAAATTCCCTTCACTCAGCACAGCAAACTCTGTGACCCCGTCATCTGCTACAACTGCAAGTTTTCCCTCTTTGATGATGTACATTTCATGGCCCACATCTCCTTTCCTGCAGACATACTCTCCTGGACTGAACACCTACCAGACAAAAAGCATGAAATACTCCTTGAACAACTCTTTTCTCAAAGCTTTGCTGATTGTAAACTAGGCAAAGCAGCAGGGATTCATTCAAATCTACACAAAACAAGATGTAACTTTGGACATAACCCCACCCCCCTGTTGTTGCAGTGGCCAGTGACTTCCAAATTGTATTTTCACCTGAGGGTTAAGCTTTAGCACCAGCTCCTCCAGCAGACTCTTCTCACAGCTCTGGAAGATGGTGACTTTGGAGAGTGTTGGAAGATGAACACTGACAGCGATCTCTGTCCTCAGGTGTACGGGCAGCTGCTGCAGGATTTCATTCTCTCTCATGATCTTCTTGTTTATGTGAAGATGCTGGTACCAGTTATCGATACGCTGTCGCAGCTCCTTGCTAATGTGATGGCTGCGCAGGTATGCCTTCACCTGAAGGAGGAGAAGAAGCACAGTGTTTCCTTCATATCAAATAAATTAACACCAAGCCAAAATATTTAAACATAAAGTCATCTCACAGGCCTTTTTTTTCAGTTATGTTTCATAGCCTGTTTTTCAGTGAAATTTTCAGAAACTGTCAGGAAGAAGTTCATAAAAAAAAAAAAAAAATATGAATTGCTTTTAGATTGAAAGTCAAAGCTAGGAGTGATGTCAATTCCCAGTTGATCACAGTTAAATACATCAAATCCAGTTCCACAGTGATTGGTAAGTTGGTTTTCTAGCCAGGTTAGCCAGGTTAGCCAATGTTAGCGATAGGCTACTTGTTGATATCAATGCATTACAGGATTTTTGTTCCCACAAACACCATGTCCACAGATAGTCAGTACTGTTTGTAGGACGTTATTAAGGGGTCACAAATGAAATAGAAGTGGTAAAAAACTGTTTTAATACTTATCAAGCAATCAGTGTTAATACATCTTTAATATAACTTTACTTCTGTTGACTCGCTGAATAGAGGAAGTCAGAGTTGGTGAGACTTTTAACCTTCAAGAGGCACTTAAGTTTAAATTTCCAGCGGGGAACTCTGCAAAACTGTTGAATGGAACTACAGCAAAAGACTACAAAGTCTACTCAAACAGTCTTCCAACTTACCAGCTCATGGTTTGGGAAGAAGACATTATCACGATCTCTTAGGCTGGTGATAACATTCCCAACATTGCCAACAATCGATGCAAACACCAGCACTGCAATGAGCAGATCTGCAATCATAAACAAGTACTCCTCCTCCCTTTTTGGCAACGGGGTGTCGCCTACTGTGGTGAAAATCTGGGCAGAGAACCAGAAGCAGTAAAAGTACTGACGACGCATGGAGGCAAACTCTGGGTCGGTGGTGTTGGGGTAGACCCAACGATCACTCCCAAAGCCAATGTAGTTGGAGAGTGCAAAGTAGAGACACGCGTTCCAGTGGATCAACACAAAGATGTAGATCATAAGTTTGGAGATGCGGAAGGTGTTTGGGTAGGAGGTTCTGGTCTCCATGCGGTCCAGGGCCTCGTTGAGTCGTGGAATTCGCAGAAGGCGGTTGATCCGAACCATAGGAGTTTGGATGCCAAAGACAAGGTAGAGGAGGTCGGTGGGCAGCAATGAAACCACATCCCTTAAGAATCGTTTAGAGTGGAGGTAATGCTTCTTCAGCTGGTTTACGTCCCTGATCAGGATGCCCTGATCCAGGTAACCTGGAGACAGAAGAACAAGGTTTAACAAATCTAAAAGCACACCTCATACACTGATGCAAAAACCAAGTCATGGTACATTCACATGAACTATTTGAGAGCTAACAAATCCATCCCTTCTTTAAAAAAGTTAAAACAGCGTTCATATCATGCAAGAGTGTAAGGCACCAAGATGTCAATGATCATGCTAGTGAAATTTGAACTCAACATTATTGCTTCAGAGTTGCCTGTGTGGGAGTTAAAATTACAAATAGGCCTCACAAATAGCGTTACTGTGGGTGAGGTTGTCTCTCTTCCCCCACCGGGGTAGCAGGGCTAACAGTTGGACAGGTCGAGGTTCACGCAGGAAAAAAAACATGTATGAAACATTTTTGAGCCTCTGAATGAAACATAAACAAACTTATGAAAGTACCGTCCCAACCATAGACTGTAAATATATATATATAAATGTCCCAACAGTGTGAACAAAGAGCTGAGAACAACAAACCCAGAGGGAGTTTGACTTCACTCCTTTTCTTAAAAGTCATTACTCAACGATATATTTAGTGAGGATATATTTGATATCTGCTATATTAATGTTTAAAATGTGACATATTATACCTTTGATGTCAGGCAGAGCCAATATGGACTTGACATTAGGACATGTTTACCTGTCAAAGTCCAGGAGAGACCCAATACAGGACCGCTCAATTATGGGGTGTTACTTTCAGGATACTGCAGAAGTTATTTGAAGTTGCGGAAGTTGTTTGTTACCTCAAAGAGTAATTATTTCTTAATGTTTGTAGGCAGAAAATAGTCCTTTCAAATCAAAAAGTTACTTTAAGAAAAATTGATACTGTATGAGACTCTAATTAGTCCATCTGGAGGAGGTCTGGTCTTCAAACAAAATTGTCCAGAGAGGTGTATCAACATTGAATGTGGTGAATTTCAGTTTTGAAGAATTTCGTTCTATTTCAAATCCCTGTAAAAACAACAACAAAAATAAAGAGCATTTACCTGTGTGAACAGTGATGATCATGTCAATCATGTACATGAGGTCTGACAGATAATCCAGAGTGAGCCAAACGGGCAGGTAGCTCAGTGCGATGGTAGTGAAGCACGTTCTGAGGAAACATAACCAATAAGACTGGGTTTGAAACTGTTGAGTTGAATAATCACAGGTCATGTGTTTTGATATATATTCATTATACTTTATATTCATCATATGTCCTCTTCGTACCTCAGAATGATGATCACAGAGTTGTAGACGATGGGAAAGATCATGACCTGTAGCCACACATAATAAAAATGTTCTGCTGGATCAACCAGCCAGTCATTCCAGCTGAGGGGGAAAGATGAAGAAGAGATTAGCCATGATGGTTTTGGTGTGACATGAAGACTAGACAACTGTCACAAATACATTGTGGTTCAGGTAGTAGTGTTATTTCTGAAGTTATGGGGCATTTTTTTGTAAAATATCTAGACTTTGAAACCTTTACACATCACTTATTACTATGGTAATCTGAACACATACGATTTTTAATAGTGCCTTCGCTTTCTGGTTTGTAAGGACTTTTTAGTCAGCCCGTCTTGTTTTAATATGGTTTGTCTACTGCTAACTGCAAAACATGAAAACAGAACAGCATACACTCAAACTGCTTTATATTAACTTCATGATTAAAAAATATCAGACAGCATTTTTTTGTTGTTGTGTGAAAACATCTAGATCAGCCAGACTCACTTGACTTTCAGCTTCAGATCCAGAAAGCTTTTACGTTTCCCTTCTTTCTTGACTCCATCTTCTCCCTCCTCGCTCACTTTCTGCCCTCGATGCCACCTGAGCAGCCTCTGCCATTTGTCCCCTCCGATACCGCCATCATCTGTTTTATCCATCCTCCAAAGTTAACCCTTTAACTAACACATTTTTCAGTGAGACTCCCTAGAAGTCCAGCTTTCAGGGACGAGTAATCAGACACCCCCTTTAGACACCTCGGCGTATAGTCCACCTAACAAAAGAGCATGGTCCACCTGAGCTCTGCTTGGCGATGCTGGTCTCTATGGAAGGAAACCACAACAGATGTCATGAGTCCTCTGAGAATTCTTCCATCACCTAGAAAACCAAAGAGGTCTTCTTCCACTGCAGATCACAGAGTGACTGATGGAGACAACAAACAATAACTGGTGTATAAAGCCCATTAAATTAAATATTTATTTGTATATAGAATCTGTATTTTTTCTTATCCATCTGCATTTTGTTTTTAGTGACAACATAAAGATAATTTGTTGCTGGTATTCGTTACCTCTATGCAAAATGAAAATGTAAAGTCATGCAGTTTCATTAACTCATTTTTACAAGCTCAAAAAAAGACAGCACATGTTAAGATCTGTTACTCTTAATAAAGTTGTTTTCAACCTATAGGATGACTCTCTGTTGCTCCATAGGGAGTTTTAAGATGTGTGGACATATTTTCATCTGGGTTTGGGAACCACTGAATAGGTAGGCCTATCCATTTCTATGACGAGGTAGCCTATAACCAGTCCATCTATCTAAGTTCATAACAAGCTGTATAGACTTGGAGTTGAGAATTTTGTTAAATTGGTACATTCAAGGTTTTTAAGTTCACATTTTGCTATTTTTTGTTGGTGTCATCATTTTGACATAATGTTGATGAATGCTGGGTGGAGGTACCCCCAGTAAATTTCTGCGTAGGGCCCCAACTGACTCTAGAATCGCCACTGAAATCAGTCATGAAGCTTTTTTCCCTTATTTTGGGTACCGTGCTTTCAGCAAGAAGTAGGGAGGAGAGCAGCGTCGCGGTGGGTGTGAGTCAGAGAAGTCGTGTGGGCGGAGCTAAAGTAAGATGGCTGCGGGAGAGAGGAGAGTGTTTGAGAAATCATCAGATGGGATGTTTATCTGTCTCTAACAGGATGCCCGGCAGTCAGAATGAAGGAGTGGTTTATTTTTTAGCTTCCCCGGCTCAGTTTGGTTTAGCCTGCCGGTTGTCTCCAGGTTACTTGCGAGCTTTTCGTGCGTTTACTGCTCTGACATTGTGGAATTCATTAGCGGCTAGTCGTTAGCAACCAACCAGCGCTAACTCGCTAGCAACCGCGCTAGCAGGTATCCGTGGAAATCAACATCTCGAAATAACTATTGGGACTGCAAAAGAAAACCAATGTGAGTAACTCTGGCTTTATTGTATGTTAAGGTGCACTTTAACGTAATAAAAAAACTAAATACGCGGCTGACATTTCCAAGACAGCTAATTATCTTTGCAGTATCAACTAGCTTGCTACATCATCTCGCTATTGACATGCACTGGTTGTAGTTTTCCGTAAGCCTCTTCGGTTCGCTTATATGAGATCATCTGACGCAGGGCGATGACTTAAAGATCAGGCGTAAAGACCAGATGCTATTAATATAATGTTCTAATTAATCAATCAGACTAAAGACAAGTAGATCTGATGGTTGTACTCTGGAGCTGGCTGAGCGAAAGGGCTTACAGACTGACCCGAAACACTGCATTGATTGAGAAGCGACTGTGAGTTATGTGAGTGCATGTCGTTTTCCAGGAAACTCCACCTGATAAAGTGCTTTTGTAGATATCTTTATCCTTAACAAATGGAGGAGAAAAACTTAATTACAAAATGAAATAATGTTATCTTGATTAGGGGTAAAGGGCTCGAGTTACAGCTTTATTTACATTGTAACTGATTGTATTATGGAGGAAGTAATGCACTCAAGTGTAGTGATGGGTATTGGATGTCAGTACTTATTGACTTTTGATTGCACTGCAGCACACAGTGTTGGATACTTTGCTTTGACTTAGTCTTCACCTTAAAGCTGGTTTGCACTTCTAGTTAGATGCTAAATTGCATCCTGTTGATCAGTGCTTGTGCTGTGCAATGACAAAACAAGATCAAATCATGGATAGTTGGCAACACTTGCCTGGTGAGACACGAGGTTTTTTTGGATTAAGATCTGCAATTAATGATTATTTTCATTTAGGTTAATGTGTTTGTTATTTTCTCGATCACTTGATTTGTTATCTTGTTCTGTTACATGTTAAAATTATTATTATTTTTTAAATAATGTTGATAACTAATTAACTAAAGCCCTGATTTGCAACCTCAGATGTATATTATGTAAATTATTGTATTAGTTACCAATTAATTGAGTAGTCACAGCTTGATGATCAACAATTGAAGCTTCACTTTTTTACATTTCCTTCCCTTTCTGATAGTAAAAGTTTGTGGTTTCAGCCCGGAAGTATTTGTTGGTACAAAAATACTCGACAGGAAATAAATGTTATGTACCAGTAGATAAAGGTGGTGGGGGTCTGATGTGCTTGTATCTGTCACAGAACTTGGTAACAGAGTTGATCAGTAACAGTCATTACAGAAGGGGACAGAGACAGAAATGTGAGGAATGTAAAGGGCAGTAAAGTGTTCAGAGTCCTTGGAGCTCATTTCCACACCTGTGTACACCTGGACTGTTCCTGCAGAGATCAGACATGGCCATGAGTTTGTCCTGGAAACTTTGGAAGCTGTTTCTCTACTTTCAGTCTGTCTGAACTTAAAGAGAGAACACATTGGCCTTTAGATTTCTCAGTTGTTGTGTGTTTAACCTTGACAAACTCCCTTGTCTTTAAGAGTTTGCTCCCTTTTGTGGAATCTGTAGTTGAACTTTGTACTTTATGGGAGTTTTTTATGATGCGGTGTGTGTGACATGGAAATACAACACCTTTTTTTAAACTAACATGGTTGTGTACCTTGTATCAGCTGATCAAAAAGCTTTTTCCTGAACGCTGAAGCCGAATAGCTGACCTGCATTTAAGAAAATTGCATTTACGGTAAATGATAGACTGACTATATTTCCAACCATCTTATTTTCAGTGTCATTTTGCTTTAAATATCTGTTTCGACTCCGTAGGTTGAGTTTCTTTTTCTGTGAACATGTCATTTAGTGAGTGTCATTAACTTTGACTCACCTCCTGGTGGCTGGTGAATCATTTAAAAGTGTGAATCTCACATTTGAACGGCCTTTTCAGTGCTGTTTGTGTGCAGAAACGGATACAGCTATTATACGAGAAATTCAATACATAAAGCATGGCCCCTTATTGATTTAGTGAAGTCGTGCTGGGAGTAATCAAATCTGTTACTCGTGTCTGACCCCAGTCTAAGTCATGTGAACTCAGTCCACATCATGTGGCCACAAATAATAACAAAAACACTTGTAAGCTGCTTGTAAAATCTATAACTCCTTTATAACCGTGTTGCAGTCAACTCATTAACACTTTGAGCTCTGCTGTTATGAAAGGTCGTCTTTTTTTAAAAACACTTAGGAGACAAAAGAAGGCAGTTAAGATCCATTTAACAATAATTTTGACATTAATAGGTTGTCATCACTGTGAATTTCTTTAGCAGAAAGCTAACCTTGAGGTATGGGATTGATCTTTAAAGGAATGCACACAAAGAAATCCATCTTTTAAGTATCAAATAGACCTGTTGGCTTGAAAGGTACGTCTTAAAAAGTTGGATTTCGCTCCCTGACAGGAAACAGCGGCGTCTGTCAGCTTGATTCACAAACAGTTTTTGTTGTGATTCTAAGGGGAACACAAAGTCACAAAGCTAAAAAAAGGCATCAAACATCAAAACCACTCATCCAACATAATCCACTTCTCAACAGATGATCCATCTGTTCGCTACTATGCAAATAATCCTCACAGTAGAGCAGCTGCACTACATAACCTCTGGCAGATATTTTGGAAATATTAAGATGTAATAGCCCAACACAGAAGAAGTGCATCATTGAGCTATATTTAATATAGAGTTTTTTAGACACATTTACAACAGCATATCCTATGTTTCTTACCTTAGTATAGGAAACACGTTTCTGCCTTACCAGGCGGCAACCTCTGCCCAATGCGGAAAAACATGCAATTCCTCGAGTGTCCACTTGAGGCTGGCTGCATAAGCCCCTGAAGTCCCATACACACCCATTAAAAAATGCCTATTTTTTAAAGCAGAAGTAAACATCTTAACAGAACTGGTCTAAACCGCTAATTTCTTTATTGGCACACTCTGTAGGTGGGGTGATTTTTTTTGTATACTCGTGTTTTGATTTTATGAAAGATTGAGAGAGTTATTCATACTCAGAGGCGTGGCTGATCTGACTAATGAGCGGGTGTGTTGTCGCTCTTTGTCAGGAGGCATAAGGCCCGCCTCAGCTCCAGCTTTGTGCCTGTTACTAGATTGCCCGAAAGTTGGCTGGAGACAGCATTTCCAATATGGCGACCGCCTCCAATAGTCTTCAAAAGTTTGCTTCAGAAACCAATGAGTGACGTCACTGAGACTACGTCCATGTTAATTTACAGTCTATGTTCATTACACACTTTTAAGATGTGTAAGAGATAGGCCCCTTTTCTATAACGTAAATGATTAGAGCACTTAGATAGGGTCATGTAGAAGAAAGTGGATCGAGAGAACAGCACAGGCACTTTTTAATATGAACAATAATTTCATGATGCAGAGAAAATCATCCATATCAGTCGTTCAATGAAAGATTTGATTAAAGGAAATGACTAACATGGCTGATGATAAAAGTAGAAAGTTGCATCCATAAGACAGGACACACAGCTCCTCTCATGGTAAGCAGAAGGCGGATGGCTGTAGTCTTTACAGAAAAGAACAGATCGGTTTCCCTGGTAACAACATGCTGTGGGCGCTGACTTTAGTTTGTTTGGGAAAACAGAAAGAAACACGCATCATCACAAATTATATATTTCTGAATGAATGTGTGTTTCTGGAGGATTTAGGGTTGGAGAGTGGTGGAAGATTAAACAGAACACACAAAGAGAACTGCCACTTTAATTTGTCTGCCTACTCGGGCCCATTAAAGGTGGTCGGTTATAAATGATAGAGCTGGCATGTTCATGGAAATACCTTTCTTTCTTTTTTTTGCGTCAATGTACTTTAAATTATCTTTTGTTTTTCCGACACATTTTCAGTCCAACCAGAGAATCTCATCTGGTTATTTAAACTACTGAATTCGTACCTGATAAGTTTGGAGACTTGAAGCAAAGCGTGATATAATGCACGAGCTGGGACTAATCCAGATTCAGATCAGTTGAATATTTGGTGTTAAAAGGCCAAGTGTGACCAGCTGAAGACAAAAGCTTGTTCATTACTCTTCCAGAGCCACACTAAAGGAATTACAGAAGTATGTTATACACACGCACAACTGGATGTGTTTTAATAGATGTGCAAAAATGGTTTGAATGAAGGCCTGCACAATAAGAGAACAATATGCAATGTGTGATAACACTGTTTAATATTGCAATAACTTTATGAAGCGTGATGTAAAACAGGGATCAAAGTGTGCATATAAGCTATAACACAGTTTCTATGTCTATTTGCTGTCATCACGTTTTACACAAAACACCTGTGATTACAACATGTTGACCCTTAATTTCTACCTCTGAATTGGCACCCAATTAATCTCAGGGTAGCAGATAACCAGCCTTAGTTTCATCCGACTCCATCATAATATTGTAAAGGCACAGTCATTATACCCAGGCTGCCATCGAATGGGTAAAATGTTGTAGCTGAGTGAGTTTACATAAAGTAATTC
This sequence comes from Tautogolabrus adspersus, assembly GCA_020745685.1. Taxonomy (NCBI): domain Eukaryota; kingdom Metazoa; phylum Chordata; class Actinopteri; order Labriformes; family Labridae; genus Tautogolabrus; species Tautogolabrus adspersus. Next base: position 5,981,971 of record CM036548.1, on the reverse strand, counting down.
ATTGCAATGAATTCTGACTTTTGCTATTATGCAGCCCTATTTGGCTGTAAAAAGGTGCTTTACTGTAAATGTATACATTTAGGCTTAAATGTTGATTGTTGTGTTTCTTGTGTTTCTTCACAGCACAAAGGGCCCGTCCTGACTGGCTATGGAGTGGTGTTGGCTTCAGACTGGATGACAGGGTTTGAAGGGAGGACAGGGTCGCACAGATTCTGAAGCAGCAGCACACTTTTCCTAGATGTGCACTGATTGGAAGTGACAGCTCGACTACAGCAAACCTCCATACCTCCTCCTCTCTCTTTGGATTCTCTTTCCCCCCCCCCCCCCCCCCCTCCCCTACTTCTTCCCCATCCCCTCCCTCCTACTTTAGGTTTCCTTATCTTACCTTTCTGTGTGCCTTCTCTTGCTCTTATTCTCTGACTTTTTTTGTTTTTACTGGACCTCTCTCTGAGCTCTTGTTACCTGCCTGCCTCTCATCTGGTCCAGTATGAGCTGGCTGAGCAGGTTAAACCCCCGGGGACCTGGGAGTCGGTCCGGCCTGAGCGCCGCGCCCTCCAGCCCCTGCACTGCTGACCCGGAGACCTGCCTCATGGTGTTTGAGAACCACTGGAGACAGGTGAGCTAAAGACACACCTTATATCTTTAACTTTTATCTTTGTGGCCTTCTTCAATTTTAGCTATTTAATTTTTCCTTAATGACACTTTACTCACTTGAAGTGCTTTCACACTTGCACAAAACTGCATGTGTGAACGCAAACAGCAACATTTTTCACTCTTACCTTACACGGGCCTATTCAAGTATTATTCAAGATTTGATGTGGGATGACTTTCATGACCTGAGACCGGCACATGACCATAGACTGTATGCACGCCACAGGTGCGATCTCCATGCACGTAATGAAACTGCCTCATTACCTCATTTTCTGTTCGCCAATTCGCTCTTTTGTTGTTGTTGATGTTTCCAACCACAGATAGCATTGATATAAAGGCAAAAATTCTCATAATAGTCGTAAAGCGGACAACGTTGCTTCGTCCGTCACTTCCACGCCATTCGTTATACGTAATGTCTTGCCTCCAGAGACTCCCAACTCTCTTGTCCGACAGGGATAGTCTCCTGCTGTGAGGTGCATGTGTGAACAACCAACTCAGGAGGATAAAAATGAAAACTTATGTTCGTGTTTCACTGCTTGCATTACTCGACCGCTTTGTTCCAAATCTGTGGCCACCAATATTTCTGCACTTGAGTCTGCAATGTATTTTGTGATTTTATTCCTTTTGGAGGTGTGACAAAATATCACGAAAAGGACAAAACTATGACTCAACGGATTTCAAACTGTTAGACTCAACTCTTCAGGGAGAGTTGTCCACTTCACAGTCCTCCTCCTCTGAGTCATAACTCTGTAATATTTGAACAAAGAGACCTGAGGATTTCACACGTATATCATTATCTCCTGATGGTATGGAAAATAAATGTCCAGAAACCGAACGAGAAATGATAGAAACTGTGCACCTCACATCGACCAGCCTCACTTGGAACCTTCTTTTTACTGTTGTCTTGTTTTTTTGTCTGTCAGTGCAAAAGCAAAAAAAAAAAGACAAGCTCACTGCTGGTTCAGGAGACTTTTTTTATGATTTTCTTTTTGGGCTTTTTTTTGCCTTTATTTGAGGGATGGCTTTGTGCATACAAAGCCAGAAAATAAACCTTTAAAAATCCTTGTTTAGTCCAACCTCCTGTCCAAATGTACCATTTTTATAACCATGTAAGTGACTCTATTAGACGAGTAATTAAATAAAATCAGAGCCATGAACTGTCAGTATAGTTTGTTAAGGATGTTATTGTAAATATCTCTTATGTAGAACAGCACAGAGACACTACATGTTCACTTTTGGTCAACAATAAATGACTGAGAGACCAGTTAGGCTTTTAAGGCTCTTTCTCTGTTTCAGTGAATGATTATCTATCCTGACACCGAGTGTGAATGTTCACACATTCGCTTGGCTGTACCAGTATTGATAAGTGTATTCACTCAGTGTAGTGTATCATGGTGACTGGCTTATGTCCAATCACTGGCTGAAAGTTGAAAGGTAACAGATCTGTGCCAAATACTGATTGCTGAATATCCTCAGAGGCAGCAGAAGAGATGTGAGTGCTGCTTAATGATCTGGCTCTCAGGGTGTGTAGGCTGTGAAAGTGTCCTCTGTCCATTAGCTTCTCTCTGTAGTCGTATAAGCAGAAACGCAGCACATCAACAAGAAGTGTGTTGGCAAGCTTCTAATAATACAATACGCATCATGACACAGGACTTGTGATTCAGTGTATTTCAACGTATATCTGAACATTTAGAAGAGGCAGATCTCACCATTTCTAAAAGTAAATTCATGACAGTGTCACAATATGAAAACACCTATTTGTAAAAAGCTGAGTGAAAACTTTTATAGAACAAGAAAAGTGAGGTCGCTTTAATTGCTCACAGTCCCCCGTTACAAAGCAGCTCTCAGCAGTCAGCACAAACCAATTAAGAAGAACTTTATTAATCCTGAGGGGACATTCTGGTTTACACTGTTGTGGAGGGACATGCTTCTCACACACGTAGGCCCGAACTGCACACACGCACAAACAGGACCTGTGGACATGAATTAATGGAGAGATGTCAGAGTGGGGCTGCTACACATTGCTACGCAGGGAGCGCTCCAGAGCTGTTGGGGGTTCGGTGCCTTGCTCAAGGGAATCCCTCGACTGGGCAGTACAGTACTTACATACTTTCCCAACCTAAGTCCCTACAGACTGAACTACTGCCGCTCCGATAAAGTGTAAACATTCACCAACTTGGTTCTGATCTCCAGCTCAAACATTAATCTCACACTTCATGAAGCACTTCTCTTATCTGCACCAAGCTGCTCACAGATCTGCAAATCATCACTGCTGAAGTCACGCTTACTGGTAGACCGCTCGATAAGCGTTGTGAAACCTTTATCCGCGTTCTGTTATCTGTCATTGCAGACAGACATTTTCATCACCACTATTTTAAGTCGAACCTCCCAGCTGCAGTGTTGAATGGCTGTAATTTAGATGTCCCCTCCTTTATTATAAATATTTTGTCAAAATGAAAGAAAGAAAAAGTATTGGGAACTGTTTGAGGGAGAACATTTCACAGTCACATTTTGAACACCTAAATAAAATGGCTTAATGTAAAAATAGAGCTGGGCAGTAACGATGTTACTAATGTGAACGCAGACCTTGGGGGAGAGGGGAGGGGGGAGCAATCGAGCTCGGGCATGGTATGAAACAATCATGCTTAATGTGAAAATGCCCTAAAAGACCTGATTAATGAATTATAAAGTCTAATGCCACAGATTTAGGATGCAAACTGATTTCAGAACTGGGTTGAAACTGACCTGCTGTGTTAGAGGTCACACTTTTGGTATTTTCTATCTCCTACTAGAAAGGCAGAAGTATTAGTACTAAAGAATGGCTTCTTATTCAGGTGTCTTGGGTGTTGGAGCAGCCTGAGCCTTCATCCTCCAGCGACGACCTGACGGCGGTGAGGAATCACACGGACCAGATGTTGTGTCTGCTGGCAGAGGAACGGCCCGCTGAAACCTCAGACGGCAGCGCCAGCGTGTCACCCATGGGCCCCATCCTGGAGCTGGTGGTCACCGAGAACATTCTTGAGTGCCTGGTTCAGTGGCACCTCCGCCGCGGCCTGGACCCAGACAGCCAGGGGGCGCTGCTCAAGCTGTTTGAGATGCTCATCGGCCAGTCCCAGCAGCCTTTGCTACAGCACACGGCGGTCCTCCACCCTTTGCTGAGGCTGCTGGGAGCTTGTGCTGACCCAGAACTTGGTTGTCCCTCAGGCCTGGAGAACAGCCTGGTGCTGCTGCTCAATCAGGTACGTCTACCTTGTATCTATATGCTTCTTTAATGTGCAGAGAGATACAGATAACTTTTGAGTTTAATTTGCTGAATTTATTTTCAATCTGAGAACAAGATAAAGCCTAAGACTTTTTTTAGTATTGACCATCAGACAGGAACACATGTTGCCTGGAGTACACTGTGATTTGAGCCTTGTTGCTAGGCAACTCCAGAACACTTTTACAGCAAGTTTGCACTGAAGGAAGGTTATCTTGTTTATTTAGTCGCAATGTGTATGAAGGCAACAGGAAAGAAACATGCTATATTTGAACAATGAATTTACCATGAGCTCTGCACTAAAAATGTGTTGAGCTGAGTTATAAAACACGTCTCATTTTACTGTTTGCGTTCCATTTAGGAAAGATAAAGCATCATTTCTCTCACAATTTGGAGTTGACTGTCCTAGCTGAAGTCTATAAAATCAAAACATGTCTCTGAAATAATCTTTTGAGAATAAAAAGAAGCCACTTCATGATCAGAAGGCAAACTGTTTGAAAGGCTCACAATTTTTTTTAGATTTCCAAACCACCCAACTCCTATAACAGCCAGACGGGAATGGATTCAACTTCAAGTGAGCAGATGCAACAGCCAAATAACTTGAATTGGGCTCAACTGTCACATGTCTGTCCAGCCTACCATATGGTTTTCTTTAACACGATATCTAAATCATGAGACTTTGCTAAATTAAGGAGAAAGTATTACTTTAAATAAAAATCACAACATTCTTGTATATCTAACCAATTAGAGAAATTGCCGTGGAAGGTTTTTCCTCTTGATTCCTTCTCAGCTCTGTATCATAATTAAACAACTGGACACCTCGAACATCGTCCCTCTAAAGCTGAATACTGTACATTTGCACACATGAGATAACCCAACGGGCACGAGTGATAACCTTTGTTATTACAGCTGTACATGCAAACAGTTTTCTAAATCTCACTTGTGAAACTGGCATAATCCGACGTGACCTGTTTGTGAAACTAAAAGTAAGAATTTTAAACAATAATGCCCCTTAAATAAAATAAATAAAACATGTTCCTTTTCTGGATATGGTGACAGTCCTATGTGGAGCCCCTGTTTTCCATGTTGCTTGGGACACCTTTGACCTACAAAGGAATGATAACTGGTGTATATATTTTGCTGTAAACCCCACCAGGTCTGTGTGTCCATGGCCCAGCAGCCTGTGGTTCTGGAGATGTTGTTCCGGGCGGCACCGGCTCAGCAGGGCTCCACCAACCTGCTGATCTTCTCCCTCCTCGTGCCGTTCATCCACCGGGACGGAGCCATCGGACAGCAAGCCCGAGATGCTCTTCTGCTGGTCATGGCCACGTCAGCTAGCAATGAGGCCGTGGCCCGTTACATCGCTGAGAACTCTTACTTCTGCCCGGTGAGAACTGGTGCTCATGACTCTTTGTTGTCATGAAAAGTAGTATAAGCATCACTAGTGACACTTCTCGCTACATTTAGAAATGTATTATATTTTTGCAATCTAAACTAACCAAGTTTAATCCAATAATAAACCACTGACGTTTGATTTCAAGACAATTTAAGCCATTTGATAAGCCGCTGAAGATTCATAATGGTTTCCTGCAGGGCTGTTATTTTATTTACGAGAACATTTTGAAAGAAATGTCCCTCCACTTTGTGCTGTGGAGGTTAACGCTTTAAACCAGGACACATTATCATATATTATCACTACATTATTTTCAGCCTTGTCCCTATATTTGCTCTTGCCTTTTTTGTGTGCGTGTTGCTTTCTCTCTCACATGCACATCGAGTGTCTCACAGCATGTTGCTGATAGCGAAACCCGTCACGACAAAATCTGGCTTTAATCAAAACCAGAGAGGCAGAACATCTGAAGTCCGATCAAGCATTCATTTGTTCAGTTGTTTTTAAGTCACGACAACAAAGAAGGGCAGAGATCCCATTTCGCTTCTAGCTAAGCATCCTGAGCTCTTATTAATATGTCCATTCAAATTGAAGCATAATAAATCTAACTTGACTAGTGAATGTAATCTCTCAGAGAAAAGCAATCAGCAGGATATTCACATTAATATGACCTTCTATTCAATGATGTGACAGACACTGCTTTAGAGAAGGAGAGGTGTTTGTGTGTGATGTCTCATTCTGAAGAAGGGGAAGGACATGATGATGCACTCTGCACTCTTATCTACATCCATTCAGCTGTGACTCAACTTTGAGAGTTTCCTGTAAATATTTAAAAAAATAACCACCTCAGCCCACTGAATGTCTGAAACTACCACGATGACAAATCAACAAATGTAACTCAAACTTTCACACATAATGAATTTGAGTGCTAGGTGCCTCAAAGATACTATGTGCACGAAAACCAACTGCATTTCTTTTTAAAATTATAATTTAAATTGCGAAAGATCTACTTTTAGATTAATGTTACGTAGCGATTTCAGAGAAAAAAAAACTGCGAGATAGAAAGGCTTACTTGAGCTTGTTTGGAGGTTCTAGCAGGGGAGCTCAGCTACTGGTATACAGATGGATGGTCTTTCATTGGGACTTAGTCTTCATTCAGGAGGTACACACATGGAGGGGTGAGGGAGGAAGGGGACACGTGCCTAGTCAGCCAGACCAGCTGAATCCACATACTCTGTGCGCGCCGTGGTCCGTCAGCACCGCGCACTACGCCTCCGTTCGCTGCCACTCTAGTCAATGATTGTGTTTCCACAGCGAGCACAGCGGTTTGTCTCCGGATCGTGCCAGCAGCGCCACTACGCTCTGCTCCATTTCAAATACGCTGCTGGTCTATTTTGGACGGAGTACGCTGCAGGCACGTGTCAAGCTGGACAGAATAGAATGACCCGGACAGGAAGTCAGACAAGGTAACGCACAGAGCGTCAGGGCAATTTCAAAATAAAACACTATACGGATTCACGATCGTATTTTCAATCACTGTCAAAACAGGCACCAAACGAACAACACATCATGCATGGTTTTCTCTTTATTCCCGCGTGATCTTGTAGTTCTCCTGTGATGTGTGCACAGCTGCTCATGGCTGCGCTCCGTTGCGCTTACACTCCAATGAGGAGCAATGGGGTGATCGATGTCACAGCCAGATCGCCCTCACATCCAGAAAGGCTTTCTTGTCCTACAATGTCTAATGAAATCACGATATGCATCAACTTGCACATTGGACATTCAATCATCCACACAATGAAAAACATACATTCAGGACATCTTTTATATTGCACCAGAAAATACATATTACACAGGTAGAAATGTGTCTGCCTGTGTTGCTGTTGTTTCCATCAGCAACCACAGGGTGTTGTTAAAGAACAGTTCTGTTAATTCGCAGTGTTTTCACAACCTGTATTTTATTTTAATAGTGACTCAGTGTGAGGCGAAGGTGTGAGTACATTCTCGCACGGCGGGATCATTGTTCTTAATCTGGTCACGATTTACAGCTGCTGTGCCTCACTAAACCTTTCAAACGTTCGGACCGTTATCTTTTCCCCTGCCGCTTTACTTCTGTGTTAAAGACTGGCTCAGCTATTTTCTGCTCGTCCTCCTTCCAGTGTGACCTACTTACAGGCGAGAAGGACCAACGGAGGTGGCACCGAGGACCAAATGCTCCTCTCCGTCTGAGATTTAATATTTTCTGCCCCTGTGTTCTTGCATATTATTATCATCAGTGCATGTATGAATGTAGCATTAGACTCCTCAACAACTGTAGCGCCTTCTTACTGATGGCTTTTTACTGCTATCTTACATTTTTCAGTGCATGGAAAATGTAGATAAATAAGGTCCTTGCATACATGTGGGTCACTTACTCCTGATTTCCACAGCACATATTCTCAGTTAAATATGATGTCACAAATTCAAGCTGCTGTTGTCAAAATACTGAGTGGCATGAGAGCTTTTACCTCTCAAAATGAGCACTTTTCGTCCATTTGTCTCCACATACTTAGTTTTTTTAATAATCCCTTTTTTTCTGTAGACTGCGACAGTTAAGTGAGCGTTTGTTCATCTGTTGAGTCCCTGGTTGTGTCATGAAAACACGATGTGTTACAGTCATGGTACAAGTGAACACTACCAAGTATTATTTACAAAATAAACATACTACCTCCAGGACTGAAATGGGAAAGGTTAGGCATAGAGTTGTTGTCTGTATCTTTACACAGTAGGATCTGTCGTCTAAGTTAGTATACAGAGGCAACTTTGTTTTCAGTGAAATTGTTTAAAATGTTTTTTAATGAAATAAACTGGTTTCTTTCTTGATCAGTCAGTTTGTTCCGGCCAACCACAGGTGTTGGTCAAATGCAGCACTGCATAGAAAACTGCATTTCCTCGAGTGTCCACTTGAGGCAATCTCCACAAGCCAAGGGCTCCAGGAGGTCCCTTATTTATGCTCATTTTTACAGCAGAATTAAACATGTTAATAGACCAACAGAAGCGCACACTCACTGGGGTTTAGTATGTATGTTTACTGCCTGTAGCCACACTGCAAGCTACCACACACTAGCACAAGCTAACGGCTGGTGTTTGGTACCTGCCTGGCCACCTCCGCGAATGCGCGTAAAAGCCAACACTAGGTTCACCCTTGTTTTGAGACTAACTTTATTCACGTGGCGTTTAACCTCACTATGATTATATTTTCTCTTATTTGCTGCTACGTCTGCATCTGTCATATTTGCCGGCTAGAATCAAGTCCAATTGCTGAATTGTTTCCATACCTAAACTAACCTGTCATTGGCTCGGGGAAACCTACCAGCCCCACCGCTCAGAAACGTCCTGAGTCAACCAAAACAAACCAAAACATCAAAATACAGTCAGGACACGGTCTCTGCAGACAGTCTCCACCACACATGTATGGAGGCCATATCGATCAATCAACTCACTCAGTTGAACAAATCATTAATTGTCTCAACTCTCTGTTTTTTTACACAAACATAACAAATCTGTGATTTACACCCCTGACCTCTCCAGCACATCAGTCACCTTTTGATCTGCAGGTTGGTGTTGAATCAGCCGTCTCACCTGAAGCCTTTCTTTCCTCCCTAGGTGCTGGCAACGGGCCTCAGCGCTCTTTACTCCTCTCTGCCAAGGAAGATTGAGGTCCGGGGAGACGACTGGCACGCCCTGCGGCGGGAGGACTGGATGGGTGTGTCGTCGCTCGTACTCTTCATGAACTCGCTGGAGTTCTGCAACGCTGTGGTGCAGGTGGCTCATCCCCTGGTGCGCTCACAGCTACTGGACTACCTCCACAACGGCTTCCTTGTCCCGGTCATGGGCCCGGCACTGCACAAGGTAGGAAGGAGATTGGTGGCACACACAAGACCACAGTTACGCCTCCTTTTACCCAAGATACATTGGAAAAGAAATTGTTAGAAAACACCTCAAAAGGTCTTATTTTCCAAACTATGAGCAACACTACTAGCACACATTCTTGGCATGACCAGACCCAATGGGTAGTATATGGTGAAGTATATATATTTTTTGCTCATCACCAGCGGCAGCATTTGCCGTATGCATCGTCTTTACTGATTTTCTATCCGTCATTTTTTATTTTCTGTTTGGACTAAGTTAAAAATGGATGTTGTACCTGTTTGTTCTGCCGTCACATAAAAGGTTAACCTACAATGACATGCTTTGCAGAGAAACAGGGATGTTCTCTGGTAGTATCAAATGCGGTCAAAGTATAAATGTGGTGCAACCGTTCCAACTTAATGTTGGTGTCATGTATTTTTTTTTTATTAGTAATTCAGTAATATACAAATAAATTCCACGTTCTGGCCAAAGCTAGCTGCCATTCTGCAGGAAACTCTTGGTGCATGTAAACTGCTACTTGACTAGTTGGCAGGAGAATACAGCAGCGAGGCAGATTTCCAGTTTTGTTTTTGTGATTTGAGTAAACTCACCCTGTAAATAAAACAGGATCAGGCAGACCATAATTTGTGTCTCAGATGGAAATGTACCCACCAGTTCTGACTCCTTCTGACTTACTGGAAGGCATTTTTTAGCATGTTTGAATTTGAATTTGAATTAGCAGGAGACTTCAAACATTTAAGTGGACTTATTTGCTGAACATTGATTTTTCCCAAGATGACTCAGAGTGTGGGTGATACTAAAGTGGTTTCACAATATTAAACAAATGATCTCACTGCCTGTTTTATTTTATTTTAATCATAGATATTACTCACAGGACAGCTGTCTCACTGCCCTGTTTTGATTTTCTGATATACATCTTTGCATGTTTTTGTTTGTGTGTGTGCCTGTAGTCCTCAGTGGACGAAATGATCGCCAGCACCGCCTATCTGGACCTCTTCCTGCGCAGCGTGTCAGACACTTCCCTCCTCAAAACCTTCCTGCGCTTCATCCTGCTGCATCGCCACGACAACGACACCATCCTGGACACTTTGCTGACACGCATCAGCAGCAACTCAAGGGTATAAAAAAAACTATATGTTTATGTGATCGAGGCCTCAAGGCCTTATATAAACTCTGTTGTGTGGGCGGTGCGTGGGCTGAGGGCAAGTACTGATTGCATGTGTCTGTTTTTATTAGAACAAACATGCAAAGTGAATGTCAACATTTCTGCATCTATGGGCTGTTCTGTTGATCACTGAAGGTGGTAATTTAATACTCAACCAACATTGATATAATTCAGTCTTCAAGTCTTTTCTCAAATAAAATCTTTTCAGCGGACAGACAGTAAAGATTTCAACTGGAAAAGAAAACTGGTTTTCTTTTAGTCACAATAGAATCACGTAACACACATTTCCATATCTTGGAAAGATTGGTTGAGCAGTTTTTCACAACTTGTGTTCACAAATATAAATCCCAAAAGTTCGACCTATCTATAAACAATAACATTTGTATGTCTTATTCCTTATCTTGGTGGATAATAAAGCTTCCTTTCCTTTGTGTGTGTTGCAGCTCTGTATGGTTTCACTCAGCCTCTTCAGGACTCTTCTCTCCCTGAACTGTGAAGACATCATGCTGCAGCTCGTTCTCAGGTATGCATACACATCTCAGCTTGTCCTCCACTCAAGTGCTGATGGACTCATTTAATATGCAAATCAAACATATTTCTCTAGACATTGTCATTCAACTAAAGGTTCATCTTTGAGTCACAAGAGTAACTACACCGACATACTTCCAAATGAACTCAATTTGTCTTACAGTTTCATCTTCTTTAAGAATGTTAGAAAATTAAACAAGCTACCATGTCACTACAAACTTTAAAAGTCAACGGTGCCAAAGATTATGTGGTATATTTATTTTTAACAAACCAGTCTGTTAGGTCTACAGATAATACAACCCCAATCACAGCTATTTAGGGAGTGGGGTTATACCTTTCCACTTAAACCCAGATAAAACAATGTGTGCATTTGGGTGTGCTTTTCTCCCAGGTATCTACTGCCCTGCACCCATGTAATGCTGAGTCAGCGTCGAGCTATCAGGGAGACTGACATATACGGAAAGTCAGCAGATAAGTTCCTGTCTCTGATCCCAGAGTGCTGCCGGTTCAATGCAGCAGCCTCTGCTGAGCGGGATGAGGATAATCCATTCTGGGGCAAAGGTGAGCAACAATCAGATACTTGTAGAAAAGAGACAGTTTGTACATTTGTGCTTGAAAGGACCATAATACATCAAAACAATCTATTAACTCTGCAGTGATGTTGAAAGGAAATTGATTGTTTTTGTATTTCTTCATCCAATAGTACTAAACAGTCCCAGCACAGAGTCTCCAGCCCCACCCAGACCCAGCACCCCGTCCCGCTTATCCTTCTTCATCCGCCAACAGAGCATTGGAAGTGGATTAGGAGGAGGGGGTTCCTCTAACCCCACCAGCATGGAGGCACTGCAGTCAGGGCCTTCAGGCTCCCACCCTCTCTCCCCTGACAGCCCCATGCACCATCAGCCTCCTCATACAGAGGGTCTGGACTGGGATTCAGGCTACTTGGAGTACCTCAGAGACGCTCGGAGGGGCATCGAGATTTGTTCCTGGGAATGTCGTAATTGGTCGGCACCCTATGATGGAGAAAACCCCTCCCCAAACACAGCCCCTCCACCCCCACCTCCCCCCACCTCCAACCCTTCCATGGCTGTGTTCCCTGAGCATTTCTCCTTCCAGCAGGGAGGGAGCAGTAACACCCCTCCAGGCCAGCAGAGGGCAGCCATTGTTGCTGCAGCGCGATCTGAGTGGAGTAGCACGGAGCGGGACAGCGGAGAGTGGGACGTCACGATCGGCAAAAACAACTGCATCAGCCTCACACCTCGCTCTAAGAAACGCAGCCTGCAGAGAGAGGAGCTCCTGCCAAAGCCCGTACCTCACCTCGTACCCTCCACATCTTCAGGTGCATCTTTGTCGACCTCCCATCCCTCCTCGTCCCCTGCTACTCACATTCCAACGTCTGCCATTACTGTTAGCTACCAAGCCATGTATAACGGGACAATTGGGTCGGTTGACAGCTGCTCAGACAATCAGGACAGAGGTCTGGAGGTAAAGAAAGTGAAAAGAGATTTAGGCGAGCAGCAGTATTTGGATGAAAATTCAAATCAAAACGGATCACTCGTCACCTGTCCCTCCCAAAGCTGCACCGCTCTCACTCAGTCCATTTTTAGCAACAACGACATAAGTGATGCTAAATCTCTCTGCTCTAACCAGATCGCCTCTCAGATCTCCGTCACTCAGCAACCGTCTGACACCAAACTGCCGACCAGCGACACCTCAAACCCACACAGTGCATCCTCAGATCTTCCAGAAGCCAACCAGACACAACAGTCTGTAGAGAGTTTAATCAAGGAGCTGCTGGAGCAGGCACCAGGGGAGCCACACCTGCCTGGAGACTCCAACGGTCAGGGCATCAGCATCGAGGCCTTCACACAGGAGCTGAGCGAGCTGGAGGACCGCGTGAAGGAGCGCAGCAGAGGGGTCCGCCAGAAGGAGGAAACTGCCAGAGAGTCGCTGTCTGCTGAGCGGCAGGAAGAGGAGCAGCAGCAACTGTCCACAGGGCTGGAGGTGAAGCTCACAGGAGACGTAAAGGGAGAAGTTTCTATGGTGGGCCTTTGTAGTCCTGCCAGACCTCTAAATCAGCCTGCACCTCAGCCGTACACAGGTGAGAATCGCATCATTGATGTCACCCTGTGCATCAGTCTACCTGATTGCTGGGTAAATATGTACAAAGGGAAGGATTCAGTCTAGGAAAGTTTTTTTTTTTTTTTTTTTTACAAGATGTAAAGTTTCTAAACCACTTCTATAAGATTAGATTAGAATTCTTATTTTTACCTTCAGGCGACCGATTTAAGATTTTTGAGGACAATTTTCTTAGGTGAAATAAAATCTCAGTGTTTCACACATGCACAAACATTTTCAGTGTGAGCTGCATGTGTGAACGCCAACAGCGGAGTTTTTGACCACGACTCTGACTCTGTGCTCCGTCTTGTCAAACAGGAGTTTTGTTGTAACCTCTTAAAACAGTTGCTATCAGTTGAGAAGCATTTATTATATTCAGCTATTATATCTGTCTGTCTGTGATATGAAAAAAAAAACGTTTTGAAAAGAGCGCCGGTGACGTTAACAGCGCCTTTCTGAAAGGATGAAAGATTTTCAACTTGAAGTGGTCAGAGCGGCCGCACAAAAAAGGCGGAGCCAAAGGCTGCACGCTGCGCTTTTTCTCCGGACGGCTGCCCGCTGCTGCTCATAGAAAGAAATGAAAATAGACGCTGGCGCTCCGCTAGGTGGACACGTAGTCTTATAAAGTACCTTTCACAGACATCAGAAACAAAGCCTTTCAGATCAAATAAAATCAGTAACATAAAATTGTAAATTATATGATCTATATATTCAGAGAGAAAAGTGCATTAAAAAGGAAGATGAAAATATGCAGTAACACAAGTTACTGAAATGCTTGTCTGAACAGAGGAATTATTAGTCGTCTTTTTAAGGATCTGTAGTAGCTGCTAATGCTTTTGTTGCTCCCTTAGGTTCACACCTCTTACCTCTCTGAGCACACATTACCCTGTTATTTAAGTGCATGATGTGGGGGCACCAGCAGATTCTAGATCACACTGCCGCACATTTTGAAGAATGATTAAGCAGCATTTAACCCAAACTTCTGAGTACCAGCTTCATGCTTCGACTGCACTTGAATAACATTTCTAGCAGCAGAAGTGAAAACTTTCTCTTCTTTTTATGAACCTTTTTTATTCAAAGTTTCTCAGCAAGGCAAAGTACCGAAGTCATTGAGGATAATAAGAGCTTGTCACTCCACAGTGGCAGCACTGAAAGAGGTGATGAAATAAATTGTCCCCGTTGTACCTTTTCTAGTGTTAAAGCTCCCTGCTGCTGCCTTCCTTTCAGTCGGACAGCCTGATGGACACATCAGTCATTTTATCAAAGGCTGTCAAAGACTCCTCTCAGATTTCCCCTTGTTTGTTCACATGCAGCTCAGCTATAATTGTGCGTTATATGTTTCCACTTAGTGATTCATCAGTCTTTCTCTGTACAGGTCCTTTCATGGTGGTTCTGTTTGCCAAGCTGGAGAACATGCTCCAAAACTCGCTGTACGTCAACATCCTGCTGACGGGCATCGTGGCTCAGCTGGCCTGCTATCCTCAGCCGCTCCTCCGATCCTTCCTGCTCAACACCAACATGGTCTTCCAGCCCAGTGTCAAGTCACTGATCCAGGTATACACGACCATAGGAAAAATCTTACATGTGTTGGCCTAAAAGTAAGGTTCCTCCGCAGTCCATTTCTGTCCATACTCTGGACAGAAAAATAGTAACCACCTCAGTTTCAACAGTGACACACACAGTGAACACCTTTATGATAGAAAGGAAGTAAAGGTCGTAAATGTTCATGACCCCCTGGCCTCTCCAAGGAAGTAGCAGATACTTTCAAAATAAAAAAAGGATTGTTCTTTGGAGAGCGAGTCAGGCCCGTAACATGCAGTGATATAAAGCTTTACTGTCCATATCTGATGAACTGAAGTCATCAGATAAAATGCAGTGACCCAGTCATTTTTTTAAGGTCAATCCAACCTCCTCAAACGTTTCACCCGCTCCCCTCTCTAGGTTCTAGGTTCTGTGAAGAACCGTATCGAGGCGTTTGCAGCCTCGCACGAGGACTTCCCCGCCATGCTGAAGAAAGCCCAGCAGTACCTGGTGGCCAGAGGCAAAGTGGACTGGTCCGACACGCTTGCAGGAGTTCCGACCCTGCGGCGCTCTGATTCACTCGGTGAGCATGGAAACAGAACCTGCATTGACACGCAGAGTTTGTTTGTGTCTATGAGTGTCAAATCAGACACACTTGGAAAAGTCAGAGGGAAGTTTTTCCTTCAAGCTGGCTTGTATAACTGAGAGAGACTCTTATTTTGTTTTACTTAGTTTTAAATGAATTATTCCAACACAAAGACATCAGTTCAACATGTTATCTAAAAATTAGACAGTTAGACAGTCTGTCAGCCCGGTCTTTCCTCTTGTATCTTGTAATCTATGTATCTTTTTATATTTCTTGGCTTTATGATTTGTTTTGAGTGTCTTTTTACGAGTTAAGGGGGCTGGGCTTATCAGAAAACGATCTTATTTACATTAGAAAATGTACATGTAGGCCACAGTGCAAAAACAACTGCAGAAGCTGGGGGAGAGAGGGAGAGGAAAAACAAAAAGATGGAGACAGCGAGGGAGAGAGAGGAAAAACAAAAAGATGGAAACAGCGAGGGAGAGAGAGAGAGGAAAAACAAAAAGATGGAGACAGCGAGGGAGAGATAGAGAGAGAGGAAAAAGATGGAGACAGCGAGGGAGAGAGAGAGAGAGGAAAAACAAAAAGATGGAGACAGCGAGGGAGAGAGAGGAAAAAGATGGAGACAGCGAGGGAGAGAGAGAGAGAGGAAAAAGATGGAGACAGCGAGGGAGAGAGAGAAAAAAAACTAAAAGATGGAGACAGCGAGGGAGAGAGAGAGAGAGAGGAAAAAGATGGAGACAGCAAGGGAGAGAGAGAGAGAGAGGAAAAAGATGGAGACAGCGAGGGAGAGAGAGAGGAAAAAGATGGAGACAGCGAGGGAGAGAGAGAGGAAAAAGATGGAGTCAGTGAGGGAGAGAGAGAGAAAGAAAGATCACGGGATGGATTTTGGTGTCCTTTAAAAAAAGGAGGGCCATTTCAAAAACAACTCTCGAAGCATAGGAAGAGTCTAAGATGCTGAATTTATTGTACCTTATAATTTAAAATAAAATATTAAAACAAGACTTTCTGATACAATAGTTTTGTAGACAATAATAGATGTATGTAGTGAGGTTCTAAATGTCTTACACACTAAGATGAAATGTTAGTAGAAAAGTGTTTTTGTTTTTTTTAAGGCCTTTATTGATGAATGTCACATGTCCGTGTTAATAATGTATTTTCCTGTAAACTTTATGTATTCTTCCAGTCAAAAGTCGTAAGCCATCCCTCGGAGACCTGATACTCCGTCACACAAACAGCCCGACCCGGGCTAGACACGCAGCTCAGCTGGCCCTCGCACACGTTCGGGACGGCGGCCAGTCACTGCACAGCGCTCTGTTCCGGGGCGGTGGAGGCGGCGGGACGTCACTGGAGAAGCAGGCCGAGGCTCTGCGAGTGAAGAACGCCGTCTACTGTGCCGTCATCTTCTGTGAGTTCCTAAAGGAGCTCGCCGCCCTGGCTCAAGAGCACGCCGTCAGTCTGCCTTTCCCTCAGAGCCAGGAGGCAGAGGAATAGACGGTAAACTCCTTATATAGAGCTCTCAGCAGACTTTATTTTCAAATGAGTCCTACAGGAGTGTCTCATCACTAGATGAAAGACTGGAGCACTCAAACTTCTCTGTCACTGTAATGACAAAACATTTTTGTACCAAAATCATTATAGGATGCCTATAAGACTGGACGCATTTTCCTCCCCTGTAAACGTACACGATATTGTGCATATCATGTATTATATTTCCATTCTATACACAGAAAATCTCAGTTAATGTCTGAGATGTTGGAGCTTGTATATACACATACCATGCCATGGTATTCTGTGAGCCAGTGAAGCCACAGGTAATAGAAATAGGTGCACATACTGGTGCTAGTTGACACTCTCTCATGTTTTCATTTGAAAGGCAGCACAGAGGAAAAGAAGGTTCTGTCTTCAAAGAAATGATGACACCAAAAAAAAAAAAAAGTTTAGCAGGAAAACATTGAAAGCATCATCACGGCTTTCATCACGGAGCTTTTTCTCCTCGATCAAGGACTAGCCAAAATGAGCGCTCACAGAAAACCATCAATTGTAACCTCTGAAAGGCTGCACTGCTGCAAAGAAAAAAGGAAAACTGGAAACAAAAGTGAGTCAGTGCCACTTTCTTTTTTTCTGAAAATTAGCAAGGCCAACACAAAATACTGGAAATCTTCAGATTATTGATGCCATTAACCCTTTAATGTGTTTTTCTTTTGCATTTGCACCATTTTCGAGACATATCAGCAACATGTGGGAGCCGGTGTGTGTGTGTGTGTGTTTGTGTTTGAGATTATTTGAGTGAATGACACAGAGGTGACGCTAACTCTCCAGGCCATCAGGAAGCCACCTGTAGCTTCTAAAGAGGCAGCGATGCTTTTACATTTCATACCTTTCGTGTGTCATTCAGTCTTTTTTTTTTAAAGACCCCAGAGTGTGCTTGAAAAAAAGCAAGAAGGGAAGCGTAGGAACAATTTCCATTTTCTGAACTGACATAAAAAAAAAAAGAGACCTCATGAGGCATTCACTGACTTCTTTAAAAGGAGTTCTGTTTGTGAGCTAAAAGTAAAGCTCTTAAGAGCGAACTCCATTTCAACTTTCGCCGTTTTTATTTGTGTTCGCTGCAGGATGTCTCTTCTGAGTGAGACGAGCCAAACTGAACACACAACAGTTCATCTTGGAACTAAACAAGCTGCTATTTTTAAAACACTAACTCCCCTTTTTTTATTTCAAGTTGTGTAACTGCTACCAACTCTTCATTTCATCGTTAGGTACCAAGTATAAATGTGTATGTGAGGAGGAGAGGTCAGTGCCAGTGTTGTGTGATCAACTTTTAATTTATTTTCTTGCGTCTGAGGTTGAGTGAAGTCGCAGCCACACAGTGTTAAAAGCTTTTAGCCAAGCGAGGATACTCCTTAGACCTTGAAAGAGTTTGAATTGATGCTTGTTAGTTTTTCTTTTGTTTGATAAGATGGTTATTCCTACATTTCACTTCTTAATCATTTTCTTACTTTGTTTCTTTAAAGCCTCCAGGAAATGATGAGACAATTCGGTAACAATCTTTTCAGAGTTAAGGGAAACTGTAAAATGAATAATTAACTGTAAGACTGTAATGTAAAACCCACCTAAGCTTGACCCTGCTTTGTGAAATCATTCGATTTTCTGCACATACTCGCCATTCTCTCTCTCGCCTTTTGGCGGGAGATGAAGTGCTAAAAGCGCCTGCCATCCTGCAAAGTCTTAATCTTTGAAAGATTCATCATTTTTGGACATATTTTTCTTAAATAGTTGAGGCTTCCTCAGCCAGTTAAAGCCATAGGCGCAGTCATTGTGTTTGTAAATGTTGAACTTCATTACACCTGTAAATCCCTTTTCTATGGAATTTATAGACACATTATGTGACACCCAGATAGTTTGTTTTTTAAAACTATGTAAGAGTCTCTGCATGCACATTAGGACAGGTTTATAAGAAATAATGTAGAATAAGCTTTCTTTTTTAAGGTTTTAAGGTGACCTTGAAATCCCTCCCATGCAGTAGGTGTTTAGTGATTTATCCTAACGCCTGCAGACACGCTCCATGCTGAATGTTTTCTCCCAGCGAATCAAATCGGTCGAGGTATGTGTCAGTGTTTTTACCGACTGCCGTCAGTCCGTCCATCTCTTCACCTCAGCCTGCGGTACATCAGTGTGTTACAAGATGAATGTCTCCTGTGCACAGAGAAAGAAAGGCCAAGAGACGGTTTCACTCCACTGCAGGTTCCTCAACGTTTACACTCAAGATTGTGTTTCTTTTAAATACGCTATTTTTATAAACCGTTGTGGTTGAGATTTTTCAGCATGATGGGTAATGCTCAGCCTCTCAGTCCTGTCAGTGTGTAAGTTGGTGTGTCAAAGCAGTTTCAGCCAGTAATGTTGTTTTTTAATTCTTCAACACCAAAGACAATCTCTCTCTCTGATGATACCTGAAACATCGATTGTCTCTGTTCAAGACTCCGTCACAGTCTGAACACTGTTAGACTGTATTCATGACGCACTTTCACACACTGAAGTGCTTTCAAATAACCCCCCCCCCCCCCCCCCCCTCAAAAAAATGTGCCAATGCCGAACGTTACACAGATGCAGTAAGAGTCACATGGCCAAATAGAAGAAAAACAACGTTTCTAAAACATACCAAGGTGATTGACATCTCCGGATGAATCACTATGCATTTGTAAACCGGAGCAATCCTTTAAAAGATGTTATTGGACAGAGCAAAGTGTGTTACTCAGATTTAGCACCAAGTTAAAAAAAAAGGGAGTAGCAAAACTTAAATTGTTGGCATTTGTCTGAGACTGAAAATGTTTCTGATGTGAGCCCGTTTACACCTGCCTACACATCCCACACTCATTTTTCACCGCTTTCGTTTTGTCATTCGTATTTTTAAAGATTTCATTTCTAAGAATAAAGAGACATGGATAAGGTATATTTGGGGATAGGGGTGTCTTTCATAAGGTAGCATTTACAACCAGGAAACTTCCTTGAGGTATCCGATATTTAGCAGAGCTTCTTTAATTTGTTGTTTTAAAACACACAGTGAAATCAAACAGGGAGTTTTGACAGCTTTTATCTAGTCTGCATCTTACCAAGCTGTTTGAAGTTGTTTTCATACTTCATAACACAAATAAAAGGCAGCAAACGTCTTCCTCTGCTGGGAGACAAGTCAGCGCTCCAACTGTTATTACATCAGTAGAGATTGTGAGATTGTGGATGGGGGTACAACGTCTTTAAACAAAACATCAACACTGATGTCAATTCTTCACATTCACATCAGTGTTTTGTTGCAGCAGCTAGCATGACTCAGAATTATCTTTACTGCGGTTTCTTCTGGAGCCCGACCGATAAATCTGCCAGCCGATAATATCGGCCGATATTAGCATATCAACTATCGGTATCGGCTAAATTTATGGCGGATGTGCGCCGAGATTGCTAGATTTATTCACCAGTCAAAAAGCATTTCATTTGAGTTTCATTGTATTACACTAGCAGTTCTCTTTCACCAGCAGAGGGCGCTATATGGCATCATCACGCTCCAGAGTGTCAAGTAGCGATGCACGTACATGCGTAGTTAGTGACCATCTTGTCTGCGTTTTACTCTATATCTTTTCCACAAGTGTTTGATAACTGCATTTTAAGGGATAAACGTGTATATCTGCATCTATAAAGATCGAACATAGATCAAAGAAGATATCGGCCGATTTATTGGTATCAGATTTTTATCGATCCATCGACCCAAAAAATCACAAATCGGTCAGGCCCTAGTTTCTTCATCAGTGGACATCTGAAACGGTCATCCAAAACCTTTTTACTGTAAAGAAGCAACAAACGAAACCAAATAAATTCTCTCTCTCTAAAACAAAATCTTTATATATCTATGAAGAGTTAACACCTCAAAATGTCAGCCGTGGCTGTCTCTGCTTCCTTGTGTCACCTCAGAACTTGACAAAATCTTGATTGAACTGACAAAGATGTTTTGTAAACCCAAAGCTTAAAAAAGTGTGTATTCTTTATGCCACAGATTTCTTTCTTTTTTGTTGATTCTTGTTTTTTTTCCGTCTGTGTTTAAGGCAGACGTTCTTGAACACTACAGCTCGTGTGTCAAATTGTAAAACAGACTCTTTTGACATCCTTTGAATTTCAGCGTTGTTTATGTCGGTCTGAATCCAGAGCATGCTATCTTTTCAGTTTCTGTGTTTGTGCTTGTTAGTGTTGAACAGAAAGAAACTGCAAACAGCATACCAAAGTGTTCACCTGGCACTTCTTTTCAATTGGGATTATTTGGGTTTCGATTGGCTCCTCCACTGCCAGCCAACGTAAATGTTGGTCAAATAAATAGATCTCTTACATCAGAACACGATGTGTGCCAAATGAGGCTTCCACTTTATTTTTCCACGTTTTAGTCGCCATTTCTATTGTTAAGATGAGTTTATGCTTTGTCGTTTTTAAATTGTTTTCAGCTGTTTTGCAGGGAGTTTGTTTTCACGTGTGAATTCTTAACACGTGTCGTAGTGCCATGGATGAAATGGATTTACAATATGTGTTGATTCATGTTTTTTTGTCACAGGATGTAAAAAAAAATATTTAAATTTTAAAGCTTTGACTTCTCCTCCCCCTCCCCCCCCCCACTGACTGATTTCTCCCCTGTGATCTATGCAAATCATGCTCTGGTGTCGCCCCCTCCCCCCCTCCCCCTCCTGTAGAGGCTGAAAGATGATGTTGACTGCATTAACGTGTAAATACTGTAAAAAAGCGGCGGGTTGAAGAAAAAATGCAGAGGTATGTGATATAACCAACGAGACAGAATGAAGAATCACGCTGAAAGTAATGGAATGATGAATGTCGTCAGAAATATTTTTCTATATTTTGAAATCATTAGAAAAATGGACAGAAATACAAAGTGGGAAAAGCTGTCAGAAGAACACTACAAAGGGAATGTTTTTATTAATTTATAAATTCTTTGCCTAGCAATATTTCACGTGTCTTGGTGTCATGTTTTTCTTTCTTACCTGTATGGATCTGTATCCTACACAAACATCATTTCTCTCACTTATTCAAGGTGATTTTTGAGGTCTGAAAGGGTGAAAGTATCCACGGGGTTTCTGCAGGATTTAATAAGAGACATTTGAAAGTTTTGGGACCTTAACTCGGTCGAGATGTAGTCGAATGGTTCCATCACAGCCCTCTTAGGTTCATGTTCGCCTTCAGTAAGTCACGGCTTTAAAGCTACCTGATAAACCTCCATGCTGGCCTCTTAACTTAGCAAAAGGCTAAATGTATCCTTCAGTGGTAACAGCACTCACACCGCCTTCTATGGACTAGCATGCAGACGGACCCCTGGAGTACAACTCTATAGGGTATTCGGCTCAGATAAATATAGCTGAACATGAACTAAACAATGTAATGATGATGGCTATGAGAGTGTGGTGGTAAATTAATCATGTGTTTCCCTCTTGTCCTCATCTTCCATTAATGGTGAAGAGATGCAGAAGAAGTTGGCAGAGTGACGATTGCAGCTGTGTCTAAGCAACCACTAACCAAAGCTGATTAAAGCACGACTTCAGAGGATGCTGCTCATACATTTAGAAACCTGTGTAAAAAACCAATGAAACACAATAACTGCAATAATGCATTCGAAAGAAAGGGCCAAATATTCCAACCCTTAGTAGAAGGATGTGATTCTTTTGGGGGGATTATATCATCTGATGATGATTTGATTATATTTGGGTTTTGCATGAAACAACAAATCTTTAAAACAAAATTTACCGCTCTGCAAAACTGTGATGGCACTTTTTTTATTAAAACTTTTCTGTCAAAAGTCAACGATTCAGAAAATACTAAGGAGATTGACAGGTAATTTTTATCAATAGTTGCAGCTTTTAAAACCACTCAATTTTATTTATAGGGATATTCTCGATAAAAAAACAGATTCTTACACATAAAAAATGGCGGATGGCCCTGGTTCAGTCTGTTCACAGCCCGATCCCCACTCTCACTCTCCCCGATTTCCATCAATATCCACTGTCCTGACTCTCCAAAAAAGGCACACAAACACACACACTAAAGTGCAACAGAAAGGGGATGAACAACAAACACTTATTATGTTGCAGGCACTGAAATCTGAATATTAGCTGGCTGACTTTGAGCTTAAAAAAGTTACATAGTTCAATGTTATTTTAACTATCTCATAAGGCCGTATAATTAAACACTAATTGCAGCCATAGCCACCAAAAGCTCAAATAAATAGGCAACATAAAGCCAGTGCAAAACACAAAGACAGCATGCTAACTGATCCTAGAAATGTAGATTGCAAAGTAAATCCTAACAGAATTTCATATCACACACAGCACATCTGTGCAAAAGCTCATAGGTTTATTACACAACATAAACAAGTTATTTTTTTCCCTTGGCCTGTGTAGTTTGTGTTATTAATAAATGAGCTCCCCACTCTGACTGTTTATTATTTAAAGTAGTCTTCTCGGTTTGAAGAGCAGTAAAATATCAATCTTGGATGCACACTCTGAGTTTGCATACAGAAGAAACTGGAGTCGGCTTGTCGGTCTCCGAGCAACAGCCAACGAGAGGGGGCCCAGCACAAAAAGAGGTAGGAGGTAAAAGTGAGAGAGCGGGTAGATGTGGTAGATTAGAGCTGAGCATAGGGCTGTAGCAGCGCTGGTACCTGACAACAGGTAAGACCGAGTAATTGGTTTGTGTTTTTCTCATGCTAAAAAATCTGATTTTAAAGTTCTTTTGAGGAGTTTTTCAAACAGACTGAAATTAATATTGATGCTGCCGTGAAAAGGAGCTACAAAATCAAGAGACCATCAGCGACAACATCGATCATTTTTCATTGTTAATTTCTATGCCAGTAACTATTGCCACGGGGCAGGTGTTGGCACGCTGAAGAAACAGTCTTTCTTAAATTTTCCACAGCAGATATTCACAGTGAGTGAGACACCTGACTGTTCAATGACAGCAGGATGAGATTGCTTTTGTCAGAAAACACTACAGTACTTACACATGTACAGGAAGAGATCAGCTAAAAGACAAGAAGTACCACTTTGTCCAGGAGGGGTGCCAAACGTTCCTCACAGGAGCTTTAATGTTTTTATAAGGTAAAATTAGATTGAGTGTTTCTGTTTCGTGTCAAAATGGGAACATAAGTGTTCTTTAGATATTTTGAGGCAGACCTGCAGTTTCTTAACATGACCCAATTATCCAAGAGAAGCACTCGCATGATGAGAAACTCGACGCTCCTCATCTATAATGTAGTTTTTGTAATAAGAGTCTGGGACAGGTAGAGGTGGGACCAGCACCGAGCCTTTAATACACTTGTTACTAATCTCCAATATAAATAATCTAAGTGGCACTCGAGAGCTGGGAAACTATTCAATATCCATTTTTATAAGCACCGAGATACATTATAAGTTCCTCTTTTATGATTTTATAGGAACCCAGGTCAATAAAAATGTTCTCGAGTATCAACACGAACAAAAGAATGTTTGAGAGCGTTTAATAAGTAACGTGTCGGGGAATTGAAACCACAGGACGAAGACTAACTGGGCTACTTGCATTCAAACGATTCATTCCTCTGATACAAAGGCCACAACTTCAAACATTAAAAACAAAACCACAACAAATACAGCAACTGCTACTTAAACAGGGTCCTCGTATCACCATTATCAGTTATATCCCATTTCATTTAAAACAGTATTTAGCCATCTTACAAATGCAGCAGATCTAAGATATTAAACTCTGAGGGACATATGTTGTTCTATTTTATACCTATGGATAGGGCTTGTAATATTCCTTGTTTTAGTTTTTTGTGTTTACCCTCCTGTGAGAAAATTTCGGTTTGTGAAGTTTTTGGCGCCCCCTGTGGACAAAGTCAGTCTGATTGAACTGTAGGCCTATCTTTTTCCCTGAACATGGGCAGGTAGTGTTTTCCGCCAAAAATATCTTGTCCTTCTTCATTTCAAATGTCAGACGTGCAAATCCTAATGAATGTTTGGTGTGGAATTTTAAAAAATAAAGTCTGTTTCAGTGTGCTGTTATTCGCCTCACCTGGCTCCAAGCCTGTGGCAGGGATGACATGCTGAATAACAACTAAATAGAAAAAATTAATCTTCTCTCTAATGGTCCATTTTGCTTTTTAGGTCATAAAAAAAACTCAGTTTTATTCCCATTCTGTTTAATTAACAGCCAAACACTAATCACAGGAGCTTTAACTTGCCACATTTGTAACACTTGTTTATTTGAGATGCATTTATTACAGTCAAAATCTCTTACAGCTTTGTTAAAAGGGTATTTGGCATAAGAGTTGAATAAGTTGGTTTATTTGGGTTTAGAAATTGTTGTCAAAGTAAGTCAAAAGCATTAAATAGTTTTCGAACATAACACTTGCAACTGCACTAAATGTTATGGAAAATATTTGGGGCCATAAACTTCCTAATGTACTCCCGGTAAGAATGCTTCTCCCTGTTTATCATACCAAGACTCCCTGAGGTTCCTGTACTATCACAATACATCACTGAGGAGGACAGACATCTTTCACTGCCATTTCCCAACATCACTTTGTTCTTCTCATGAATAAAATATCAAAGCTGGGACTATTGGCAGTACTGGGGATTTGAGAAGTATTGTTGTGTTGACACTCAGGCTGTCTCTTTACCTCCCACTCTCGCCCTCACTATGGATGCTTCGGGCTGTCTGCCGCCATTTGAAATGCTAATCAAGTTCTCAGCGCAAAACTCAAAACTTTCTTCCTCCTCTTTGTTTGTTTGTTCGGCCCACAGCCCTGTCTCTTGTATGGCCTTCCTTTATAGTCGTATCACCTTACCATTTTTATCCGATAACTCTGTTGCCTAGAAAAACCTCCAATAAAAGACGTCATGTTGTAGTAGTTGATACTACCTTGTTTAAATAAGAAAATCACATCTGAGTAATGTAATATAGTAAATAATATATAGTACATACGGTAGTTAAACATTAAATGTTTGGAAGTCACTTACAAATTAGTAGGCATATGTACACTGTTCAGTTTTTTTGCATACTATAACACTACAATACTACAACATAGCATGGCATAGAAGAACATACAAAGAGTTTTTAAATCCTACAGTATTCTGAGCTGTTGCTCATGTCGTAGGGCTGTAAAGGAGTGGGCCACATTTCTACAGCTAGCCACATAGAGTCAATACTTCTTCAGTCAGCAAGGTTGTCAATCAAATTGTGTGGAATAGGAATCATTCCTTTTTTTAAATTTAAATGTAAGTTATCAGTTTTGTTGTTTATGTGAATATTTTTGTCTTCCTTCTCTTTTTTGTCTTTCAGTAGAAAGTCAAATTGCTAGCAGATAAGTAAGGTTCCATCCATAATTATGTTCGTGGGATCTGCTTTGGATAGTAACCCTACCTCCCCTATCCCAGGCCATAGTCCTAGTTGTGATCATCAGTCTGATGGTACATCTGCTGCTCTCCTGCCTCAGTCCCCTCTATGCTGGATAACGCAGGCACGTTGCGACCTCGCCCAGGCAGAGGCGGAGCTGCAACGCTTACAAGAGCGCCATGCAACTGAGACAGAATCTGTGAAGCTTGGTGTAGAGCGGGCCATTTTGGGAGCACGCAGAGAAGAGCGACGCCTGCTTGAGAGGGTGGAGCAGGACCATCGGGACACTCAGCAGCGTCTGGAGCAGATCCAGAGGGAGAACATGGCAGCGGCCCGGGTCAGCCAGTCCCTGTTGGACCAAAGGCTTCGTAAACTGGTACAACTTCAGCAGCAAGTTCAAGACGTTGGTCAACGATCAGGTCTGGATGAAAAAGGACCAAACCAGAACATGCTAAAAGAGGTTGCAGAGTTTCTTCAACCATGGGAAATATCAGTTTCTCTAAAGAAAGTGAACTTCAAGCCCAGCTCCCAACCTAATGCTGTTGCATTCGGAGATATTCGAGTGCAAGAACAAAGCCTGGGCCTGCATGTGGGAGGTTGTGGGCAACATGGGCAGCTATGTGCCCTCCATTCACAGGACATGCAATGCGAAGAAACAAAACATCAAGGTTCTGGGTTACAGAAAAGCCCTCTCCAACAGGGATGGACCTCACCAACAGGCAGAGTTGTCAGAAAGATAAGCCTCTCTAACCGGAGTGATCTGGAATCAAAGGAGGAGCAAAAGCTCACCCCAACAAGGATAAGTCCATGGTTTCAGAAGGGTGAACAGTCTGACCTGGAGTCATCTCAGGATGATGAAATAGATTCAGTCTCTTTTCAGCCACAGACGGAGGATGTATTTCTGGCTGTCCCCAATGTACATAAAAACATGGATACCGATGGCAGAGAGTCGAGGTACAAGATGAAAAGTAATGGGAGACACTACTCTCCCAGGAATCAGAGGAAATCGATGACTGTTGTCTCTGGTAGGAGGCCAGCCCCCTCACCTGAAAGAAGACGGGAGCATACTAAGCTTAGTCAGTGCTTAAGTTTAGACAGCCAGGAAGGAGATAAAAGAAAACATCTAGAATCTAATAGTAAACATCCGCGTTACAACAACAGTGGCCTATCTTATCAAAGAATTACTCCAAGAGAGCCTCTGACCAGCCAAAGCTGCCTGGACCTCACCTCTAGGGGCCGACCTCACTCATGCCTAAGCCAGTCTTCTGATGAACACTCTCTAGGGACCCATGGTGATTCTGGCAGAGCACCATCCCCCACAGACAGCCTTGACTCCAGCTATACCTTCATTGTTAGCCCATCTCATGACTACAGCATGAACAGAGGGTCTTTGAACTACAATTGTCGTCTATCAAAGTCTGCAGTGGACTTGACCCACAAGACACGCCCATTTATCAGCGGTGGAACAAATGAGCATGTAGAAGTGTGGAATGTCAAGTGTGGCAACTTCAACTCCATGTCAAGTTCCCCGTCAAACTCACCAACTCTCAGTAGAGGACCAAGGGTCTCTGACATGGAACGGGCACTAGCGTACCCTACATACAGGAGTTATAATATGCTTCAGCAGCCACACACAAAAAATGGCTCAAAACAACCACTGGTAGCTCGGTCTTTATCCATGCCTTACATAGACAGTACCTCCCAAGAACCAAAGCGGGGCAGAGGGGAGAGAGGAGAGCCAGCCCTGGAGGAACTTGAGGAGGAAGGTGACAACCCATCCTTGACAGCATTCAACCCCAGAGGAATCCATCTGACTAGGCAGTTTGGAAAGCAGGGTTCAGGTCGATCTGACCTCACCCTGCCGAGTGGAATCCACGCCACACCACAGGGCCAACTCTTTATAGTGGACTGTGGGAATGCACGTGTTCAGGTATGTTTTATGTAAAGTAACTTTCAGACATGTACCAAATAAAGTATGTGTACCATGTCAAATTAAGTTGCAACCAGCCATGAACTAACTTTACATCTTGAAACAGGTGACTGATCCTCGGGGCAATGTCCTCCAGCAAGTGACCTCCCCAACTTCTGAAGCCTCTTCAAGACGATGTCGGAATTACTTTGATATTGCTGTCAATGCAAAAGGCTTGATTGCAATAAGCTGTGCAGCAGAGAGAGCCCTGCTTGTGTTTAGCCGGCATGGTCGCCTGCTCCAGACTTTTGGAGGGTCAGGGTTGAGCTCTGCAAAAGATGAGCTTGAGGCTCCAAGGGGCGTGACCGTAACCCGACTGGATGAGTTCTTGGTAGCTGATATCAGGAAAGGTACCCTTATTGCCCTAAAGCTTGAACCTAAGACAGGCTGTCGTCTTGAGCGCACAGTGGTGACTGGATTCCATAGGCCCTATTTAGTGGCAGCCTGTTTGAGCTCAGGCATGATAGCTGTGTCCGAAAGGGGCAATGAAACAGGTCGTGTGCCTTGCATCAAAGTCCTGGAACCAGGTTGGAATACAGTGAGAGTTCTAGGTGTATGTGCTGGTATGGGACCAGTGCTGGCCTGCCCCTGGGGAATCTGTATAGATACAGATGGTAATGTGCTGGTTGCAGATTGGGGACAGCAGCATAGGGTCCTGTTATACCCAGCACAGGGAGTAGGATGGCCCATAATAAGCCATGGCTTGAGTAGTCCACGTGGCCTGACTCTGCTGCCTGAGGGCCAACTAGCAGTGTCAGACAGCATGCACCATTGCATAAAAATATATCAGTACAAGGTGACCCAAGACTAGAGAGATCAATTCAATGTTTCAAGATGCATGTGTACAGAAATTTGTGGGGAGGTCACCCATTACACCTGTGACCAATTTCAGCATATTCCTCATACAAATGATTTGGGTAATTTTACCACAAAACTGCAAGTACGATCAAACGCATTGCAAGCACTGATTATGAAAATACCTAAATAAATGTATTGGGGTTTGATTTTAACTATACTGTAAGAGCAGTCAAATGTCAACAAGGACTTGTGCCACAGGCGTTGCATTAATCATAAAGGTAAAAATGTATGGAGCTACAGTAAGCCTAAGAGACCAAATCTGTATCATTATTACTATTACACTATTAGTTTAGTTTGGTTGTTTTTAGTTGTTGTGTCCTTTTTTGTTGTTGTATTCTGTTCGCTGTCTGCATGTGTTACCTTTAATTATCTCCAGGACATTTTATCTGCAGTTAGTTTTCACTCACAACTGTTAAGCTTGCAGAGACTCAACATGATGTCAGACAAATACAGATGCAATCTCAAAAACGGTCATCAATTATTCGTAAGTAATTTGAAGATTTGAGTTTGCAATGCAGAGACTTCAAGCTCTTGCAGTGTGACATTTTATTTTGAAGTGTAAAATTAGGTTTTAACATTTTAATGGAATCTTGTCATGAGTCGCTTCAGTAATTTCAACAATTTTCTGCATTGTCATTGATCTTTACTGACGAGTGAAGCTCTATGGCTTCTTTTAGTGTTCCCACTCCCTTCTTTTACCAGCTGTGTCTGCCATGTATATCCCCATCTCTTTGATGGATTCTGTATTTAACATGTGGATTTACTGCTGCCAGTTTTTACAGGGTGGGCGGATCATCAACATTGATTCTACTCTGTGAAATGTGTCTGAAATTTAGCAGATGTTTCATTCAGAGGAATGCTCATTTAGGATAAGGCAAAGGCTTAAAAGTTATTCAAGAATTGTACCTGCCATCCGGTGATTAACATCCGAGTATTTTATTTTGGTACACTTTCAATTCTAACTGCCTTACCACCAAGAGAAAATGTGTGATTACCCATAGCTTTTTACAATTTCTAGATTCAGGTTTTATATTAGGTCAGATTTCTGTTTTCAGGTTAATGCTTCCACTTCAAAAGGTCAGCATCATATGAATCTAAGAGTATATTAAAAGACTGAATACCATGAAAATGATTTGCATTTGAAGAAACTGATTATTTTCCAATATATAGTCTACTATTAACATTTTATTTCACGTAAGCAGTGTTTCAAATGTCCCTTAATTTAACATGGGTTTAATTCAGCTCCAACAATAATAATCTGAATGCTGAATGAAATTAATATCCACAAAGCGAAGTTGCACACAGAGAAAGAAGAGAAGGAGGAATCTCTTGGGCCTTACACCCACTTGCCCATATCTGATGCCAAGTGAAGAGTAACATAAGAGCTTTGTTTGCATTTCAAGTCGATTTCCTCCTCAACTGAGGGATTCATCATCATAATTCAAACCCTTGCACTGATCAAACAGTATGCGTAGACTCATTCGCGCTGGTGCCTTTAAAGTCTGGGCTTGTGCAGAAGGATAAAAGCAAGGGGTTTATAGAAAAATATCCTAAAACACCATACAGCCTCATGTAAATGAAGACCAGCCAAATATGATTCACAACATAAAATACCAGTTGTTTTACCCTCTTTAAGACACAACACATAGGCTTATCCTAAGAGGATATTTAACAAGCCGTGTTATGTAGATGTAATGTTTTTAAATCTAAAATGAAAGACATGGAAGCAGATTATATAGGATGCAGATGTTTTTAGCTCGACTGCTTGAACTATTGACTCCCAGATTTGACTCATAGATAGTTCTATTTTAATACAAAATGTAGTGTTTTGTAAATTGTACTTTGTCTCATTTTTGTGTCTTTGTCTGTAACTTTGTGTTTTTGCTGCTGCCTGTCTTGGCCTGGTCTCCCTTGAAAAGAGGTTCTTAATCTTAATGGGACAAACCTGGTTAAATAAAGGTTAAATAAAATAAAACATTTAACAAACCCCCTTAGTTTGGATGTAAGCATAATGGAAACAGTGCGCTTTAGGGCTTCAATGTAAAGCATCAAAATCAAAAGTCTACTTAAATTCAAGACAGCCTTTTTCCTAATTCAACTTCAAATGTACTGCTTAAGATATTTCTAAAATGTAGTGAATATTTTAACGTATTTTAACATTAACGCCTTTAAGTCATCACCCTCTTTGAACATTATGGTGATCTGAGGCTCGGTTGTCACTGTGCTATCAAACTTACACTGTCAGTTTTCTTGCTAGCTCACCGAAACGTACGCATTATACTTTTTTGGTTTCAAGGTTTACTTTCAACCCTATGTTCCTGGTTCCGTTATTTTAAAAATGGGGGGGATATAATTTGGTTTTCCTTTTTTCCCCTCAGAAAGTAGTCGCAAATACTGCTGAAATTACAGAGTGACAAACTCACCTGGCTATGGATACTACCTGAGAACTCTCCACATTATCTTGCCCCCCGAACAAGGTAGGTTTGGCTATGTGTATTTGCTGGTATTACCTACATCTCCCATGTAGCCTACTTGCCAGAAAATGGCGGACATTAATCCAGTAGGCCTATATAGAGAAACATAATTTATTTGAGCCAAGTAAGCTAGCAAGCTAATGTTATTATGATTTGATTATTATGAATTGATTTAACATAACACTGTTTCCTCTACAGAATTTTATACGGACAGCAGATAGTCCTCGATATAGAGGATATAGACTTAAACCACAGAAACAAACGTTCTATATTCAGCATGCTAGGGTCAGCAGTGCTGTACTTTAGCCTAGAGCTAGTGTTAGCTTAAATGATCCCTCCTGAATCAGTTTGAGCAGGCGGAGTCAGGGATACTAACGGGGCAAGAGGTAGATCGTCTATGTTGTTATACACATAACATTATAGACAGTCTTGCATTTCCCTCCTCTTATAATTTAAAGCTAACAGAATGAATCTATTGTTTTGGGGAAACCCTTTGGGTGATGTTTAGGCAAGGCACAGTGATGTATTTTCCTGCCCCCGCCACTAGGTGCTACTAAAGAAACATTTTCTACTAAAGCCTGGCTCTCTTGGACTTAAAATGATCCAAGTCCCTGCTTTTCATCTTAGATTATTCATCTGCTCCTTTTTCTCTGCAGTGCAAATCTTCCTGTTTCCCATCAGCTGTTTCCTGGCTGCTGAACTATCCTGTTTCTCCATTGTTCTCCACGTAAACAAGCCTTCTTGTTTCCTAGCCAGCTGTTCATCATGTCATCCAGCTTTCCTGTTCTGCAGTCTGATGACCTCTTTCCCCAGTTCACTTGTACTCTGCTACCCATATGATCAGCGCCTGTATTTCATTAACATGCTTATTGATCATTTAGCTTTGTATCCAAAATAGTCCTTGCCCACTCTTTAAAAAAAAACGAGTACTTGCATAATTGCAGCAACGGAAATCATTCTCAAGAAGGATTTTAACACTCTCACAAGCTGCCAAAAAATGAGTTGTAAGCCTTTTTTTTTGCAGTTGATTGCATATTGCTTGTTTAAATTCCGTAACCAAACCAGTCCAATCAAAGTATACACAGAAATAATATAATGCTCCTTAATTTTGGCTGGAGGAGCAATTTGTTTCAATTGCAGTCTAATTGTATAATACAAGAACATCATAACCCCCTGCTCACTGTATTCACTCAGGCTGTTGCTTCCTCTCATTTATTCATGCTTAAGCTGTAGAGGGAGAATTATGGAAATTACTTTGCTCCTACGCACAAGACACCAACATATAATTGCCAGAAAGTTAGAGAGTACAGCACATTTAAACAGTAGAAGAGCTTTTTCATCTCTTATTCTTACAGTGTCCTTCATATAAAGCGTTATCCAGAACACGTGCCATTTAATTAATGTTCCTGACGTCTGTTCATGTGTGTGCACCTGATGTTTACCTTTGGAACCTACCAAGCAGGGCAGCTGCAGGCGATTCTTTCCACAAACGTTACGCGAACGCTTCTCCAAAACACGTCTGCTGTTTTAACTTACCTGACATTAAAAGGAGTGAGTAGGGTGACATTTCTAATAGAGAGAATACAGAGCAGCAGCATGGTTTAAGCAACAGCAGACCTTTACAGCGGGTCTTTAACAAGGCAGCAACACACCTGTCAGCAACAATTTAAGAAGTGTGACTTGACTTGCTGTGAATACAATTAGCATGGACACAGCACTGCTATTTCTTGGTCTGTTACTTGGTTGTGATGGTGATGATGGCATTTAAACATAGAAAGGTACATTCTTCTAGATGCAGATGCCCGTCTTTACTAACTTGTTCAATTTTGAGTTCATCTTTTTCTTTTAGTTTGCCTTCCTGCTCTGCACCAAGCTGTCATTTTCTTCATAGAAAACTGAGCTTTTCAAAAAAACCTCCATTTTGTAGAGAAACAGAGCTTTAAAAAACCCAGATTGACGGCTGTCAATCTCCACAGACACGGTTGAGAATTCAATGAATCACAACAGAAGCACTGACAAATAAAACGGTAAACGCTAATTTGTGTTGAAGTATTCGACAGCACAAACAGAAAGATGTCAGTGACAATATCTGTATTGTGTTCTTTTTAATGGAGACCTCTGTCGTCTTGGAAAATACGTTGTTTGTGGGGGGTTGTATCAAACTCCTTATCAGAAAAATATTTGAAAATTTTGTTTGCATCCAACATCAGCTTCTTAGCTCCTTTCACAATGTCAATGAATATTACAAAAAAAAATCATTTCAGATGACATGATAAGCTTTTGTGTTTCTCTGTAAGCATGTGGAAGGTTGTTTCTATTGCGTTTATTTATCAATTGTACTTAAGTGGCAGCTCAATGTGTGCAGCACTGGAGTCAAAGGCAAATTTCCCAAAGGTGAAAACAAAGTTTATGTTGTATCGCCTTGTCTCGTTTCGCACCCCAATCGCCTATCGCTTCGCCTTGTATTGAATCGCAAGAGGCTGGGGACTTTCTAAACTAAATACCAAAATAAGTCATCACAGGGTTGTGGGTAAGCAAAACGAGATTTAACCTGCTAAAAACAAAAACAATTAGTATTTGGCCATGTCATAAGTCAAACATCGTCAAAAGATCTTCGGCACTATGGATTATGCGATGTACTCAAAATAAATCAGTTAATAAAGAGCAGCAATTTAGCTGCAAAACTGGATTGAGAATGTAATCACATTCAAAGCACAATAGGGCTCTATGTACTTCAAGGCAAGCATCACATAACAAAGCCTCTCAGGCAATAGATGTTTGTCAGCGCAAATATAGACTGAAGAGCTTTAAATGACATACAGCACACCTGCACCTGTAAAATGCACCTCAGGAGTCTAATTACCTATCTACAGGTATAGAAATTGTTTAACAGATAAGGCACATCAGAAAAATGTAGATAATTTAAGTAGGATCTTGCTGCTGAGCTGTCCTTTCTTCAGTTTAAAAACTATGTGTAAGCTCTTTTTGTAATCCCATGTGGCCACCATCAACCTGCTGCCAGCCTTTTTATCTCTGTGTGATGCTTCAGATCAAAAGATATCCATGACATTTTGTGGATGAGAGCAGCACATGAATCATTGAAACACTTTCACAAATAAGAAGACACAGCAGAGGCAGACAGTTGTATGGCATTGTTTGCCATTTTAATGAATGAACATAATTATTAATTCAATGAAAAATGAAAAAAACTAGAAATGTATTTTGATCACAAACACGTTGGGAATCAACAACGCTCCTACATCAACCCGCAGTTTTTATGGTCCAACTTTTGCTTTCCTTCCTGTTTGCTCACAGGCATGCTGCAGGGAGCCAACTTGATTCAGTTAACTTGGCTGTCTTTTATAGTTTGTATCATAAATACTGCTCTGGGTCAGGCTTTGGAAGGCTTGCAATTCTGCAAAATGATTTTGGTTTTCAGCAACAGGTCTCTGGAGGATGTAGGTCAGTTTATGGTAAATATACTAGGCTTCAATAAAGGCAACGGCTGCAAGCTTTGAGCTCCTAAACAAGGATGTTTGGGGATCTTTACCAGCAGAGAAAAACATATCTCAACCTAGAAACTGGTGTTCTACCATAGGCAGTGTTTTCAATGTAGAGCTAATAAAGACCTCAACAAAGGGGAAATACAATCTGAGTTCACAGTTATTTATAATTTAAATGAAAAAGCACAAATCAGTCAGTTGGAGCCCTACATACAGTAACAAACAAAACGGAAAGGCAGGAATGTAAGCTTTGATGTCATTCAGTTCCTATTTCCTCTGTAACTTTCTGATGCTTGTGGTTAAGAAACAGATGACTTTGTCTCACATCTGCATCCAGAGAGCCACTGAAACCTTGTGAGAACTCATTGAACTGCAAACCCTTTTTTACATATAGTCCTATTCGAATGAAACATTTCTGTGAATGCTATAAATGAATTCCTTCAGAGAGTACGATTTCTTTTTTCAGATACCAGAAATAACCTTGAACTAAGAATATTTCCATCAAGAATTTATCAGTCAACTCTAATCCTGAGCAAGTTAATGTCAAATTCCTAAAATATTAATTTAAAATACTACAAAAGTACTTATATTGAAAGTGGAATTAGAAAGTATTTAGATGATTGCTTAAATATTTAATTGATCTCTCTTAGTGACTGTGCATGAATTGTAAGACCAAATTGTATAAGCACTAACCCAAATACTTAAACAAAGTAAAAACAAAAGTGTTCAGGCAGTCACAGGGGTGTCTCTCTCTTGTATAAGGCTGCACTGGTGGGACCCTCAAACTGCAGTTTAATGGCCTGTTTCAGATTAAGCTGTGGATCAGCAGTTGTCATTGCGACCATAACATCTTCTGGCAAGGCACTACAGGGTGAAACTGGGGTAAAACTGTAGCAATTAGGTGACAAAATGTTCTTTTGGGGTACAGAATCCCAAGCTTTCCCTTGAAATGGGCTCTGAAGCCTATATGGGTAGCCCAGAGGAGGACTCTCTCGGTCTTTAGCACCTACTCCAGGGTTGTCTTGCCCTGGCATTATCCCGAGGGAGGTCATGACTGATTGCCATTTACCACCAGTGTACGTAGTCCTTTCACTTTTTATAAGGTTTGAGTTTTGTTTGTACATTTTTTCGTGATATTCAAGTCCAGACGACAAACCTTTCTGAGGCAGTTCGTAGTTGTGCACCATGGCAGTGACTGTGCAAACCGTGGGAGAGCTGCCTTTAGGATGCCTCTGGCTGCTTCCATGGAGGCTACCAATGCCTGAGCTCCCAGGAGGGGGGAGGGTTGAAGGACGGCTACGACTGCGTGGAAGTGAGTGCTGTTGGATCTGTTGAATAAAGCTGAGACTGTCAGCTGGCACTGTCTGAACTGTGGCCAGTGAGTGGCAAGTAGATGAGGTTTGTGAGCTCTGCATGGAGTGGAATCGTTCAGCAGTGGAGCCAGGAGAAGATATTGAAGAAGAGGAGGTAGTGGTGGTGACTTCACCACCTGTACTATTTGAGATGCCTGAGGAGTAGTTCTTGTTCGGTTTTATAGGGGAGAAAGTGCTCGTGGTAAACTGGCCCCCATAATGCTTGGCTCCATAGCTCTCCAAAAGCCTAACAATGTTAAAGTGACCATGTTTCCCAGCCACTTTGATTGGACTACGGGCATATTTATCCATGTGATCGGGGTTTGCTCCTCTTTCCAGAAGCATTGCAACAATGTTAGCATGTCCCGCCTGGGCAGCGATGCTCAGAGCTGTTGCTTTCTGGTGGCAAGAAAGGTCTATAATGACGCCATTGGCTTCCAGGAGACGGCGCCCTACTTTTACATGTCCTGTCCAAGCCACTGAGTGTATTGGTGGCCTCCCCTCTGCATCCTGTGCATTAGGGTTTGCCCCATGCTTTAAAAGAAGGTCTACCATCTCCACAGATCCCTGCCATGAAGCCACATGAAGTGCTGTACGGCCTTCAGGGTCTCTGGACTCCAGGGGCACCCCACCTTTCTCTATGAGGAGTGTAGCCATTTCAAGGCGACCCTCTAACACCAGGAGGTAAAGCAGAGGCCTTCCCTCTGCGTCCCGGACATCAGTATCAGCCCCTCGCCTCATAAGCAGGTCTGCAACTTCAGAATGGCCCTCCAAGAGGGCAGCACTCAAGGCAGAATGTCCATCATACGCCCTGTGGTCAATGGGAGAACGTCTATCCAACAACAGCCTAACAGTGCTCCAGTGACCTTCCTGAGCAGCAAGTATAAGAGGGGTGCGTCCTTCAATGTCCATCTCTCCAACACGTGCCATGCTTCCTCGTTCTGTCAAAGCAGCACACACAGTCCGATGGCCTTCACAGGCAGCAGCATGCAGTGGAGTCCAGCCAAGGTCATCTTTGTGGTTCTCGTCCAGTCCTCTGTCCAGCAGGGAGCGGACAACCTCAACGCTGCCTCTTGCTGCTGCCAGGCAGAGTGCTGTCCTGCCTTCACAATCAATGGCATCCACAGCTGCTCCCCAGAAAAGCAGCCTTGATACTGTCTTCATGTGCCCCATTGCTGCAGCTGCCAGCAGGGGAGTAACAGCAGCCGCAGCAGGGGCATTGCCATCAGGTCCAGCTGTCTCATCTACATCAGCTCCAGCTTCTAACAGAAGCTCAACTACGTCGTCATTGCCCTCATAAGCCGCAAGAAGCAACGGTGTCATTCCATCATGGTCTCTGTGGCCGGGATCTGCTCCACGCTCCAGCAACAAACTTGCCACCTCACCATAACCTTTAACCCCTGCTGCTGTAGGGACACAGAGGGCAGCGACTGACAGAGCAGTTCGTCCATCTCCATCTGCTAAATCAACTCCTGCATTGTGGTCCAGCAAAATCTCCACAGCTTCATGATGTCCCATGTAGGCAGCAGCAATGAGAGGTGTCCGGCCTTTGCTGTCAACTCTGTCAACCTGTGCCCCAAAGTCCAGCAGGGTAAGAACAATTTGTTCATGACCACCCCATGCAGCAGCTCTTAGAGCAGTCCTGCCCTCGCTATCACATCCATCCACTACTGCTCCAGCATCCAGAAGAAGCCTGACAGCCTCGCTGTGTCCTCCCCAAGCAGCAGAACGCAGTGCTGTCCAGCCTTCATTGTCCACATGTTCCATCATCCGTATTGCAGTTTCATGCTCCTGGCTCTTTGCCCACTCAAGCAGCACAGACAAAACTTTGACATGACCCTGTCTGGAAGCCAAAGTCAGTGGCGTTTGACCATGAACATCACTGTCCATTGGATTAGAGCCGTGTGCGATGAGAAGTTCAGTTATGTTTGCAGAACCCTCGTGGGCTGCACTAGCAAGCAAGGTTCGTCCATCAGTGGTACCAGCATGGTTCACAGACAACCAACTGTCTAACAGCTTCTTTACAGATACCTCCTTTTCAAAGTCCTGTTGTGACTTAGTTTCCTTTTCATCAATATGATGCTTTTCTACGTTTGGGTCCGCATCTTCAAGAAAGGCTGCCGAGACCAGTCCACTCCTCTTTAACAGCTGAAGGACTTCTTGGCTGACCAGAACAGGAGGATGGGTTGAGGATGTGGTGAGAGTAGTACTGCTGCTAGGAGTAAGAACTGGCACACCTGCCCAAATCATCCAGAGTGCTAATAATGAGGGGTTTTCTTTGTGGTGACCTGAGCAAACTAAATGTGTGGCAAGCTGGCAAGTATCCTCAATGTCAAGGTTGGGTCCCTGCAAAGTAAGAGCCATGGCAAGCATACTGTGACCTTCAGTTTTGCTACACAGGTACTTCTGTGTGCAATACTTAACATCTGTCAGCCACTCAGCAAAACTAGCATGAAAAAGTATTTTGGTGCCCCCAGGGCCATCGATCAGGAGAGGAGAGAGGGTTCGGAGCTTGTTCTGGAAATCCTGAAGGCTGAGCAAGTTGTCATGTGTCCAGGCTGCTGTGAATAATTGTTGGGGTGTGAGGGGCCCTGGGGCAGCCAGGAGGACATTCAGGAGAGGCCGGACATAGACAAATAGCCCCCGTGGGAAGAGTCTCTGGCACAACCAAAGATAGAGGCCATTTAGAGTCCCAGGTATGTCCCGGATCTCTCGGAGACCCACCAGTGCACCTGCAACGCCATCAAGCACACGCTCAAGGAAGAGCATGCAGCCACTGCTCTTAATGTGAAGTAGATTCAGCATGTCAGCTGTGTCAGGGGTGAGCTGGCGGCGAAGTGCTGCTTCTTCATCAAGCCGGCAGAGGATGTACTGCTGCACGTCATGGACTGGTGGGGGCTTCCTCAGATCATCCAGACAGAGTTTACGAAGACCTACAACAAAGAAAAAGTTGCACATTTTTTAACCCCAATACGGTTTTTACAATTTTGCGTTTTTGGGTTAATCTCTCGCTGTCTCTTTCAGTTATTATCACCATATGATACTCTGACAACATTAAAATAAGAAAAACAGATGGCCTTATGAACACCTTAATCCCTGGGATGAACTGATGTGTTAGCTCGAAAGATTTCTAGAATTTATAGAGTACTTTTTTACCCTTGGAATATATCGTTTTGTACAAATGCTAATGGTTAAAAAGACCTCGGTTAAAGAACTGCAGTTGGGATCTTGGACGAGGAAATAAATTCAGTGCTGTATAATTTGGTCATTAGTTTCCATTACACAACACATCTCTCCTTCATTTATAATTCATTGCTAAAGTAAAGCTGGGGCGTAAAACCAGAGCACTCAACCTCACACCAGCTTTTAACAATACAACAGTCAAAGATCCTTTTTGCTCAAGCTGTATAAAAACTTGTGTATATTTTATTAAGACCATTATTTTATATATTTAATTTACATTCACTCAGACCAGAAAGGTTTCTCTGAATTTGCATTAACTCAGTCATTGGGTGCCTGTTTAATTAAATGGATGGGGAAATCAGCTGCAATAATAATGTTAACAAAGGATAAGAATGAATATCAACCCAAAATGCAGACAGCATAATTAGGGGAATAATGGAAAACAGACTGTGAAATCCTGAACTTGGGTGTTGAATGTATGTCGGTCAATACTTATCTCAATATGTTTTAAATTGGCTGACGTAAACACTGGTCAGTGAATTTATTGCGTGATCATGACAGCCCAATATCCACCTCACACATCTTAATCCTGTCTGGTCCAACACTAACTGAAATCTACAGTATAACATTAAAATGACCTATCTTTTCTTACCTGAAAACATCTTGCACACAGCCTTGTTGTGACGACGGACAGAGCAGACCAGCAGGAGCCAGCTAGGCAGCAGGTGTTGATTTGCAGCCAGCAGCTCTGCTATGGAGCCGCTCTTCCCACCTCCAATGCCTGCCTCAAATCCTACATCAATGGAGTCCACCACCATCATTAGAGTCTGGGCAGGAGGAGGAAGATCCAGCAGGGGTCCCAACACTGCTCTAAGGGTGAAAAAAGGCAGACATAAAAAGATAAAGATCAAATTCAAGACATCTATCAAATGCAGTCGAGGGCAGATGAAAAAGCTTAAAGTAACACAAACTGTGTGAGGTTTTTTTTATAATTGCCTGCAGTGCAATTCCACAACAGATACAGAACAAAGCAAGTCAACTGTTTCAAAACAAGTCAGTGACTCTAAATGTAATCACTCCATCACTATGCAGAAAGCTATTTTCCCATGACTTGAGGCAATTACACTTACAACACGGAAATGTTTTGTGTTTTCCACGACATTAACTTTAGAAACAGTTCTTACATAGGCTACCTCTCGTGTTGTGAGAGATAAAAACACACTTCAAAAACATAATGAAATAAACAACTTTAAATATCTACTCTGAAGGAATTCCAAAAAGACCATGATTTAAATTTCTCATTGTAAAACTTTCCAAAACAGTTCATCAGGCTGTTAACTTCTCACACTTAGAGTTAAATAGAGGAGACCACACAAGAATATCCATGTTCCAGGTTCCTGATACTATTTAGGTTGCAGCTTCTTCCAGCAGTAGAAGGTAATATCCCTTAGTTATGAAAGGTAAGTTACCCTGAGGAATATTCCTCCAAAGGGCTTATGAAAGGAAGGCAGAATGAGTTACAGGAGCTAGTTTAGCTAAGGCTAGTCCGAGCATGTTTCCATGACTTTGGATCTCTCTGCACTCAATCCAACATGGCTCAGTATTTCTGAAATCTGACACTTTTTTTTTTTTACTCAGGAGACTGTGTCATATTAAGACAATGCTAACCTCATATATTGACCCTTTGTATTAGACATGGTTATGAATTATTGAACAAAAATGGCAAATTGTGTACCCTTTAGTTTGTTTGGTACAACACTGCTAAGCCAGGTAAAACTCTAAAGTTGAACTGTCCTTCACAGAGCACAGTCAGCAGCCTCCCTGCTGTGATCTGAAGGTGACTCACTTTAATGGAACTTCTGACATTTCCTGCTCCACCCTGGGGCACGCTCTCTCACACACACACACACACACACACACACACACACACACACACACACACACACACACACACACACACACACACACACACACACACACACACACACACACACACACACACACACACACACACACACACACACACAGACACAGGTTGGTGTGTGTACACATATTATAAACACACACACCCACACACAAACAATCCTTACTTACCCAAGCACACTTGCACATCCTTCCTTTGAAGTCCTTCCTGAGCCTTACAACCCCTCACGGTACAGTAACATGCCTGAGCTTTGATTCTGTAAAACCCTTTACCCTCTCTGACCAAAACATCAAGGATAAATATCGTATCACATCCAACTTCAGCATAATTCCTCAATGCAGATTTAACCTAAAATTTAACCTAAAAAGGTTCACAAAATAGTAAACATTAAAAACAATACACCTAAAAGAGAAAAGTGTGTACATCATGCATAAAACAGAAAAGAGTAACGACTGAATAATGACCAGAACTCATTTTGGCCGCACAGAGTGAAATGGTTTCCGACTCCATCTTTAGCTGCAGGCTCTTATTCCTGAATCTTGACCTGAGACCTCAGGCAAGTTTATCCAAGGGGAAAACATTCAGCACTCAACATGGAGTCAAGAGTTTTGCTGCAGTAAAAATATGTTCTAACCATGACCAAGTTAGCATGTTGGCAAATTTTGGTCCATACCTGTTAATTGTTCCCTGACAATGCCTGCTATCTTCTCTTTATTTGAACTTTAAAAAAAAACTTTCACCCAAACCAAAAAACGTCTTTATAGTTTATGGTGAATTTATTCTTCATTGTTAACATTTCAGGAACCAGGTGTATTTACAAGGTCTGTTTTGATTTTGAACTCTACTGAAGAAGGTATTGTGGAGTCTTGTTCTGAAGGTGACAAACAGTGGTTAACCTGTGACAGCAGAGTGCAATGAATGGGTCACACAGCAGCTGAAGCCCACTCTATTACCCTGCAATAAACACAGGGTGTGTGTTTGTGTGTGTGCTGTTATTACTTGTAATGTCTATGTTTAAGAGTGACCAGAAGCACCAGACAGTCACCTTTAGTCACCAAGCAGGTGTCCCTTGAACCCTTGTTCTAAGAAAACCTAAAAACCTCAACTCTCTGTAAAAAACAAACAATTACAGAATGAAGAGAAAATACAGCTTTTCATTCTCAAATCACCAACAGTCTATCAGCTACTCTAAATTATGTTTCTGATGCCAAAGAATAGCAAAACAAGCAACATTTCCAATCCTTTAAAAGCAAAATCTGTTGCTGCCAGGAAGGAAGCCGCTACACAAGTGTTGATCAAACACTGAGGAGAGGTCATCCAACCTGTAAACAGAGCCGCCAAGGAAGAGATGAAAGAACATTTCATTTCAGACGGGCTGATACAGAAGCTTGGCAAGTCAAAACAACTGAACGTGTTAGCTTCAATGATGTGATATCACAATCTGGATTAACATACGCATTTTGTCTGTGAATTTCCAACATTACAGAAATAAGTCATCTGTGATGAGTCCAACAGATCCGCTTTGTTTGAGCTTCTGCCGTGTAGCTGCAAATATTAGCTTCACGAAAAACAACTTCAATAAACAAATAATGTATGTTTTCTTATAACTCTCACTAATTAGCAGAGGCTGCAGCATTGATTGGTTAGAACATGCAAATGAGTTGAAAGAAATAGAGGTGGTAAGTCAGCAACACATCTCACCTCATGATTCATTTATAGATCTAAACAGGGAAGAGGCGTGTTTCGCTCTATTACAATCATTAAGTTAAAAAAAAAAACTATAATGATGTTACTGGAGGCAGCCTACTATAAAAACCTGCTGTGGCATCAATTAGAGGGTGCATTACTTCACCAATTAATTTGTTACCATTAAATCAATAAAATATGTAAATATGTTATGATAGGGAGGGTTCCTGAATCTCAGGCACACAGCTAGAGATTGCTATCCAATTTATAGTAATAAAACATTTCAAAAAAACTGTTGGGATTTTAGATTTTTTTACGGCTTTATATGATTAATTCTCTTAGATCTGTTTTGATAAATTACCTGTTTGATTACTTAAAGTCGTGTAAATATGTGACAATACAGGAAAGCACAGAAGTCCTGAAAATTTCCTACGAAGTTTTGTGATGAGCTGTGTGAAAATTTCACTCCCACTTTATTCCGACTTTTGTTGGAAGAATGTCCCCCTCCACTACAGTAGGTGGCGACATGCCCCCTCTCAGCTAGAAACTATTGGACCCCATTCCAGTTGACCTTCAAACAAGTTGGCAAACAGCAAACTGGTTGCACGTCGAACCTTTATGCTGTTTGACTCCTGGGACAAAGCCCAGCATGTAAACTTGGAGCATGCATAGACAGCCTAGGCAAGTTTAGGTCCGATTGAGGCGTATACATGCAAAAGTAAATCAATCCCCAACCACAATTATCTTTGTGTTAGTTTGCATGTAAACATACTGACTGTAAGCGACATGTAGAGGAGCAACTCAGGAGGATTTCAGGGGCTGTCCTGAAAGTTTCTAGAAATGTCCTGTCCTGAAATGTTCTAGAAATGTCAGGATTGCATGTGTGAAAGGGCTCTCAACATGTTCTTTGGTCAGAGATGTCCACATCAATTTAGTATCCTGTTCATAGGGGAACATTTACAGACCAATCCTTAATGAGTGTGAATCAGCTCACAAAACATTATCTCACACAGCTGACTTTTATCACCAAGCGCATCCTGTAATTAAAGGCAGATCTAAACCCTGCCGCGGGTGACTGCTTCATCTCAGTTACAATAAGCTTATCAGACCTCTGTGTGCTTTAGTCATCTGATTAAAGTGACACTCCCTCACTGGCACACTTTCAGTTCTGCGGAGGAGGAGGAAGTGTAATGAACCTTGTATTACTGATTCAGGTTTTCCGCTTCATTCAGCCCACACAGTCCTGGACACAGATCTGAAGGAGACCTCTGATCCTGAGCTTTAAATGGACTTGTAGAGGGGAGAATGTCACATTCAAACCTCTGTTAATTAGGATGTTCCCTCAGAGCCAAACTTTATACTGAAATCACTTCACTGACTTTCAGACCTGCTCAGAGACTGAAGTGAAATCCAATCTGACCTTCAGGTGATGGTCTTCTAA
The DNA here is from genome assembly GCA_020745685.1 of Tautogolabrus adspersus. Lineage (NCBI taxonomy): Eukaryota > Metazoa > Chordata > Actinopteri > Labriformes > Labridae > Tautogolabrus > Tautogolabrus adspersus. The sequence goes on along the minus strand of CM036548.1, from coordinate 5,937,543 downwards.
CTGAACCTAGAACAAGATTCAGACCCTTCCCTCCGGTAAAAGCTACCTGAAGGCTTTTAACAGATAGTGTACCACACTTTCTTGTCTGTTCACCTGTATTCATGTCTGTAGTGTATGCTTGTTTGGTTCTTTTCTGTTATTCAAGTGTTTTCAAAAATGCCGAGGCCTAACAGACAGCAACATCTATGTATGAGCTTCATGCACCCGACATTAAAAGGCAGAAAGAAGATACTTCAATATCAGAATCAAACATAACTGAAACACTTTGAACATGGAGCGGTGAGTCTAAAGTCCTATGTCTGTCAGATCAATGTCCTCTTGACTGTATATGACCTATTATGGAGACCTTTCAAATGTTTCCATGTCCTCAGCAAAGTATTTCCAATGCCAAGAGATAGATGTATGTGTCCCTGGGTCAATATGATAAAATCACCCACCCACCTACCTACAGCCTAAAGCTTACTCATGTTAAACTCATTGGAATCTACGCCCACAAATCTGTGAGCAAAACCGTTTTCTTGACTTTCTGTTTAAATCTCTGCAGTGGCAGAATGGATTTGTACCATTCCACATGCAATTGAAAGTCTGTCTTTATGTTATGAAGGAAGCCCTAACTAAGGTTTGGACAGTTGACAATACCTTTGTCCATCGCTGTTGGCTAACAGTCGTTGACCATGGAGTCCTCTGCCATTAAATCTGTGGTCTAAATGAGGTGTTGCCGACTTCACTGACAGTCATCACTGAAGCAACAAGCAACATACAGCCAACAGCCTTCATGGAGGCTGCTCTGTCTCACATACTTTCTATCCTCCTCTGCATCCACAAAGTCAGTTTACGGTTGTTTCTAGACTTGGTTTTCAAAGTTTTAAGCCTGTCATGCTCCTGCTGCATTTCTTCTTGTACAAAGATTTCGCTAAGAAACTAAAATGTGCTTGCACTGCTGACATCACCACCATCCCATCCCTAATACCATTACCCAAACTTAACACTGACCAATCAGTAATGATGTTTTTGAAGAAACGCTGGTTTATCTCTAAAGTAAGAGCAGGCACACAGAGGCAGAGTCCTTTCCTATCTATCCTAACCCCCCTAATAAAGGCATAATAATACTCCAAAATATTCATAATGTTTATGAACATAGGAACCCGGAAACATAGAAATTACCCATTGGAGCGAAAGTATTTGCATCATCCTCTGGTACTCCCTAAAAATTTGCCAGTCAGTGCACTTAAACAGATGCATAACAAATGTTCCCCCTAAACTTAAACTGGTTTCAGGCAGTTTATGGTATGACGATACAAAAAAAACCATACTAGCCGAGAGTGTAAGGATAGTCAAAGCTAGGAAAATGGCAGCCACTGTTGTTTTTTCCCAAATATTAAGTATATTTTTTAACTGTTATAGTATCAAAAGAGGCTGACATGGATGTTTTCTTCATCTTTGTAATTCTCTGTGTCTGTTTTCAGATGAGCCATGAGCTCTGTTATGCATTTAAATTGTTGTTAGTGGTCCCTCCTTTTGAATGTCACTGGAACATGTTTTACAAACTGCATGCTGCGGATCTTTCTCAGAGGCTCCCAGAGTGATGACATTTTCTTTCTTTGACCATAAAAACAAATCAGTTTGTCCAACAGGTGACTTCTTCTGCTCAATGAAACCCTCTTCTCTGAATCAGTGGCTAGGTATTTTAGCTCACCTACTTTCAATTCATGCAACGCAACAGATACACATTGGCAACTGACATGCCATATTAATTGCTGGTGGGCCCCATGTCTGTCAACAGGGCTGATATCGATGTAAAACTGATGCACCCCTAGCCAATGCTCATTTAAGGTATGAAGACTAGAAGACTGAAATAGAAAATGGTATAACAGCATATGTAATTACAGCACACTTAAGTGAAGTGTATCTAATGAAGGACCTGTCACTCTTTATGACTCCTATGATTTGCTTGGTACTTTTGGCATGTTGAAATAAGCTAGTTTGAACATGAAATGGACCAAAACACACAGGCTAACAACGGATCATTTTCCTTGTGGTAAGGACAAGTGAGCTGAACTTCATCAGTGAACCCAACCTACAAGTTAAACAATGACGCATCGAGTTGTTTCTGCTTCTTTGATTGAAATCAACCGGCAGTACCCAACTTTTTGAACCCTACAGTACATCTAACCTTTGGAGGTTTCAGGCAGTGGGAGCCGCTCCACATAAAAAGTTCAGGAACAGTTAATGATGTGCTGACTACAGACAGCTACCAGCCTGTTTAGGGCCTACGTCTCATGTGTTCCCTTTCACTGCCAGTTCAAGCCTGTGCTTCATCAGTTTGGTTACGGCTGTTCTCACATGGCGGAGTCCGCCCGCAGCCACTTTCTCTCACAAGAACTCCAAACACAAACAGCTGCTGGATGAGAGCCAGCCAGAGGGGAATGTGGAATCCAGCTCGGTACTTCGCACCAGAGCAGAGCAAACACAGGAGGAGTGTAAAAGAGCTCTGGCTCATCGTAGAGTAAACACACCAGGAGAGAGTGAATAAGATTGGAGAGAGGAGTACGACCTCGCTGACTGGTGCAGAAATGGTCACTGGGGTACTGGAGGCATTTTTCACCTCTTTGTTCTTTTTTTCCCCTGGTCTGAAAGGATGTTGTGTCGTAAATAACACTGTAGCATTCATTCACACTGGAGGCCCATTGTGTGTGCTGTGAATGGGCGACATTATGAGAGGAGAAATAAATATAAGACGAGGAAGAATAGCTGATGTCGCCATTTTCCTGTGACTGTTGTGGCCTCTCTTTGCTTCAGACATGGTTTTACAAGCTTTGAGACTCTCTTTGTGAGTTGACAGTACAAACACCTGCAGAGAATGGCCTCTATTTAGAGAAAAATATGTGCAGGCAAAAAGCTTTTATGGATCTTTTTCCCAGAACATACATGTAAGTGACAGCGGTGGCTGTTGGACACTCCATTATTTCTTTTTGAGGCACAGTTGGGAGCTTTAGATGATTGAATACAGTGTTGCAGACATTGCAGCTGATAATGCAAACCAATAGGTATCTCTGAATGTGCGGAGGCAGCTTCGCCCCGTCTTTAGGGGATTTATCCATGATATATCATGCTACTGAAGATTTCATGAATCTAACATTTTATCATCTGAGATGCTTTTACTGTTTCAGCAAACTAGTGTTGCAGTACTTGAAAATCCGTCTTTGTCTCAAGACCATCGTCTCGGAATCGAAAGCATTTTTACTCGGTTATGTCTGAGTCTCGGACTGGGCGGACTCAGGATTTTAAATCAAGATCGCTCAAGACCACTGATAGGCTTTATTTCCATGTCATTACTTTGATTCTAAGGAAAACGCCTCTTACTAAAAGAACGATAAACTCTAATTCATTCATAATTAGATTTTTATCCCCGGGTTACGTCTGCAACCTTCCCGGTGTTACGGTCTAAGTGAGTGTCCGCTGCAGACAAGATGATGATTTTTCATTGTGGTCTGGACTCGGTCTCGATCCCTAAATGACTCCGGTCTTGGGTATGTTTTGGTCTCGGTTAGTGTGGTCTTGACTACGATACTACATCAAACTCTTGAAACAATTTTTCTTGGTTGTTTCTTAATTTAAAAAAACATGTTAAATCTAGAGCTAAACAAATTACCAATAAAAAAAAGTTCTGTAAAAACCACTCTTGATCTTTGATAGCTCAGATAATTCCTCATCATGTGAGGTTTAGCAGTTTGTCTCTACAGCCTATAAACAAAAAAACAAAATTCATACCCTTCATGTTGTGAAGCATGAATTTATGTTTCAAACACAAAATGGGTCAGTAATGTCTCCATTAGCTTTCATGGTAATCTGTCTGCTTAACAATGAACAATGGGTGATTTTGTCTAAAATGTAAACAGTCAGCAGAACTCTCGTGTTTAAACTGAATACCTGCAAACCGTGAAGAGGAACTTGTTTCACAGGTTTCACTTATTTATACTTCCTGCTGGTTGTGTCAAACACTTCGTTCTCCATGCCGACACATGCTGAATGGACCCTTGTTTATCTGTTCTTGCTTGTATTAACAGTTTCACCATTTACAGTCAGTGATGCCGCACATACATCTGCCTGTGTTGAACTGTTGAACATGCAGACACATGCAGAGTGCCTGGATGGGTTTCATGCTTGTTACATTACTTTCACTTCTAATTTGGTAACCTTAGAATCTCCCTCAACATCAGCCCACAACAGATCAAGTATGAGTGGCAGAATGTCAAAACAAAAAGCAAATAGACGCCAGGTATAAGAATTTTTAAAGTAAAATTTGAGAACATTTTACACAAACCTCTTGAAGGTGTTGTCTGGGTCCTTCTGACAGGTGAGTGGCTCCAGAGCAGAGGATACAGATGGGTTGTTCAGGATCTCTTCATACCCAGGAGGGAGGACAGACGAGGCCCTCAGCTGCTCCACCAGGCCCAAGACAAACCTCCACAGCACCATGCTCCTCTGGTCCTCCCTCTGGCAGAAGTGGGAAGCCAGGCAGCGCGATGCCAGTCCGATTTCCACTCCTGCTTTAGAGGTGGGCCACACCACCTCGGTGCACAGGGCAGTCTTCCCTGCACCTGGACCCCCTGTCACCAACAGCCCTGGCGGATGTCCCGGCACAGAGCGGTTTTCCAGGCAGCGCCACAACTTGTCCAGGGCCCATTCCCGGCAGTAGAAACGCCGGCCCTGGAGCAAGCTGCAGCTGCTGCCAAATCCACTGCTGCTCATTTGTTCCTGGATGTCAACTCACTGCTCTGAACTCCATGTCCCATGCTCCTCCTGTAATTTTTTTCTACCCCGACTTTTAATTTTAGCTGCAGCTGGTGACAACCTCTGCTCGTGACAGCTGTGGTTACCTCGTGTTGTCAGTTTCTGGAAGTGTTGCATCAGGCGATCATTATCAGTGGCTGCTCTTCCTCTGCAGGTCTTTTTTTTGCAGGAAGAGGAGTCAAAAAAAAGTTAATAAGCTAATAGATCCCCTTTTCATTTCCTAATTTGGGCTTGTCTTCATCTTTTAGGTGCTCTAGTTTGAAGCAGCAAAGCAAACAAGAGGATCCATGGTTACCACCGCCTGTCATGCTTCTCCTTCCGATCGAGGAGCTGCTAAGCCAGAAATCTGAAGGGGGAAAATAAAGAGTCAAGAGAGGAACTGACAGCATGTTACTCACGGATTTAATGTCCCAATATCTCACCCTTCCCCTGACTGAGTCGTCCTCTGTCTCCCAATTACAGCTATACTCTTCTCTCCTTTCAGTTTCTGTCCTGATTATCTTGAGATTTTAGAAGCATGGATCCCAAACTGGAGCTCTGTCATTAAATTCCCCTTTCCTTTCTCACGCTCTTTCCAGCCTCACACTTCCCTCTCTCTCTCTCCCTCTGGCTCTCTCTCAGTCTCGCATGCTCTCAGGTTTTTCTTGTTTTGTTTTATGTCTCCTCCCCCTCTCCGTGTTTGTCGGCATGTCGGGACATGCACAGGAGAGCAGCGAGAGAGAAGAGCAAGAGAGGGGAGGACTGATGGCTGGGAGCGTTTTTTTTTTACAGCTGACAGGGGGGAGGGATTACCTGGGGTCAAGGTTCAGTCACAGGGCAGTGCTACACCTGAAGCAGTTTCAGGACTGGGACTCACACTGACTACCTTTACCTTTTGGTGAACCCCCCTGGACAGCATTGTGTTTGCACACCTGTGATGTCTACACAGACAGCCTCTCTGCTGCTCAGGTCCTTCTGCTGGCCGTATCTTTCTACTCTGAGTTTCCCTTTGAAAATGGCCATTAATAATCGATAATGTTTCACATCATCTTTTTTTAATTTAGATTTAATTAGAAAATGATATATATGGGGAGGTGATAAAAGTCTGCAGAATGAAACACAGCAGCATTAACACCACTCAGCTCGGGGAGTATAAAAATGAATAGATGTAAAAGAAAAGAAATGGAAAACAAGATTTTCTGAACTCTTGTGAAAAACCTTTAAGGAATCCAGACGAGGAATGTCTCCTGTGACAAAGTGAGCACAGTGGTGAGAGAGCACATTGCGCTGCATTTCAAGTCAGTGACTCATTCAACACCAGCTACATCTGTCAGATTATCACTGCAAAAAGCCCCACTGCTATCTTACCAGTTACAACATGATAGACTAGTGACGGTATGATTCAGGGAGCTAATGTTAATCATGAAATCTAAGAACAGCCAAGTGATACATTTCTGGGATTTAGCTTAATATGGCTTCATCACACCAAGAAAAAGATCAACCCTCCTACAGGGGGGTGACACATGTTCTGCACACTCAGCTAACAAGTGCCAGAAAATGAGCTGAAGACATTTAATGTTTTAGCAGGCAACTGAAAACAGAGATGAGGATTACTGACACGCAGTAGTGAAGTTGTCAACATTCTTGTCATTACTTGTGGTATTTACAAAGCCTACTAAACCTGGCATGTAACCCGTAGGGACGCTGCAGCAGCAACTGAAGCCAGGAGCAGCATCTTTATAGGGCTTCCCAAACATGCTGTTTATGCAGAAGCCAAGTCAAGTCAAGCCAATTAAATGTATATAGCCAAAAGAAGAGGCTTTTATTTCTACCCTGCACTAGACCCTTCATTTGAAGAAGAGATTATTTTAACTGTCTTCCGTGGTCCCAATTCTTACAGCACAAACATGTCTGGATTAAGTATATTAAAGGTAGAATACAACTATTTTAGTAGAGGCTAATTTAAGTCACATTTAAGTCTGAAATCAGTTAGACAGGAACAAAAATACTCTTCAAATATGTGATCTGTAGTGGAGAGGGACTCTGAACTGAAGCTGCTATTGATCACTTTCACACAAGGGGGGGGCTAGTTTTAAGGATTGGGGAGGCAGCAATCAATTCAACATGTTTCCAAACTGTATCTCCGTAACTTTAGAAGTCTCCAAGAAAGCACAGAAACCGAGTTCTCGACATTCATAAAATAAATAAATAATCAGCAAACACTGAAATCTACAGTCACCCATGAGTTGCCTGACAATCTTACATCTGAAGATTTATTCTCTTAAACTAGTAGTTTGGCTTTTCTAGACAAAAGAAAAATACCTTTCTATCCAAGAGTACAATGAGAAAATGGAATGTGCAACCACGTCTGAACACATATGACGCTAAAAGCAGCAGTTACTATATGCTTAGCTAGGCAAATGGCACATTTAAACTTCTCTACAGCTTATTAATCTACATGTTATAGTTGTTCTAATGGGCCATGCTATATTAGCTACAATATGCCAGTCTACCAGGACCACAAAATTCCAGGAGTCTCTGCTAAATGCTTGTCAACTGGTCCCAGCCGACCAGTTTAGCCCTCCTTCCAGGCCTCATGGCATTTAATTGATAATTTTGGAAACCCTTTTGATAATGCGTAATGTTGTGACCGTGGGAGAAAACAGACATATGGACCTACTCTACCCTTTTGCTATACTATTCACATAAAAAAGCCAACAAATATGACCTCAAAATCTGTTTTTTTCTGGCAAAAATAAATAATCAGCCACATGTTGTGACCTTGAAGACTCTACTGATGTTACCTGGTACTCCACCTAAGAAACACTGAATAGTTGTTCATTAATCAAAGATGTGTAATGTGAAATGTTGTGGATTCCTCCTTTAAATGACAACTTTTTATTTAGGTAACATTTGTTTAAAAGAAAACGTTAAAACAATAAGTAATTGGGCAGATTTATGATAATTAATTTAGGTCATAACCTCAAGCAACATTCATGAGGCTACTCCTGTGGACTAAATGTGGCATATAAGCCTACTGTAGCCTAACACTGTCGAACCAGGCCCTTCAGACACATATTTCTCTCTGTCTGTACCTACAAGTAATCCCCTGCAGGCTGTCAGCTCTCTACCTGTCAGCTTCGACTGTAACTAATGATATTTTCTAGCAGGAAAGGTGTGTAATATATGTGACCTCGTTAATCAGTCGCCGTGGTCGACGCCATTGTAAATAAAAAACAAAGCTCTGCACAAAGACTTTAAGTCACTTTGTTTCCCAAAAAGACCGCCTAAGCCTGAAACGCTATTTAGTCCCCCCCTTGAGATACCGCGACTGAGTTTAAAATCGAGCAGTGATGATCTCACCTGACAAACGCTCTCCATCTCCGACTCCCTCCTTCACTCTTCCTTCCCAAAAACAACCGCACTTCACCGGATTTAATCACACGTGCGCATCCCTACAATCCTCCATATCATCACATCAAAGATAAAGTTATTATATTTGGTTAAGATGCCCTGCACATTTTGAAGACTGTCTCTCAGTGGGTCCGCTCTCTCTGCTTCCTTCCTTGCACACTCTCAAAAAGGATGTAAGAGAGGTGGGGGGAAAACTGTGTAACAAGGACATCCTCTGGAGGCTTGATTTTCACATAGATATGTGAGACTGGATTTAAGATTTTTTTTCTAGATTTACTGACACATTTATGTTAGTAAAAAAAAAGGAGTTTATATTAAAAAAAAATCAATTCGACACTAGAAATACACTAAAAAAGTACATTTTGATTTACCACTTAAAATGCACATGGTGTTTTATATAAACAATACTTATTTATTTGTAAATCTGTTCCTGACTAAGTTAATTTTATGACTTTTCAACTCATTAAACTAATAAATATATCTTAATTTTGCCTTGAAAAAGACTAGTTATTTTTTTTACACATTTTAACTAGATGGTTCAGTTTCACATTATTAATTTTAACTTATTTTCAAATTTCCATTTTGAACGTTTTATATGTTGCTTTTGTTTTTTCTTAGTTTTTTTAGTATTTTCAAATTCGTTTGGGTCAGAGTTTGCAGTATTTATGTTTTTAAAGATATTTTATGAAACAATTTTTTTAAATCACAAAATGAAGGCGAGTACCTGTGATGACCTTCGAACTTTGCTGCTAGGATGTTATTGGTTGTTTTTCGTGAACGTCCTAAACTCTAACGGTTTCTGTAGCAACAAACGTCATAGCAACGCGATTACGCTTGATATAAATGAAATACCCTGTTGCACTTTTTTATGTGAAGCTAATGCACTTTTATGGACATCATTACTTTTTGTGAGTGGATTCGATTCAATGGGTCGATGATTGCTAATTCCAGCAAGGAGGATGCTAACGCGGGAATATCGTCGTTAGCCAAACATGGAGGATTATTTGAAGTTGAGGAGGAGACGACTATGAATTTATTTACAGTCTATGCTATGAACGAGCTTCAATAATAGTAAGTAACTGTGATACTAGCATAGAGCAAGCTAACTTTAGCTGCCGTTAGTTAAAGCTGTCAAGAAGGCTGCTAGCTAACTGAGCAAGTTGGTGTAAATTGATTTTATTTTGCTTTACCACAACCCACTACCGGCCATTGTTTCGATGGGGTAGCACTATGCGACAGAACACCCTTTTGTATAACCAGCGTGACAGTCGCTTCCGCTGACAGCCGACGTTTTGGTAAATCCACAAATGCTTTTTGTGGTGACTATTATCTCGATATTAATTCAGTTTATTACTTGTGTTGTACCCTGTGTGTATTTAAAGTACGTACCTTGCCTAACTGAAAATATATTTTCTGTGGTGGTGATATTATTTTCATTTTACCTGCTGTCAACATTCCAGCCAACTCCCAAAATTACATTTCTAACACCACTTATCATTAAAAAAAGTATTCACTCCATCTTTACTGAACTTTCCCAGAAAGATGCCCACAAGTCTTCCTTGTGATCATGTATTTTGTCCAACATAAACAGAAAACACTGGCTTTAGGCTTCACAGGGGCCCTAACCGTCCCAAGATGACAACTGAGCTCACAGTGAAATGAGAAATGACCTTTTCACCCTGATAGCCAATTCTCCACATTCTAACATTAAACTCTACAGACTCATAAAATGCCACAAAAATCTCCTCTCTGAAACACTGACATTAACATATTACACAAAAGCCTCTGTGGTTAAAATATACATGACATCCTGAAGTGCTAAATGCCATGAATGTAGCTCATCAAAAATAGAGACATCAAAAATTCATAAAACTAGCTTGCTTTAATTGCTGACTTTCTATATGCTAGTGCTTCACTTCACAATTGCTGTGACAACCCCCCATAATAATAAGGACATTTATGGAATACTTTTTTATCTCTAACATTTCCCTTATGTGAATGTCAGTCAATCTTTTATGTGTTTGCAAGGGAGACCTCTGCTGGATATCTATGGTCATGACAGATGTCCTTTAAAACCCTTTTTTTATACATCTGACAGAATTTAAATTACAGTAAAGATTTTAAAGAGTTGATCAAAGCCTACTATTTTCACAGTTGTCTCTAAAGTGCACGTTCTCTCATTAAAATAATGCTTGGTTTTTAAAAAGAAGTTGCACTCACTGGATAGCCTCAAACTGCACCATATGAATATTAATAAAACGTTAAAAAGAGAATCCTAGGGGGCGCCGATAGCCTAGTGATTAGTGCACGCATTCCATTTATGGAGGCCATAACCCTCCAAGCGGGCGGCCCGGGTTCAAATCCAACCTGTGGCTCCTTTCCCACGTCATTCCCCACTCTCCCCTCTCTCATTGATTTCAAACTATCCCCTGTCCTATCACTAAAATAAAGGGGGAAAAAAGCCCAAAAATAAACCTTAAAAAAAAAGGAAAAAAAGAGAGAATCATAGGCATCAGTCTGTTACATACCAGCCAAAATTAAGATGAAAAAAGTAAACAGTGTAACAGGCAAATTTCTAAAATAATAGAACTTTAAGAATAAATACAGAAATTGAAGTTAAAATCAAATGAATCTGTTAAAAAAAGAACATCTGGAAGTGAAATAAGAAAAAAATAATCAAATTAAGCAGGAAAAAATGGTTATTCCAGCCTCTTTGACATTTCACCAGATATGTAGTGGACCCCCCCATTACAAGGAATGAACAGCTCTTAAGATATACATTTTGCTTTTATACTCCACATCTTTCCCTCTTTTTCTCGTTGCTGCTTCCTCTTCTGTTTGCTGATGTCTCTTCATGTGATTCAGTGCAACTATCACAATGTTTGATCATTCATTACTGTCAAAAAAGCTCTTTCCACATCAATCCTGATGCACCTCAGGGGGTTGAGGAAAATAGCACAACACTGAGTGACGAGTTAAATTGAGTTTCCAGTAACAGTGATGTGTTCTTGATGTCGTAAAATATGAAGGAAAGGCTTAACATTTTGACAAATATGCAACAGAGTTTAAAATAAATGTCTTTGAGGTGACATGAGGTAAATGACAAATAGTTTTCCAACATTAAAGACACAACATGTCATTTGTCAGTGCCTTCAATAATACAATACAAAAATGAAGGTTAAATGAAACACCATTGCTGTTTTATGTTTGCTAAGGTTTAAGCACAACTAGACATGTTAAAGTACCAATAAACATTTATGATAAAAACACACTGAACTTGAGTCATTATAAATGTTTCAACAGAATCAACACACAACCATAATTTCTGTTTTTTAATGGTAATACAGGAATATTCACAGATCTGTTTCTCTTATGAAACGCTAGTTCAAACCGGACCGGGATTTTTTAGGAACCATATCGATATTAGGGAGAGAAAAAATCCAATACCGATATATTGTCCGACATCTTTCTTAGATCTATCTTCGATCTGTAGACATTGTACTGTCCCCGCTGAGGTGTCGTAACTTCAGCTAGACAGCCAGCCAAACTCCATACAAAACGACACGGGAGTCAGGATGTAGCGTTCTAGCTCCTAGGAGTGAAACTGAAAATATAGATAGATAAAACACAATTAACAAGACATCCTTTAGACAAAGATGGGTTGTAATCACCAAAATAATAAACAAGCCAACTACTTCATGCTTGAAGATGTGTCTTAATTGTTTAAATGTCATCCATTAATCTATGCTAAATGCTAACGATAGCATGCAAAAATAAACATTACATTTATTAATATAACAAAGATACTTGTCGATATCTTAAAGTGAACGGCTAAATAAACAAATGAACAACTTACAAGCAATGCCTCTGCTGGAGAAACAACTGGAAGGCACCAGATTGAGTCTTGAGCTCCAAATAGCCTGGAAGGCAAAACAGACATAGATAGCTAGATATAGATGTACACATTGATTGTGTTGATCCCTCAAATGCACTTTATCAAACACTTGTGGAAAAGATTTATAATGAAGACAAGATGGTCACTCGACTGGAAAGTAACTGTGCATGTACGTGCCTCACCGCTTGACACTCTGGAGAGTGATAATGTTTGTTGTAATCTATATAGCGCCCTCTGCTGGTGAAAGAGAACTGCTAGTGTAATACAATGAAACTCAAATGAAATGCTTTTTGACTGTTGAATAAATCTAGCATATCTCAGCGCATATCTGAGATAATATTAGCCGATACCGATAGTCACGTTATATGCTAATATCGACCGATACTATCGGCTGGCTGATTAATTTTGGAGTACTGATATGATTTTACATCATTCTGCCTTCAACTTCTCATTCTTTATAAGGCATATATGCCTTTTACATTTCCCACATGACCTTACCTTTTTTCTAAACATTCCTTCCTTCTGTAATACTCAATAAAATCCAACCTTGTTAATGATGAAATCATGCTCACCGCACAAAAATCGAACCAACAAAAACATCCAATGAAGAGGAGTTTGACCTCTGAACACAGAGTCACTATCTGGTCACGAATGAGCCGTACTTCGTAGTATCTGAGTCAATAACTTGTGAAATCTGAACTTTGTGCAAAAAAAAGGCAGAGGTGCTTTTTTTGAGCAGGTTTAATTACGTGCTCTGTCAACATAATTAAAGCCATGAGATTGAGAAACGAATGAATACACTGTCAGCAGGCAGCTCGCAGATGTAATTGGTAGCTCTTTTTTAGACTTTTTCTCAACCTGCCAGATAATAATCTTATTTCAGCTTTAGAGCAACACCAAACTGCTTTCCCTTTGCTTGAGCTCTGCTTCATTCTTTGCGCTTGCCTTTATTGAACTAGTATTGTCTCTTGAGTTTGAAATATCTTGACTAATCATAACTGCAGTGTAACTATTTACAACATTGATTCCTGAACAGAAGAGAACCTCAATTGCCCATTTTTGGCAGAGGTAACCTTTGTTATTTAGACTTTTGTTTGTTCATGAATGTCAACAGTAATGAAGGCCAATTATCTGGGCTCAGCTGAGCTCAGAGATCAGAAAGAAAAAAACTAACCTTGTCACCAAGGTTGAGCTCATTATAGAAAAACATTTAAAGTCTCAAATCCTGAGTTTTGAGAGCTGCTGACAGGCTTCTGTCTGTGCTCGCTCTGCACATGTCCTGCTGTTACAAACCTGTCCCCGGGAGCTTTAGGAGCAGATTTATTTTCTCTGACTCAACAGATTCATCGTCATAAATTACCAGCTATCTCATAATCCTTGTGCGAGCAGGAGAGTTTTTCTTTGCCTGCTAAATTCAGTGAAAGCATTTTTTAAATGTATGTTTTTGTTATTAAAAATCTTTGCCACAGGGTTTTTTAATGGCTCAAGCCTACAAAAAGATATTTGAACTTTACTGCAGAATATCAACCTTTTCCAGAGCAAGGTTATTCAGTCATCTAGGAAGGGCTGGCAAAGTTGCATACCTTAACAAGTCTCCAACAGGTGGAGTGAAAAGGTAGATTCAGGTAAATCAAAGCACAGTGCGCCTCTCTCTCTCTCTCTCTCTCTCTCTCTCTCTCTCTCTCTCTCTCTCTCTCTCTCTTCTCTCATTAAAATGTCGATGGAGATTGCCGATCAACGATCTCTCTCCACTTTCAATATAAACAAATAATAATTAGATTATTTTACAAAGATGAATCAGAATCACAGTGTTGTGAAAATTGATGTATTGGTCAACATCATCCATAGTATTTTTGTAGGGTCCTAACCCATACGAGCAGCATGCTTTACTAGTGTGTGTCATATTCATAACAAATATTAAAAGTGGGACGATGAACAACAGCTGTCCAGGTATCGTAAATGTTTCAGAGAAATAAGTTTAAAAGAAGCTAATAGATTACAATATAAGAAAAAGGAAACCTTTGCGACTTCTCCAGCTGAGAGGCTCAGCCAAAATGTATCCTGGCGCTGCGTCTGAGACTAATCATGAAGGATATAGGCCTATTTCAGTTAGTTTGAATGTGTCAAAGACGAAGACCTGCTCTTGGGAACATGCTAGAAGAGCAGAGGCATTGCTTGGGACAGTGAAACACCTTAAAGAAATTCATGCTCTGCTGTGTATGTAGTATTTTGTGCCTTTCTTTAGGAGGGGTGGGAGGTCGCATTGGGTTTGCTGGACGCCACTCCAAATGGGGGGTCAGGGAAACACTGAACACTCAACGTTTCCTAGGCTGGACCACTTGACCCATTTTTACTGTAAACCACTTTGCCTTTAACCGTATAAATTAACACATTAGCTTTAATGTTGTATTGAATCCATTCAGGGCATATTCATGTTTTTAAATGTATATTGATCTACATGGGCCTCTTCACAGTTGAGCACGTATTGTTATGAAGCATTACATTGAATGCAGCAATCTCACTCCTCTCTGTTAATGTTCGACTTGCAAACATTATACAACTCAACGCTTTTACGCCTTCAAAGTGCAGTGGTCAGCAGTTTTTGTTTGTTTTTGTTTGTGCACTGGGTTAGTTACCTCTCAGAGTTGGACCAGCTCCACAATGCTGAGCCAACTTTGATCAGTTCGGCAGATGTCGAGAATGTTCCAGAGATAAGAAATACATAAAAGGCAGAACTTTTCTGTGAACATACTTTATAGTGTAATGACAAAATATAGCAAAACAAAGACAGAATGTACAGTATGTAAATGGATCCTAAACTTCAGTAAACAGGAGAGTTGTCTGTGAATTCCCCCTCATTTGACTGTAACCAACATTATCTCCCAGCCTCCGGCTATTTTTCTTACTTCATTGAAGAAGGAAATGACATCAGGCAAATTCTCTTGTACCAACAGCAGATATTCCCACAGATATATTTGATGCTATAATGAAAAAATCCATGTTGCTTTAATAGCTGCTGCATTCCAAACAGTGCTTTTGCATGACAGCTATGTGATGAATTTTGCATTGATGAGGACTTGACGGAGGCGCATGAGGTACACATCTATTGATTGGATTTTTATGGTGAAAAGGGAGCTCACTAAATTCTCTGAATCTCTGCTGTCCAAGGACTCACTCTCCTGGTAGCTGGTCCGAGCAGTGGGATGATAGGGGAGAGCTCTCTGGTGCACATTAAACATTGTGGGCGTCTTTGATAATCAGTACACCCGCACATTGCCCCCTCCTCCTCCTCTGGTACCCAACGTGTCTTTGTGCACGTACACTGGACTACAATATAACATGCTTGAGCAGCAGCTGCCAGGGTACTTTTTTGCCCAGCTCTGCTGTCTGGCCCAGAAGACTGTTCGCCATGAAGCTGCTTGCCCACATCCTTTGCCTCGGCCTCGCCCTCGCTCTAGCATGGGCTGATGCGTAAGTTGTCTTTCACTTAACCTTGAGAATAACACAAATAGAACTTATAAAGTTAGCAAAGTTCATTTTAATGCTTTACACAGCTGTTGGTTTGACTTTTTACAGTAAAAAAAATAAATATGAGATGCTTATTTCATGTAAACTTAGAAATGATGATTGTTTTGATAACACTAAAACTCAACACTACTCAAAACGTTTTTAAATGTTTTGCTTTTCATGAATTCCATCTAAAATTCTTGATGTGAAGCATCTTTCACTTTGTTAAATGAGCAGAAGATCTAAAATGAGAATCATTTTTCTGTTTCTGTCCTTTTATCAGGCCTGAAGAACAAGTAATAAGTGAGTACATGAAAAGCTTCCACAGCAAAAATTACACTGTGAGTTTGACATCTTTTCATTTGGTATACATTTTTCATTTTGAACGTTCAAACTTTATTTACATTTTGTAGCCGTCCTTGACCGTTGTCAAGGCCTGGAGATGGATGCTGTTGCAGTCAACGAAGAAGGAATCCCATACTTTTTCAAAGGTAGGAGGAGGATGTTGCTTCCTTTATGTTACTTTCTGTAAAATCACAAGCTTTACATTACTTTTAACTTAAATGTAGAACAAAACGGAACTGCTCAATCTAAAGGATGTCTCCTGTGTTTCTGTTCAGGTGACCATCTGTTCAAGGGCTTCCATGGCAAAGCAGAGCTCTCCAATGAGTCCTTTGCTGAGCTGGATGACCATCACCACCTGGGCCACGTCGACGCCGCTTTCCGCATGCACTATGAGGACAACCTCGCCGACCACGACCACATGTTCTTCTTCTTGGTACGGTCCAGTCCTTTAGCTTTTATAGCGGGACTTAAATGATTTTTACAAACTACTTCTTCATCAATCAATTTTTCTGCACTTTTGTAAAGCACTTTGAACTGCAATTGAATTTGTCGCTAAGATGCTTTTTAAATAGAGTTTGATTGATGGGTCGATTTATTTCTCTTGACACAGGACCACAAGGTGTTCAGCTATTACCAACACAAGCTGGAGGAAGGTTACCCCAAGAACATCTCTGAGGTGTTCCCTGGAATCCCAGATCACCTGGACGCTGCTGTGGAGTGTCCCAAACCAGAGTGTGATGAAGATTCTGTTATCTTCTTCAAGGGTTAGTGTACTTATAATATACCTGCATGAGTTCATTCGAACACCAAAATCACTTTAAGCACATATAAACCAATTTCTTACCATTTTTATCTCTTAAGACAAATCAGATCAGTTTCAAGGTTTGGCAGGAATCTTAAAGATCCTCTAGAAGTTCTGCTTCATGGCGACTAATCATTTTAATTTTATTTCTCATACCCTCACAGTTCTATTTGAGTATCTTAAGCCATCCCAGAATGACTTCAACTTATATCTTGTGCGGCTTTTTTTCCGTAGGAGACGACATCTACCACTACAATGTCAGAACCAAAGCTGTAGATGAGAAAGAGTTCAAGTCCATGCCTAACTGCACATCTTCCTTCCGCTTCATGGAGCACTATTACTGCTTCCACGGACACATGTTCTCCAAGTTTGACCCAAAGACCGGAGACGTGCACGGAAAATACCCCAAAGAGGCCCGTGACTACTTCATGAGATGCTCCAAGTTCAGTAAGTGAAGAATGTATTCATTATTAAAGACTATAATAGTTGTTTTAAATCATTACAAAACCCCATCAACTTGATGTCAGATGAGGAAATTACAGAAACTGATGAGACTAAGTTTCCCTATCCAACCTCTCTCTTCTCTGGGTCCTTTCCTTCACCATAATGTGTTCAAAGAGAGATTTCAGTGTAACTCTCAATCTTTTCATAATCTCAAATTGCTTAAAACCCTGAAAGCTTCCAATAATTATCTTTAAAAAGAATCTGTCTTTTGCTGTAGAGCGATCAGCAGATTTCACTGCAGTTATTTCCCCAGCACATCCAAATGGAGTTCAAAGTAAACTCAGAATTCTCTGTGTTTCCAGGAGCAGTCTCTTTTGTTTTAGAAGAATATAGGTGTCTTTGTCTAAAAAAAAACTATAAATGAATAAAAAATACTCATGTCAATTTGGACGCATTGACCAAGCTGATTATCTATGTTTCAAATGAGCATTGTGCTTGCTTCTTTAGGTAACGAGAGCGACCACGTTGAGAGGGAGCGCTGTAGCCGTGTTCACCTGGATGCCATAACCGCTGACGACGCTGGAAACATGTATGCCTTCAGAGGTAAGATCTAACAGGAGGCAAATTCTTCAGAAAAGGCTTCCTCATTTCATTGGTATCAGGATTATAAATGTATTGTTTTGTGTTTAAACAACTTCTCAATGAACAGCAAGTTGAACAAGCAGTTGATTCAAAACCTTTCTGCTTGTGAAGGCACAAACCAACGAGATACTTAATTATTGCTTTAGACGTGGGAGTAGTGACATTTATATAACTTTTTGACAGTGCTTTGATTATACATTTTCTTGGGTCCATTTTGAGGCCTTAGTGTTTTAGGTTGTTTAATAAGTGTGTAAAACAACGTTTCAAATCCTCAGGTCTTCTGCAGTAATACTCACTACACAGCTAGATAAAAAAAAAATGTTTGGCGACGGATACATTTTCTGTCAAACCCTTGACCTCACTGTGTTAATTTTACAATCGCAGTGTTTCTACCTGCAGTAAGTGATTGGTTTGTCTCACAGGCCATCACTTCCTCCGTAAAGATGAGGGCAATGACACACTGACGGCTGACACCATCGAGAACGCTTTCAAGGAGCTGCACAGCGAAGTGGACGCTGTTTTCTCTTATGACAATCACTTATACATGATCAAGGTAAAACTACACAGTTAAATACGCATGCATAATATGGACCTTATCATCACTTTTTATCAATATTTAAACACATAGTTATTATTTGTCCCCTTCAGGATGAACACGTATTTGTTTACAAAGTGGGTGAGCCCCACACTCACCTGGACGGCTACCCCAAGCCTCTGAAGGAGGAGCTGGGCATCGAAGGTCCTGTTGATGCCGCCCTTATGTGCGAGGGTGACACTGCTTACATCATCAAAGGTGAAGACACAGACATCATCTGTAATGATACACAAGGCTTAGTAATCCATAGCACTAGCCTCATGCATTATAGACACTGACTTGAAAATGATGCATGTGACATCATTATAATTCACCACTTTGTTCAGTACTTTTGAACAGACTACCATGAAATTGTGAACAATCTTTCAAGGTCCTCTACCCTACGAGCTTTCAAACTCTTTTGGCTCTTTATTCAATACTACAGTGAGGTCAAGGTTTTTTAGTATAGACATGAGTACAAAGGGTGGATGTAGCCTCTGGGTCTGACAAGTGAAGCCAAGTGCCTTAAACCTGCATTCTTTCTAATAGCCAGCAGGGGGCGACAACTTGTTTTGAAAACATATTTTGATGTTGTGAAAATGGGAAATCAAGCATCTGCTCACTTCATTTATAAAGTCGGTTAACATTCTCCTGACAGTTTCTGCTTTTCAAGACTATTTTAACAAAGCATGAAGTTTATTTTGAGAATTTGAGGAAGATGATAAAGTATGGTGTGCTTTAAGGCGTGGTAACTCTCACTGAGTTGTGGCTACCACAGAGAAATCTGAATTGAGATTCAGGCATGTTAACACGTTCTTTTGGACATTTTTTTGACTTAAAGATGGATCAGTTTATTGTAAAGTTATCTGCAGATGAATCAATAACAAATTCAAGCATTTGTTGCCTCTCTGTATCTAACCATGAGTTCTTAAAAATGTGTCACTTTTCAATCTGCCCTAAATTGCTTATGACATGCAAATCATCTAATTAACACTTGCCAGTAAACTACTGCAGTTTATTCACAAAAGACAATGTCAAAGAGTAACTCTCAGATGTTTTACATTTCTCTGCAAAAAATAATTACACATATACAGAACAGGACTCTCTCACATCTCTCTCCTGCTCTCATCCAGGTCAGACCATGTTTGATGTGGATATGAAGGCAACCCCTCGTGCTGTAACCCAGGAGCGTCCCATTTCTGCCTTTAAGAGGGTCGATGCTGCCATGTGTCACGGCGGAGGATTTAAGGTTATTGTCGGCAACCACTTCTACCACTTTGATAGCCCCATGACGTTTATCGCTGGCAAAGTCATTCCTGAGCAGCACAAGGTCTCCATGGAGCTGTTCGGCTGCGATCATTAAGTGGCTTGTTCTTCAGGACTCAGTCGATTGTGCAGAATGTCTCATACAATGTGGTGAAACATTGAACAAAATCATCAACAACATCATGCAGAATGCCCCCAAAAACAAGTCCCTAAGCTTTTGTTAACTTTCATACCACATCTATTTTCTTACTTTCATAATGTACTTAGAGGTCCTCTTTGGAAAGGGTACAATGTGTTTTTCTGTGATTTATTTTGTACTGTGTTGTGAATAAAGAGGAGAGGCAACACACAACAGAGAGTCTGTTTTGTCTGGAGTAGTCTTAGCAGAACTGTCTCATTTGCCCTGAATAATACAGAAAATGATGGTTTGTCACAATGACCTGAGTGAGGATGAGATACGAGGGTTAACTAATTGGTCCCCAATTAGCAGCAGTTAGAAAAGAGCGCAATATAACATTCATGAAATGGCTATTTGCAATATATTCATCAAAATACAATCGATGAAAAAGTTAAAACAATGTGACATAGTCAAAGAGGAATGTTCGATCTGTTGTGTTTACAGAACTATGCAAGTTTGACGTCTGCCCTTCAACTGCAGTTTTCTTTCACTCTCTCTGATCTCATGGTCTGCGTTCAAATACCCATCCTCCCCATTAAGATGTTTTAAGTTCCCATATGTATATCAAATATAGTATGCCAGATATATGAGGATGTCCTTCCTAATCTTGTTGCAACTGTATTTTGCATTTTTAGCTATTCAGACCCATTCTCCTAGCAGCAGAAGTTGTATCGCATCATCTGAGCTTCTCTGTCAAGCAAAACATGTTCAATATTTTTCAACATTCAAGTTGTATGCTATCGACTGTATAGATATGTATCACAAGGAGGTAAAAGTTCAAGAGCCCTGGTGGTGCAACCGGCGTAACTGTCCGACTTAGCTTAACGAGGCGTAAGCCCTGTTGGTGCAGTTGCATGACTTGCGCGACTTGAAGCAGTTGTTGCAGCTTTGACTCAAAGATATCTCCAACAGTATGTTAAAAAATATTAGAACAATTATGTTGAAAAAACTGCAAATGTCCCCTAAATACAGAAAAAGCTTTGTTCAAATCATTTGTGAATGAATCACTCATTCATTTATTACTGAAAATGTTACGATTCATATATTCCTGTTCTTCTCTTTAACTGGTCTTGCAGGTTTTATTAGCAAATAATTGGCATTACTGGCATACTTTGGACGCATCAATCTTTATTATCCACTTCCTTTAAGGATTAATGAAACCTCTTTTACAATGCCAGTACAAGCACAGGTTCTAGCCTCTCACCAGCAGAGGGCACAATAGTTCCACTTCATAAACCAGGTCTTTAATGACGACTTTAAAGCCAACCTTTCGTCCTCATTTTGTTGGTATGTTTGTCTCTGTGTTGGTTCTCTCCAGCAGAGCAGCACAGATAAGGCAGTGTGCAGGTGTGACATCATGTTGTACCACTGAGACAGATATTTGAGTTAACTACAGGGAGCTTTTGGTTTTAGACTGAAACCTGGAAGATGTCAATACTTCCTCATTTGACCCTCCACACATCCACCTGACAGAAACCTGCAGTGTCCCTCCACTCATTTGTCTCTTTCTCTGTAAACTCCTCTACATGCCAGTTGTTGAGGTTTTTTTAAGATCATTTTCAAGGATAATATTTGCTCATAAATTGATTTACACTTCTATACTAGGATGATCAAAATTTACAAAGATGTCAGACACTGTGGAGATAAAAGAATGATGGGGTTGTGGGTCAAAAATGTAAAGATTTTTTAAAATTACAGCTCTTCATAGTTGATTTTCTTTCCATACACAGGCCTAAACAATGTGGCTGTAAAAGTCGACCTGTTGTTGTCCTACAGGGGCAAACTGGAATTCAAAAACCTGGACGATTTAAATTGTACCTGTTTTGAAGTCTAAAGGACTAAAAGATTCCAGCTATGTTGCAACTAATCGAGTACACCGCGTTTGCTAGCATCTGCTTAACAGGCTGTAAATGGTTGCAACGTCATTCTTGTGGTCAACCACGCCAGATCAAAGTATATCAACTGAATTGCTCAGATTGTTTACTCTGAATGTCTGAAAGGATCATGGGATGTGTCCCTATCTCCTCTCTCCAACGTTACTCATGTTTCCATCGACATCTTCCAGCAACAACTCCAAAATATGTAAACAAAACAGAAAATTGCAAACAGGTTTAGTTTTCTTCAGATCATGTATTTAAAATATAAAGTTTGATATCAATTAAACATCAGAGAATCACATCAGGTCAAGTCTGAAGTCCTTGTTTTTTGTGATTTAAGTCCGACTTCAGCCTCGAGTATGCTTTCTGTTTGTATGTATTTATTCTTCATGAAACGCTGGTCTGAATTCCTTCATTTGTTACACAGAACACATTTTAATTTAAAATAAATCTTAAAATAACAGAAGAGCTCTTTGATTTTAAATAACCAAGGCTCTGCAGTGATTTTTGGGTCTCCCCCCCCTCCGTCCTCAGTGACCTGCCGTTCATCATCATGCAGCTCTAAACTGAGGCAATGTGGTGATGTCAGCTCCATGAGCGGGGCTGAAGTCTCTGGTAAAACAGCACGCTTCATCGGATCACACAATCCCTGACTTCACCCCGCTGCCTGCTGGGATAACAAAAGAGGCAGAAACACTGAGGCCCTTCAGCAGAACTGATATGATGCCACAGTCCCCCACAGAGGCTGCCAGCCCAACAACACACACATCAAAGCTGGGTAATGTTGCTAATGAGACAAACATGTTTCCAGACAGAGAGTTTATCATAAGAACTTTTATTTCTTATCCTCCAGTCTGCATCTGGATTACATTTTCTAATCATAAACGGGTGCCACTTTCATTTTCATAAAAACACCAGAGGAGGTAAAAATGTGCTTCACTTGGTCTCAAAGTTTGCACCATTGCAGCTCGGAGGGCGCAATAAAAAGATGTCTAGATGAAAGTACAGACAGTTGCCACTTTTTTTAGGTACATAAAGCTAAAAGGAGTGTAGGTAGTTTATTCTCATACAGTTCAACAGCACCGCAAACATCGTCCTCTAAACCAAGCTGTGCAATTTATCGAAATGTCATCAATAACGCGCTTTGAGGATTCATAATGAACACGTCACAAGCAATACTTTATCACTCAGCATGTGTACATGTGACCTTGTTAAATGGATGCCTGAGTATTAAAGTCACACTTTACCCTCACATTAATTGGTGCCAATTCAGTGTGGAGAAAAAAAAGTTTTTAGGGATTTATTTGGATGCAGGAGTGACGTGTGGCAGACTCGGGTATTGTGTGAAACGTAAAAAACAGCAGAGACATGGAAACTTTGAGATATTGTTTTTATGTTTTTTCTCCTATCAGGACTCTAAACTTAAAGAGTTGGTTCAATATACCGCACTACAACCGATTTTTAAAAATCCTTCATGAAGGTAAGATTTACTGCACGACTGTTTTATTAGACTTTATTTAATCTCAGCTGGGGGAAACTGAGAAACAGGAAACCAAGCATACTTTTTAGCAGTATCTTGAACATATTTCTGTAAAACATGTTGAAGATATCATGGAAATGTACATTAATATTAAAACACATGAAAATAAACAGCAATGAATCAGAATCCTGCTCATTTAAAACGAACAGCGTTTCATATTTTCTCTCAGACTACAATCCCTTTTTATATTTCATTTATGTTTGTTTACATCGTGATACTCATGGACCTTTTGGTCAAAATCAAACCTTGCCGCCACCTACATTTAGGTGATGGAAATCCTCCTATGTGGAAACTGACCAGTGAATTGATAAATGAAAGTCTAAATGTGTTCGGCCAGCTGGTGTCTGAACCATAACGTTTGATAAAAGACAGAGAGTAGCTCAGTATAAAAATAAAGTACAACCTTTCTGAAGTTTGAATCATTAAATCGGAACACTTCTGGGGCGCCGGTGGAGTAGTGGTTAGTGTGTTCACCCCATGAACGGATGCTGTAGTCCTCCAGGAGGCGGAGCAGATTTGAATCCGACCCGTTGTGGCTTCTTTCCCGCGTGTCATATCCCACTCTCTCCCTCCCTGGTTTCTGACTCTATTCACTGTCCTATCTCTCTAATAAAGGCATAAAAATCCCAGAATAAAACCTTAGAAAAAATAAGAAATGAACTGCGGCTATCGGAGTATTCAGAGCAGGTGTCTGGTTTAAAACAACAACTTAATATAAGACAGGCCACCTATAATAACACTAAGTTATACTGAGCTCAGTTATAAACACACATAGCCACTTTCTCCCTTTTTGGCAAGTCTTCTCCAAGTCTTCTTTTCAGTTTGAATTTAGGAAACATGTACAGTACAGTATGCTTATGAGTGTGTGTGTGTGTGTGTGTGTGTGTGTGTGTGTGTGTGTGTGTGTGTGTGTGTGTGCGTGTGTGTGTGTGGTGTCTCTTTGCTGTTTGTTATGCTGCTTAATTAACTGGACTGGGAGGGTTGACGGACATCTGCTCTCAGCCTGTCGTTTAGGGTAGCTTGACCCCCAGAAAGTGTGTGTGTGTTTGTGTGTGTACTGTGTGTGCGTGTGTGGAACAAGCAGGTATGGACATTGGCCAAGACTGTGCCAGATAAACGTTGGATCTCATGACCAGATGGTGCCAGCTAGCGTCCCCTCTGTAGACTGGTGACCGCTAAAAACACTCCCTCAGATGTAACCCTGGTGCCCTGCATCAAACTGTCAGGGAGAGCAGAGACGCAGGCTGGTGAAGAAAGACACTCAAAGGACCAAAACACACACACACACATGCCTGCACAACAAAATCATACAGATGACGTTCAGGGGAAAGGCTTTAGGTTAGTGTTCTTAAGTTTGTTTGCACATCAATAGTTTGGGCGTGTACATTAACTATGGTACAGACGTGGCATGTTAATCAAAAAAATCGTATTAAGATATGCAGTCTGTAGAATAAAATAAAAAACAAGATGAAAAGTGATCTAACTTATTGTCTAATTTAACTAAGATTAAGGCACCTAACAAAGTTTTACACGTGCAGCAGGCAACTATCCAAGTCTTTGTTAGAAACAGATTCAGTTCAGGGCTGCAAAATTCAAACGTAAAGTCAGCAATCTGTGGTGCAAAAGTTATAAATGGTTTATGTTCAGAAAGAGGCGGCTGATGTACCTGCATTAGTGGTTATACACCAACAGCTCTCAGTCACTGCTGCATTCATGAGCTTGGATTTTTTGGTTTCCACTAGGCCTGCATGGCATGGGTAAACTAAGTAACGTGCAACTACATTGTTCAATATTAAGCAATAACAAAGTGCAATAAATCAGCATATGTTAAAGAGTGCATATGAGCTGCAACTGACAGTTTCTGTCTCTGCTGTTCTTCACACTTGAATCATTCCCTTTCAACTTTCTGAATCGAAACAGCATTTTCTTTTTTTTTACCACTAAATCAGCACCAGTTAATCTGGGATCGCTGTTAGCTTTAAACTTCAACTGACTGCATTAAAATAATGTCAAAACATGGCTA
This sequence comes from Tautogolabrus adspersus, assembly GCA_020745685.1. Lineage (NCBI taxonomy): Eukaryota > Metazoa > Chordata > Actinopteri > Labriformes > Labridae > Tautogolabrus > Tautogolabrus adspersus. Next base: position 5,912,263 of record CM036548.1, on the reverse strand, counting down.
CTATACCCAGGCCTCCATCCAATGGGTTAAAAGGTAAAGAGAAAGCATGCTTATCTACATAAAATATGTGTTTATTGTGAATACTCAGTGATGACATTGTAATTGACTGTGTAGCCTAAGTTTCCACCTCTCTTCTCACGTCAAGTCATGCATTGTAAGAGAGCAGTTTGAAATGTTTAATGCACACAGACAGAAGCCGGAGGATCCGAAAACAATCTAGATTTTTTTTTTACAAGACCACAAAACACATCAGGGAGCTCTGCATTAACTTAAAACCATGGTATTAAAAATAAGTAACCCTAAGAGAGCAATGTCACGCTTTGTGCCAACATCCCTCAGACTCATCCTGAAGGGTTGATTGATTTACATCTTTATTTTGAACACCACGTTTCATGCCTTTAAGGTGTTTCGCAAGTTTACTTATGAATGGTTTTTCATTTTTAACCCATATTAGCATATTTAGCATGATTGATAGTTTATCTGTCGTGCATCATTTATTAAGGATTACAAGTGTCACTCAGCTCTTTTGATTGAGTTATGAATGATGTGTTATGTATGTGTGTGGTTTGTTCTTGTGCTGTGCTGTTGTTTATATCACCTGTATACACACTGATGCTAATGGAAAATCAAAGTTAGTTGAAGTTGAAGTAAACACCAGGCAGGATCAGTTCATTTACTAGAACCTCATTACAGCTTAAAAAAAATCTGTCTAATGACAAAAAGCGAATTTCTTTCCTCAACTTTGATCTTTCTCTTTTCTTCTTGATGTCCCTTCTCCTCTTCACCTCCTCTATATCTCTTGTGTTTTTGTCTCTAAATACCTCATTCTCTCCCATTTCCTCTTCACCTTCCTCTCCCTCTCTCCTCCCTCCTTCATCAGTCCAAGTTAAAACTTTTCTCTGCCTCTCTGTCTCTTAATCTGCTTCTCTCTGCAGTTGGCAGTGTGCCTGGACTTTTGCTCTGCTGCTGTTTAGCTGCCTTGCTGTGAGCAGTCTCTCGCTCTCCCTCCCTCCTTAAAGTTGCCACCACCTCCACTTCCTCTCCCACCTCCTCCTCCTCCTCCTCCTCCTCCTCCTCAGCAGTGTCTTGTGGGTTGGGTTGTGTGGAGCTGTCATCCCTGGCTGGTCCTGCCAAGCTGCCCATCCTGGTCAGAGGGGAGACTGGGGCAAACGGTCGGGCCATCGTTGAGGGTCCGGCCGACCTCCCACCACTGAGCTGCGGACCCCCTCAACAGATTGAGCCTCCAGCTGGCCGGCACGGGGCCCACCATGGCCCCATGCTGAGGGCACACATGCCACAAAGCATGAATTCCCACTTGCACACAAACACACGGACACACTTAACATGTGCATGTATGGATGCACACGACTGCCTGCGTATAGACACAAACACCAACTGCAGTGCGCTCACTCATTCACTGAAGTTTAAAGAAACCTCAAATGTTCAACTGTCAAACCTGACAAATACTAAAAGAATATTTCAGCTGTAACATTTGAGTCAACTAGTTTAGCCCCTTCAAGGACCCACAAAACATTTTATGATCTTAGTATTTCAGTCAAAAGTGACTGAATTGGCAGCTCTTTTCTTCTGAGACTTTTAAAAGAAGAATTAGACTTTTGCTATCTTACTGATGATCATGATACTTTTTAAATTCCTGTGATGGTAAAGAAGACTTTTTTAAGCTGTAATGCATTATTAAAAATAAAAAAAGCCTGGGTGCATGCTTACAGAGTAACCATACAAAGAGATCCTTTTTAAAATATTTAAGGGAGATTAGTGTGAGGGTATTTACAGTTTGTGTGAATTTTATCTGACCATGCCTTATGAAGGGGATTCTATTGGTTAATTTTCGACTTAGCATTAATGTAGGTGGCAACTTCTTACAGTAGTTTACGTTTTCTTTGCATTCAAAATGTGTCAGTTTCTTCAAAAAGTGTATGATCCAACCATAAAGACATGAGGTATTTTCAGATTTTCCTACAGTATATTTTTCTTACTTCTAAAGTTACGGAAATTATAAATATCCTGTCAATTTGTTTGAAGCACATCTTCCAAGTCAATGATTTAATAAAACTCTTAACCATTAATTACTCCAAAACAACCATGTTGAGCACATCTGCAACATTTAGTTATTATTGATTTTGCTGTTCTGAAGCTGCATGATTTAAGTTCACAAATGTGCAGAGAAACTGGAAAATAAGAATGACTGAAGGACAATGACGTAGTGTCGACAGTCTGAGTGATGAAATCCTCAGCAGTGGGAGTTATTGTGTGTTTATTCTCTCGTTGCTGTACCACTCTGTTATACATTTAAGTTAGGAGCCTATCGTACCAACCCCTCCACCCGTTCACACTTGATTCCCAGTTTGCTTTTGTGGAGCCAGGTAAAATCTTCATTAGCTACACTTGGTTTGGAGGTTTCCTGCCTGCCAAGGTCCTCGGGCCCCCAGGCACCGGAGCAGAGGCCTCCAGGGTCCACAGGAGCCAGGCTGCACACTGTCGGTCTGCAGTCTGTTCTCCAGTTGTGACAGCGAACGCATCCTTATGATGACAATTAGTGGCTGTTAGAGAGCACAGATGAGCAGGGGAGTTAGGAGAGAGAGAGGGAGAGGGTGAGGGTGAGAGAGAGGGGAGCAAGAAGCGAAGGAAAAGAAAATGGGGGGGAGGGGGGAGGGGCAGGTGGTACAAAAAGCAGGACACAATTAACAAACATGGGAAAAATACCCGCTAATGAGGACAGGCGAAGCTCAGGGGACAAGGTGAGACGGAGGGGAGGAGGGATTATGACTTTAACTCTACAACAGGGGAGCAGGAGGGAGGCAGAGCAGGAGATACTTTGTGACAAATGTGTGAGGCATTCATTCTTCTTTAAGGTTGTCTGCTCAGTGTCAGGTAACTGAGACCTGATCCAGGACCTGAGCTGGGCTTGGTCCAAAAAGAATGTCCGTTGACACAAACCACATAGTTTATAGTTTAATTTTGAAGAACTGTAAGAAGAATAACAAAGAGCTTCAAATATGTGTGCTGGGTTTAGTTTCTACACGTCTGTTTTAGTTCAGGTCCAAAGTTTTGCATTTGAAGATCGATTTGAAGATTTGATTCCAAGACTTATAAATGCTTTATTGATCCTTATTCAAAGTAGTGATGCACACACACACATCATGCGTCCCCAACGAGCACTTGTTATTGGATCTCACTTTCTTGCTTCATATGCAAAGTAAAATGGAGCCTCATTCACCTTCACCAGCCTTTAAACACGATGATAACAGACTGTGATGCAGCAGAGAGAGAGGGAGATAAGCACGTAGTGCACAAGTGGTACAGAGGAAACACAGATAAAACCATCAGCTGATTGTCAGATCCACGTGATGAAACATCGGTATCCTGACCGCTCTGCAGTAATATAAACTCTGATCAACCGCTCATTGTGCATGTAATAGAGCAGCTGTATAGTCTTTTCTGCTCGCCAGAATGTTCTTTTCGACTTGTTTGTTGATACTGTGAATACGTCCAATTACACATCGCAAAAACTGACATTATAGCTGTCCCTGTCCGTCAAATTGACAGACAGGGACAGTTGTAGAAATCTGGGCATAACCAGTTATTTTCATTTTTGAATGATAATGACCTTTTTAATATCATTTAATTCAAGAACATCTCAATCACAAATCACATTTTATATGAAGAAACATTTTCAAATAGATTATGTATTTGTAGTGACAGCGAGAAAAGTTGTTGTCACTCTCATGTCAATATCACACGAAGGATTTGATTTCTTTTCTTGTGTTGACCAAGGAGTACTCAAAAAACACCATGGGCCAAAAAAAACGCTCAGAAGTCAGCAAGACTCTGAAAGTGGGATCTCTGGACCCTGCAAGCACTGACTTCAGCGGGAGGAAATCCTGCAGCATGTCGTCCTGCTGCACCAGATGGGTGGCTTCAGTGTGTGACCAACCCATAGTGTTCACAGACGCGCCCCAAGACCTCCAGCCCATAGCTCATCAACGCACTGTCAGCACCTGGATAGCAAGAGGCTTTGAGTAACCTATGGTGTCGAAGTCAGTGATAATGGCCACATGCTCAGAGGGGAATCTTTTTTTGATGGATTTAATCACCTCACTGTGTACTTTGTGTGCCAAATAAAAAAAAGTTGTGTGCGTTTGTCTGAGAGAGTGTTATGAAACACAATTGCCCTCAGTTATCGGTCAAAATGACAGACAACCTTCGGATGTTTCCGTCATTGTTTAAAAACTTTTGGTATTCGGTTAACCTCTGGCTGTGAGTGACATTTGTGAATATGCGACTTAGAAAAGTTTCTGGGGTAGGCTGTCCTGAAATTTCTAGAAATGTTCAGGAGTGTATGTGTGGAAACAGCTTTAGTTTCTCTTTACATCTGCTGTTGTCCCTGTTTGCTCAGATTCTCCTGCTGACTTTACCTCCTGTCTCAGTGGGCGTCTGACCTGTGAAGGACTTTTTACATCCTGGGGAATCATAATGTTAATTTCTGAGACCAACACTCTGGATGAATTACAGAATGAGTGAAGATGCATCAACCATGTATCATAAAAGTGCAAGTAATGGACCTGGTAAACCAGGTGTAATGGAGATGTTAGTCCCTGCTGTGCTGAGTACTCAAGTCAAGCCAATTAAAGCCAGCACATAACCTATCGCTGTTAACATCAAACCGTTCTGACAATGGGAGGAGGCGGTGCCCTGTGGTCAGAGAATGGACTCTGGAGCTGCTTAGAGCAGAACAAACAGAAGACCAGGATTCAATCTAGGTTGTTTTATGTCTCAGATTACTGTGTTACTCCACCTTTATTGATCCACTCTGTGGCTGGTAGGATCATCAGATTCCCCTGACACTGCACCAAAAATAGCCGCATTTGGCTGGTGGCAGGTGGCTAATTTCTAACCCTCAATTCTCTACACAGAATGCCAAATCCCTTTCCCATTTATGCAAGTTAGCAATGTGTAACATTAGCCTATTACTGATTAGTATGAAAGTATAGCTGGAAAACAAAACTGCAGACTGTTGTGTTGTAACTTGTAGTTTGCTATCGAGCGAAAAAAAACAAAGATGTAATAGCGCTCAGTGCTATAATATCTTTGTAGCGTCTGGGGGCCAGATTATGCTAAGGAACCCCTGTGTTACATTGAGCCCTCCACTTGGCCCCGCCCCCCAAAAAATAACCTAAAAGCGATGAAAAACTTTCTAACGGTCTAAATCCATAGTTCAGTCAAATATAGTTCTCAGTCTTTTCATATGTTTACTGCAACTTTTTCCCCAAAATCTATATTGTGTTTGGAGACCAATTTCTGATTTTGCTTTAACCCCTAAAGAGTTCAAATCCACTCTCCTGGGATCATTTCTCTCAAGTTTTAATGAATCATTTAGGAGGACAGACTGTAAACATTTTGGCCTGAGGCATCACTGGTGTCATTGAGAGACACTTGTTTATGTAGGAAAGAAGCTTGTTACTCAGCTTTTTAGAGGGACAATTAACACAACCCTAATTACACAACAGGATAAAAATGCAATTAACAATTATATAAGCCACAACCCATCAAACATCCACGGAGAAGCACTTACTGGGAGGGATGGGTATTGAGAACCAGTATTTTTTGGTAATTGGTCTGAAGTACGCCGATGCTCCTATCAGCATTTTCATGGACAGTCTGTCTTATTTAAGGCAGGTTTTCCATCTCTGTGTTGAATTGAGCAAGGCTTTGTTTTTAAGCTGTCATTTCATTTCATCTTTGAAATTATGATTGTGTTATTTCCTGTTTCAAAAGTTTTGTTGTCTGGCTGTAAGTCGCTCTGGTTTAGTGAACCGTCTCTCACTCTGCTGACCTGGTTTGGCATACAAACCCTTAAACCTATAAAGTGCAAATTCTCTACAATCCCACGGCACCATCAAATCCTGTCTTCTTCCCATGACCCACATCCAGCCCGTATGAGCCGTGCACCATAACGCACCGCATCCATTGTCTCCTGAGCAACAATGCAAAGGGTTAATAACAGGCTAACCTAGCTAGACATGTAGCTAAAACAACATAACAAAAACAACAACTCACAAAGCCTCCCCTCCAAAAAAAACGAAGAAAAAAACTGTGACAATGATGCCATCCAGGGAGCACAAGTCATCCATTGTTGGTGGCTGACACGCCGTATTGTGCCTGGCAGACTACATTGCCTCATAGCAGCTGGGATGTGCTGGCAGGGGAAACAGGCCTGACTGTCATCAGCTGGGGGAGATACAGTGTGATGCAAGCAGCATTACATCACATATGATCCTGCAGGCTGTAGCTTCTGCGCTGCTCAGAGTTGTTTGGAGGCCTTTGACGGGCTGTAAGAGAGTCTATGGGTTCATCTGAGGACTGAAAACTCAAACCACTGGCTGTTTTAAAAACTCAAAATTAAATGTAATACCAGAGACACTGAACACACATTTTAGTAAACTAAACATTTTTCGGATATACAGGAAGGTGAGGATGCACGAAAGATAGTGGAAAATACTTAAATTAGTAAGTTATCCTCAGTTTACCTGCTAAAGATTTGATGTTCCCAGGACTTTATCTCTATATCCCTTTGTAGAACACTGAGGCCTTTCAGTGGGTTTTATGTTCTAAGCAATGTTTTCATCTTTTTTTGCATGTTCGTTGCAGTTACGTTTCAAGTTATAGCCTACAGATGTTCAACTTCTCGAAACCTGCTCCATCAAATTTGTAGGCCTTGCAGTTTTCTTGTCTTTCAACATTGAGATTTCCACAGTGGCTGAATGTTGTTTTTTTACTATTCTCACTTCATTTCAAACATCCACCTGTTTTTATTCATTTACAGTTTTAAATGTTAAACCTGCCACAGCTGTTTACTAATGAATAGAGATGTAACAATACGTCACAATACATTTTAAAATGTATGCAAATATTGACAATTTCAATCGATGAGACAAAAAAATATATTCAGGACACTCTTTTTTTAAATCAGCAGACAGTGCTTTCTGCTTTGACCTCTCCTGTTTGACAACAGCATGGAGGCACACATTGTGGTGGCAAAAGCACAGTCTTGTTTCAAAGCAGGGACAAGACAAAAAAGTGTGCAAATATGGTAAGGACTGAATTAAGCCAAAAGCACAACCAGCATGATGCAGCATGTACAACTGTGCTATGTTGAGACGCTTGAGACACCAACGACATAATTACAGTATGTAATAAGCTACTGTATGTTGGAGAGACGATTTAAAGCCCCACTTTCACTAACTTTAAGAGCCAAACAGATTACTACGTGCATTGGTGTTTTAAGGATTAGGGCTGATGATTTCACATTAAAGACATTTTTATGACCCAACTTTTCAAAAACATGAATCAAAAATTATATTAGATGACACAAAGTCTGTTGTCTTTTAAAAACTTCAATTTTCAATGTTTCAATACCAGAAACACAGACTGCACCTGTTTTGTTTTAAAAAACATTTCCCTACTTGTGCTAAACAAATATCTATTTGATTTGAGATTAGTTTTAAATAGATATTTTAGACATTATCAATGTCCCTTCTTATAAAGTAAGTCAAGTAAATATTGAACCTCAAAATGACAGATTATTACTGATATTTTAAAAGGCTTTTTTTTGTATCATTATCATTAGAAAATCTAAATAAAAGAAACATCATTATTCATGAATTGACTTCAATTTTATTTCTTTATAAAAAATCAGAAAATCGTTGTAAAAAGTTCCAATGTGAACCCAGTATCATGATATGGATCGTATCTTGAGTTAAAGGTATTTTTACATCCCTGTCAATGCACACTGCAATAACCCCATTAATGCATACTTTATTTCTTTCTTTTACTTTATTTCGTAGTTTCGTCAGACTACCGCAATTGTGTTGATCTGACTTTGTCATCCTACAACAATCATCGCTGTAACTATTTGATCTTTATATCTCACGTTTGTCTCTTTTCTTTCCCAGAACTGGTTTTGCATCGGCTTCTTCTAGGTGTGCAAGTTTCCAGCCAAAGTCCAACATTATGCAGGTAACATGAATATGTAACTCTTTACAGTGTGAGTGGAAGTTGTCTGTTATTAAAGTGGAATCAGTCTATTGCAATGAAACACTTAAAATCTTCTGCATCCCTGCACATGTCTGATGGGTAACTGTTCTGTAGCTGACTTGTTATGAGAATGTACCAACAATAATGAACTTAGAAATTAAAATCAGCATGTTGCATATTGTAAACCATGTAATGAAACACAAACTAAGCAAAAGGATGTAAAAATAATAATAATAATAACTTCCCTGTACACCTTTACAAACCTACTCTTTGACAAAGTGTTAAATCAGTGTATCTGTGTGTGTTACTTGAACTGGTAACAAATCTCGTAAAATACACAGATTTTAATGTCTACAAGTCACAATGCAATTAAAAGAATGTTTCCACATTATCTGTATGCAAACAAAATTAGCTGCAGGGCTGCTCTGTGAGATTTAAACGGATAGAAATGTTGACCTAATCACTTCGCTAACCCACACACACACACACAGACACAAACATGCACAGATGCACACAGACACACTTTTCTCAGGCAGGTCCTAATTGCCTATAAATGTCAGTTTCAGTCAGTGTGCGATTGTCTTGTGCTAAATTAACTGGTGGGACTGGCACCTCCTCATTAGACGAGAGATACACGACACACAGTGGTCAACACTGCTGGCTCACACCCTGAACTCCCCCGAGATTTGATCAAAGACAATAAAAGGGCTGTGTGTATGTCTGTGTGTGTGTGTGTGTGTGTGTGTGTGCATATGTCTGTATGTGCGTATACATTCTGTATTCATGCGTCCGTGCTCGTGTGTGCATCTGAGCCCTCCTGAGGGAAATTAGTCGTCTCTACCCGGCTCTGTCTCCAGGTCCATCCCCGATGTTTCTCCCTCTGCCAGGACCCTCCCTCTCCCATTGGGACTCACTGCGGCTAATTGCTAAATACACTAGCTGTTGTTTCAGATGTTGGCAACAGTCTCTGTAGAAATGGCTGCCGTTCTGCCTAATTGGGAAACAATATCAAGACATGGCTTTCTATAGTTTTTATGTGCTTTCTTTTACAGAACAAGAGCGGATCTGTCAGATACAATTTAAGATGATCATAGAAACTGAACTTTGTCTCCATTACAAAGCTCCAGGTCTCGGACAGTAGGTTATGTTTTTTTGGTCCCAGCTATCAGACTGATGTCGTTTGGTATTTGATGAAAAATATCCTCAATTTTTTCAAAATGATCTTGTGGTATTTGGTAAAAAGTTCAGCCATGACCAAGTGATACATGTTGTTCTGTATCCAAGTTCGTTTTTAAAATGAACAATTTTGCAAAGTTGAAAAGTTGAGTCCACATCACTACTGAAACCACAAGCACAGGGGCTGACAGTAGTTGCAAAAAATAAAAACAGTCTTGAAATGACTCTCTCCAAATCCAACACGACTTTTAAACATGGTGCGTTCTGTGTTAGTCCTTTATTACCGCTGTCGCACGGGTCGGGAAATGAAGATTCTTTTGACCAATCAGTGGACTGCAGTGTGTCTAGCTCCAACCTTTAGAGTCGGATCAGTACACTTGGCACCCCAACAGAAGGGTACAAAAAAGTTTGAACGGTACAGATCAGTTATTTTGGTACCATTACCAACTTTTGACAGTGGAAACGCCAATAAATGTGTACCGAACTGAACCAAACCACTTGGTGGAAACTGGGCTTAACTCTACACCAATTTGTAATCAAGAATTGTGTGTTGGGTCTGTCAATAATAATGAACGATTACTGTGCATGCACAAATGCACATTTTGATAATAATTCCTAGAGCTGGGAATCTTTGGGTGTCTCACGATTCGATTTGATTTCGATTCTTGGGGTCACGATTCGATTCAGAATCTATTCTGGATTCATGATTCAAAGTCTATTTTTGAATGAGTACGTACTTCAAGATCCACTCTGGTCATCTTTGAGACTGGCTGAATTTCTTGCTGCTCCATTTGGCATTCTACTGAGTGAAAGAGCTAACCTTAGCACTTAGCAGGGAGTGACTTATTAGCCAAAAAAAAACAATTTTTGGAAGTTATGAAATGATTTAAAATCTCAGAAGATAAGAATCTGGATTTTTACATAAAATGTTTTTTTTCCCACCTCTAATAATAACAATACTTTCTTGTAGTTTTAAACAAGAATTTAATTTTTTATAAGGAAGCATTTTGTGTTCCAACATGAGGCCAGCAGAAATACAGTATGTCTTCTACATATTATCCGGAGCTGTTGGAGCTAACTTCACGGCTGAAAACGTGTTTTCTGTCAGTCCTGTGTAAAAACAAACAGGCATTGAAACAGTTGCAGCTCCTTGAGGAGTCTGAGTGTGAGAATAGATGGTTTTCAGACTCTGCAGTGTGTATGAGCCATCTGTTAGACAGTGAATGTGTCTCTGCTTCCTTCACTGTGACAGCACTCTCTGTGAATTACACTGTGACCACCAACTGTCTCTCATACTGCAAACAGGGACAGCTCTGTGTACAGTATGCTGATGGTACACAGATTATATAGAGGTCAGCCTGTCGCCCCTAGACCAATAAAGAAATAAGAAAAGAAAGGGACAGAAAGAAAGCAGTGACACCATTCAGACGGTCACATGAGTGTGTCCTCTGTGAGTTTGGATGCAGGTGTGTGTTGTGCTTAGCAGGCTGCGTTGTCTTTGACTTTGTATGACACGCTGAATAAAGACAAAACACGTGCATCCACAAAAAGGTTTGCCTGTGTCACAAGTCAAACCCAGCCTTTAGACAGTTTCTCAAGCCTACCTAGAAAGACAAAATGATCTTATTTAAATACATTTAGAGGTTCAGTGAATGTCTGTAGGAGCCTCATGTTAACTTTAAGTGTGAAGGATATTCTTGCAATATGCCTACAATATCCTTTTACCTCTAATCTAAACTATAGGTATCCGTTGCAAGATTACCCTTCCATTTACATTAGATCCATTTAAACTCAATTCAAAGGGAGTTATTTTTACCTGAAGTCAAAGCAGATCACAGCAATGTTAAAAATCAAAGATGGCATCAGATTTCTTTCTCGATGGTTGCTGCTCAGAAGATTTGCGGTAAAGGGCAAGATTTCATGCTAACTTTGCATTGTTTACATACAGATTACAGAAATGTGATATGACTGTGACACTTGTTGACACAGAAGTAAGAAAATTGTGACATCAAGGAAAACAGCATTCAGAAGACTGCACAAAAACATGAAGTACTATGAAGCACACGTGCACAATCTGACACACACACACAAACACACACAATCTCAGACAGAGAAGGAGGATGTGTCTGAAGGCTGCAGACTTTTCTTTCTTTATACTTTATCTGTTTTTGTATTCTCTCCCCCCCCTCCAAACACACACACAAACACACACACAGAGGAATCTCTCTTCTGCAGGAGCCTTTCAATACTCATCTGTCACAGAGACTGTATGGTGACCCGATCCTATTCTGCTGGCACTCACACGCGTTACAATACAAACACACACACCCCTTGTTCCTACTCTCTAAATAAAGTCTCTTTAGACTTGAATCTGAATGTGTGTGTGTGTGTGTGTGTGTGTGTGTGTGTGTGTGTGTGTGTGTGTGTGTGTGTGTGTGTGTGCGTGTGTTTGTGTGTGTGTGTGTGTGTGTGTGTGTGTGTGTGTGTGTATGTGTGTTTGTGAGTGTGTTAAGCCGTTTTCACATATGCGCTTCTGAAAATTTCTTGAGAAATTCAGCCCCTGAAATCTTCCTGATCTGATTGTTCACACATGCTCCTCAGAGCTGTTGGATGGGGTGGGGTCTCCTGTGTAAATACATGACGTCAAAAGAATGAAGCGGAAGTTGCAAATGAAGCAACAGAGACCCTATACCATGCTCTAATAAGAATATTTGCCTTTATGTCAATGCCATGTGCCATTCAACAGAATCACAATATCAAAAGAGAGCGGATCAAAGAACATGATGAGGAACAGAAAACATAACGCAGCAGTTTAATTTCCTGCTTAAAGATCATACCGGTCGCATGCATGTAATCTATCGTTGTGTACCAATCACAGGTAATAAATGACACACTCCCTCACTCGAGGTGAATTCTCCTAAATATATCCTGCTGCGTTCTCACATCAGCTCACTCGGACTTCATGCAGTACAAATATTAGGGCGCTGGCAGGAGAAACTCTGGATAAAGTCAGAGTGAAAAAATCTGCTGTTTGTGTTCACAAATGACATGCAGTTCTCTCTGAAAACTTCAGGAGTTTTGTTCAAGTGTAAAAACATATTAGTAGTAGTTATGTGAGCATTAGTGCTAGAACACAGATATGTTCACTGATTTTGCTTTTAGCTGATCCTCCATATCATTGCTGGCAGAGGAATCACTTTTACTTGGTCATCAATCTAATTTTAATCTGAGCTGAGTTGACTCAATGTTAATTTATGTGCAAATTGCTATATATGCATGTTATATGCAGGCCCTATATATCAAAATATAAACAGAGTGTGTGTGTGTGTGTTTTGGGGGGGGTGGGAGCAGTGTGTGTGTGTGTGTGTGTGTGTGTGTGTGTGTGCGTGTGTGTGTGTGTGTGTGTGTGTGTGTGTGTGTGTGTGTGTGTGTGTGTGTGTAGCACAATGTTTGTACTGTGGGGGTATGCAGACAGATGGCCGGGACACTTGTACGTCTGTGGTTGAACAGTCCATCTATTGTCTGTGTCACAGAGAGAGAGGATTGTTGTGGCGGCCGTCACACTGTAGTGTCTGTAAATCTCACATGTTCAACGCATTAAAACTCCCTCTGACTCCCACACTGATGCTGCAGAATAACCAACAATCATGTTACCCTATAGCAGTGGTTCCCAAACTTTTTTTGCCGGGCCCCCCCTTGAACATAAAAATGGCTTTGGGCCCCCCCACATGTTACCAAATAAATGTTGTGTGTATGTGTGTGTATACAAGAAATACTGACAAAAACATCTTTTGCAGTCAAATATATGTATTTTTAGAATTTATCTGAGATTTAAAAAAGACAGAAAAAGAATGGCAGCATCAATGTGTGAAGATGAATCTTAAACAAAAAATATCAAGCCAATTCTAAAGTAGCAATAAAGAGTATAACTGCAACATCCACCGGACACTTTTTTAAGATTCAACATTAGGTCCCGTGTCCACCTAGCGTTTTTTTCTCAGTGCCAGCGTCTTTTTTTCAGTTGTGTTCAATGAGTAGAACTACCGCTTCTGCCGTTTTTGTGCGGCCGCTCCGAGAGTTGAAGATGAAAATCTTTCAACTTTTCAGAAAGGCGCTGTTGATGTCACCTGCGCTCTTTTCAAAATGTATGATATTCCCCATATTTTAGCCTCCTATGGATCGTGCCTTGTACCCGCATCCTAAAAAGTGTAAAAAGTGATCTCAAATATAAAACATGGAGTAAAAAGTAACGGAGACGTGTCGGTTATACAGCGGCCGTTATCAACACACTGTTGTCATAGAGACACGTGCAGCGCTTTTCTTCTCAGCAAACAACCGCTTCATGCACACACTCCCAAGCGCACAGCCAGCACTTTTCTGCCAAGAAAAAACGCTAGGTGGACACGGGGCTTCACATAAGTATACAACATACAACCGTAGTGCATTGTTTGGATTTTTTCTTTTTCTTCGTCTTTTCCCTCAAAACTTTTCGCGCCCCCCCTGTCATTGCGCCTTTGGGAACCACTGCCCTATAGGATGTAATATCTCGACAGAAAATGTATCACCGAACATGATGTTTTTTCCATTTTATGTTTCCATTTTTTAAACCAACCCTTTGTTTTACATTAGTTATTAACCCTCTTTTGACAAGTGAGAGGCAAGATCTGGTCAAGGCTACATTCCCCTACATTAACACACTCCATATCATATTTACTTTATTCTCATAGCAGCCCTTTTCTCTATTGACTTGTTCAGTGTGGAACCCTAAAGGCAATAGAATGGGGAAATCCCAAGGTACATTACGCCACATTTAAATTCCAAACGACAACTAATTTGATACCAAGAACTACGTGAGAACGGCCAACAAAAGTATCCAACCAAGTCTTATACAACTTTAATGTTAGCAGACAAATGTAACCGAGAACTCAGCTAAAAATGTTGTTATTAGCATTACAATTTCCTGGAAGTGAACACCTTTCCTACAATATCATGTGCTACAAATAAACTGTAACATTTGCTAGAAAGTGATTGAATGCTAAGGTTAGCTGCCGTCTAACCATGTTAGGCTAAAAACACCCTAGCTACCAGTACCATAGGCTAGGAATATATGCTTATCCTTTTGTATTGTGTGCTACTAGCTTAGCTACTGCTGTGTAACCATATCTAGCTAACAATATTGGGAGCTAGCTAGCATTGTTACCAGGTAATTCACACATACTATGTCATATTTTGTGCTAATATTAAACTGTAATGTTAGCGAGAAATTGATTGAATGCTAAGGTCAGATGCTGTGTAACCAAATATAGCTAATACTGTGAGTTAGCTAGCATAACCATTAGCAAGTAATTAACGCCTTTCCTATCCTATTGTGTGCCACTGTCGTAGGCTACTGTTAGTTTGCATGGAAGTGGTTGAAGGCTAAGATTAGCTTTTGTCTAACCATAGCTAGCTTACAATACAGTGAGCTAGCAAATACTTCTACTACTTACAAATGAGCACATTTACTGTGTTATAGTGTGCTACTCTCAAACTGTAATGTAGGGTAGTAAGTGATTAAGTGCTAAGTTTAGCTTGTTGCCTAACCATATGTATCTCGCTGTCGAAACTGTGAGCTAGCAAGAATTACAATTAGCCTTAAATTCTGACACCTTTTCGTGTGCTACAAACTTACTATGTGTTAGCTGGAAAGTGGTTGAGGCTTATGTTAGCTGTTGTCTTTCCCTTAAAATGTGTTACTATGAATGCTGTTTTAACTTTAAATATTGTCCATCCAGATTTTTACAAGACATTTTTAGTGTCTTAGCGGAGGAGATGATACTTACGTGATCCTGAAACACAACAGTAGGCCTATGACATTATAAAAACATTCGAGCTTCCCCGTCTGAGCATGACATCATGACGTAGTGGAAGTATGGTCCATTAATTTAAGTTATGTAGATTAAGTTCAAACTTACCTTAAAAAACACCAGAATACACGTATATGGTGCAGAGAAACACAAAAAGGAAATGTTAATATTTTACCGAGCCAAAAACATCGTACTAAAGCCTTTTGCAGGTTTTTTTGTGCAATTTAAAGAAACAGACAACTGACACCTCACTCTAAAAGTGTACAGATGGGATCCAAAACAAAAAAACTTTGAACCAATTATCATAATCTCTCTCTCCCTCACTTGTTCTTTCTCTCTCTTCGTCTCCCCTCATGATTAAACATGGGAGAGTTAAATCAGACGATTAGCATGCTGTCAGGGAGAAGTCTAACTGCTGTTGTGTTTCACAGTGTGAGAGACAAAGCGCCGGCCTGCACGCCGACAAGCCTCCCCGGCCAGCTACAGTAAACTAGTAAACACACGTCTGTTTGGCTCGGCGGGGGATGACAAACACCCGCCGAGGAGGCAGAGATGAGAGGGCAGGAAGAGCAGAAGTGAGAGAGACAGAGAGAGTCCGTTTTGACTCTTTGGCTTCTGTGTCTCTTGGCGCCCAGTGTCCAGAAATCTGGGGCCAAAAAAGTCATTGTAAACGGTCCCGGCATGACTGCCAAGAGCAGAATGGATGGAGACAGAAGGAAGAAGGGAGGTGGGGGGTAAAGGGCAGTTTATTTTAGAAAGGGAGATCGGGCTGTACACTCACCTTTAATTTGATCTTTTTTATTCTAAAGATTGGGGTGGGGAAGGGAGGGTAAAGGAAGAAAAGAGTTCTCCTCTCCCTCCTCCAATACATGTCTTTAAAAAGATACATTTTTTTGACGTTTTTCCTTGAATATGTTCGACCAGGAAAGTTTTCACACATTCAGTATTGTCTTGATACATCAGCAGGTAAAGATTTGATTCGATTAGAAAGCTTAGAAAGCTCACTCAGTGAGCTCCACGTGTGAACAATATATTCAGGAACAATATTGAGGAAAATTTACAGCCAGCAAGCAGGAGGAGGTGATGATATTTATATCCAGTGACCGGCGCACACACATATACTGTAAGCACGTCTGCATGTTTTCTGTTTGCCAGTATGTTCTACTCCGCTCTTTTGTTGATACTGTGAATGTGTCGAACTACAAAGTAGGACTGAGATACATGTACAGCATATAGAGGAAAAACTGTCATCATAGCGGCGGACTCTGTTGCTTCGTCCGTCACTTCGGTGAGGTCGGTGTGTAAACAAGCAATTCAGGAAGATTTCGGTGGCAGTCTGCCTGAAATTTTCAAGGAATTTTTAGTTCATGTCATGAGGTGGAAAATCAAATAGGGAAAGCTTTGTAGTTATTGGTTAAGGTTCCAGTTGTATTCAGGAGAAACAGATCTTAAGTGTATTTGCATTGCTGTGTGCCAACATTCATGTACTCCTGTTTTCTGTTCCCTCACTTAGTGACATTTGGAGGTCATTGGTGTGAGTTGATATCTGTCCGCTGAAAGATGTCTCCCCGAAGCTCTGATCGTCCTGGCCGCGAGCCCGCAGTGCTGTGTTTCACCGTGCTGTGTAACCATGCCGACAGGATTGGGCCGGGGTCCAGGAAGACAGTCGGCTCTGGAAGCTGTCAGCAGCAGCTCCGTTTGACAGCATGCTAATGTATGCAAATGAAGAGGTCCAGCCATGACACCTGCACACAGGAGGACTGGACCATAACCTTCCCAGCAGAGGACTCAGGATGGTGGGTGCACTGCCCAACATACACACACGCACGCACACACAGCAGTTCTTCAGCACCAGTTAGTTGGAGAGTTTTTCAATTTCTTACTCCCTTGTAAAACTACACTGTGAAAAATCCTGCCGTAACAGCTCAAATGTAACAATAACTTTAAAACTTTCAAGAGTTAAACCTTTTTTTTTAACGGATGGAAACATGCTGTCAAAATTATCCCATTATCCATGAACATACCTTCGTTTTTTTCAACTAGAAAAATAAGTTTTACTCATGGTTAACAAGGCCCTACACTTTTAAAAGCATCCTTTTTAAAGTCGTCAAGTAATTGAGCTGAATTAGTTTACTGAGCTTCCACTCTGTCCTTTTTTTTGCAGCATTACTCTAGACTAGCGACACAGTTAAAGGATTAAATCACAGGCAACTGTTCCGTTATTTTGGGTAAATATCTACTCTGGTTGTGCAGCCAAAACATGAAATTAACATGAAATGACATCCTGTTTCACCAAGATTTATTTGATCAGTATAATGAATGTGATCTGGCTCAGAGAAGCTGTTTTTTTTTGCTGTTGATCGTTTGAATTTCAATACAGAATTTCTAGAATAAATTGGCAAAGTGGTTTCCTGACCTGCATACGGGTTGACTGAAAAAGCATCAATTAGAAATACATTTTTCTGTCATGAAGTTCTGCTTGTATGTTTGTTGATTTCACTCAGTTGTAAGACAGAAGCGCTGTTTATCAGTGGGTAAGAGCATCAGGGTGAGTTTACCCTCATTATTGACCTCTAAGGCAGCACAGCCAACACACGTTCTCAACCTTTAACTCACAGCGGAGCTTTTTCCAGCCTTCAAAGTAAAAGTCATTCCAGTTTATTGTTCTTTGGGTCAGATTCTTGTACCTATGTGATCAAAATGCACGACGCTGCTCGGCCTCGGCGCGTTCCTCTGAAGTGTTTTGACTCCCGCACTGACCCTGCCGGCTGGTTTTGGCATTCCAGCAGGCTGGAGAAAAGGACTGTGGCCCCCAGCAACACACACACTCTCTCTCAAACACACACACACACACACTCACAGTCTGTCCTTGGGTTGAGGCGTTCAGGGTTTCTGCTGGTCAGCAGAAAGTGAACGGCTGTGTGATGGCACGAGTGTGTCTGTGTGTGCGTGTTTAAGGGGATGTAGCTGTCAGAGATGCCCTGAGTGTGTGTTTGTGTGTGTGTGACTGTGTGTATGTATAATTTAAAGTAAAAAAAAAAAAAAGGTGGGGCCACCTGAGGGAGGGAGCTGAAGTCTCGTGGCTTTGGTCCAGACCTTGTATCATGTAAACTGACTACACACCCTACCCATCAAAAAAAACTCATATTTATAGCACACACACACACACACACACACACACACACACACACACACACACACACACACACACACACACACACACACACACACACACATAAACAAAGACTCCCCTCTGCCCTTAGCTGTCTGTTTTGGTGTGTGCGTGAGCAGATGGACAGGTTCGTCGACCCTGAGGGGAGAGACAAGTTGGCTTCTTAAAAAGACAACAAAAAAATAACATATAAAACAAAACACACACCAGGATGTGTAAAGAAATAACACAATAAAACAACAGAGACAATATTGTTACTTTGGCTTGGGATGACACTTTTCAGAGAATCATTTTAGAGTCTTATTCAAAGTCCCAATCTAAGACATGAATGACATCTTGTTTACATCGTTGAGTTACACAAAAGTTGACAACTTTTTTTTTGTTGAAATAGAAGAATTTGTGTCATAGAAAAAAAAGTCACAGCTTTATAGATGAGCAATCAACTGGATTCATACTCTTCTTATCTAGAAATGAGTGTTGTAGTCAAGACCACACTAGACGAGACCAAGACATACCCGAGACCATAGTGCTCCGAGGCAGAGATAAGACCAAGACTTTTAGGGATCGAGACTGAGGCAAGACCAAGACCAAGGAAGGGCAAGATCAAGATCATAAATATCAATGAAAAATCAATTAAAGTTATTTGTTCATTTAGCAACGGCTGTCTTCCTTCACATCACAGTGATTACGTGGAAAAATAGTCTGTCAGTGGAGGTGTTGACCGGTCTTAATTTAAAATCCGGAGTCCGCCCCGTCTGAGATGAGACAGGACCGAGTCAAAATGCTTTAAATTCTGAGACGAGATCGAGACCTTCAAAAAGGGGTCTCGAGTCTAAGACCGATTTTGAGTTCTACAACACTACTAGAAATGTGTTTAAACCTTTATTTAATCATATAAATGATGCTTGATGTGGTCTGAAATGAAGTTCTTTGCTGATTTTCTACCTGCTAACTCGGGAGAATAGCACTTGTTTTTTTCCAGAAGTCTTTTTCTGCTCACTGATTTGACTTCTTCCTCACTCAAAAGTAGACAGATTTCCAGAAGTGTTCCACAGTTGTTCAATCAATTTTAACTTTGAGACACTTTTCTTTCAGATCACATTTTAAAAAGCTTCTTTTAACTTTCAGTCTATGAGATGAAGTTCCATTTATTTGGGACAGGCGTTCATACGAGACGGGCCTTTAATCATTTTCAATCAAAACTTATGCACAGCAAAGACGTGACAGACTATACAATTGTAAATTTACACCAGAAAGAATATGTAACTGTAATTGGGATATTGATCAACAAATTAAGTTAATCTTGCTTTGTAAGGCAGCCCATCTCTGCCAACCTGCTGCACTGTGGGAGAGAGGGAGAGAGAGCTGTGCTGGCCTATAGAGCTTTGTAAATATATCAGAATTGTTGTTTAAATTTTATGTTATAGTATTAAAAATTTCACGATTGATGGAAAAAAAAGTGTCCATCTCTAAAATTCAATAATTTATCGTGATTAATCCCATGTCTGAAACAGAAAAAAAGAGTTCCATTATTTTTCATTTTGAAAAAAAAATTGTAAGGCTTTTATTTTGAATTTTTTACTGCCTTAAGCTGTGCTTTACTAGCTGTCAGAATTCAACCCTGCTTTTATTTTGAATATACTAAGGACCTTCTGTTAGATCGAAGGTTACCACATTAAATTAACCACGGAAAAAGAAACTTGTTTTAGGTCAAAACCTAAATAAAAACAGCTCAAAGAACGGTAACAAAGTGATGTCATGAGGTGTATAATACTTTTGACTCGTCAACTGAGCTGTCCAGGAGATTGTTAGAAATGAGCCTGTGCACCTTCAAGGGAAAAAATAGCTTGCAATTAATCGCTATTTGAAATAATTAATGCGTTAATTTCAGACCGTAATTAACTGTGATGATCTAGTTAATGCTGACAGCCCTGACATACATGTTTCTGAATTGAGCAAGGATTGCTCACTTTGTTCCTTTTATTTTGAAAATAACATCCAATATAAATGTAAAAAAATGAAGAACCAGCAGGCGTTTAAATGTTAAGGTTTCACACACCTTCGGCATTTTCAATCTTATGTTGGTCTTTTGGGCCCTCAGTAGGTTTAACACGACCAGTCAACTAAAATGCTTGTCATCGTAAAGAGGAAAGAAAGAAAAAGGATCCTGCACTGCATCTCTCTCTCTCTCATCTGTCCTGATGATTGATGAGTGCACACACAGTCACTGTTTGCCTTCTTCACACCACTTTACAAACTCGTATGGAGGAGATATTTATGGGTTTGCAGAGCACTTTAAACTGAGGAGACTCTCATGTCCCTTAAATGTCCAAACGTAATCATTTAGTCAGTCTTGTTATGTAGATCATTTTCAAATAAGTAACTTTTAAGCTCAAAATCTTTTTTTTTTTTTACTTAGCATGACATTGGAAAGCCTTTCCTTTACTGGTTAGAAAATAGAATAATTTTAAATCTTCAGGGTCAAAAAGGTAACTTTAAATGTAACAAAATAGTTTTCACAATCCTCAACAGAATGTGCAGCAACATGAGACCAAACAAGATAAGTAATAAAATATGAGCAAAAAAACAGTGTTTGTGATATTATCTACATTTTACTGTGACTCCCCCCGTCTGAATCTGGGCCATGCCCACTCATGCAGCAGTAACGGTGAAAAACTAACCCGTCTCTAGGAGCACAATGGCATTGCCCCCCTGCCCCTCAGACTCCCCACATAGACGGGTCTGTCTGACAAGCCCGCCTGCCAAACAACTCAATTAAGCAGAAAAGGAGGCAAGAAAGAGGAGCCCAAACAGAGGAGCGACAGAAAGGAAGGGAAGAAAGCGGACAGGAAAACAGAGGAGGGCGAGGGCTGGTGGCTGTCAGGCCGCGTCCACAGCCAGCACAAACGTTTGGTGAGAAGCGACAGAAGCACAAAACGAGAAGAAAAGAGGAGCGATCTGTGATGTGTTAACTGGAATTCCTGCGTCCAAGGCCACCGAGGGTTCAGAGGGCAAACTGAGGGCCAGGGGTTCATTACCACAGCGACACACACTCACACACACACACATTTAAGAGAAACACCCTTGATTTTGGAAATTTCCGCCAGTTTTAAAAAGACGTGTGACTCTTTACAACTTTCACTTCACTCACAGACAGCTAAGTTACAGAATTGCAAGTCGGTGTGGTGACTTATAGCATAGAGAGCTACTAACAAGTGATATGAAAACTAGCTAACTTATGTTGTCAGATAACCTGTTGACTGTGTTAGGCTGTTTGGTCTGTAAAATGTCCAAAAATAGAAAAAAACAAAGTTATTTGTTTGTTAATGTCCAAGCTAATGTTTTGTCTCCAACGAAGAGACTTAAAGTTTGTGGCCAAAGAGAAGTAAAGAAACCAGAAATCATTCACGTGTTGGAAGCTGAATCTGTTCTGTTGAACTTTTTTCTCTAAAAATCAAACGAGAGTGTGGATAGCCGAGCGGTTGTGTCGTGGCCCCATGTACAGAGGCTATAGTTCTCGTCACAGAGGTGGTGGGTTCGAGTCCGACCTCGGCCCTTTGCTGCATGTCATCCCCCACTCTATCCTCCCAACATATCCTCTCTCTCTTCCGCTGTCCTGTCTAATAAAGGCAGAAAGGCCACAAAAAAATAACAACAAAAAATCACTCAAACAGATAAATCAATCATCAAAATAGTTGGCCATAATTTAATAGTCGACGACTAATCAATCATTTCTGTAGCTCAAAACCAAACCAATACGTCCAGACCTTCCAAACTTTTTGTAAGGCACCTCATTCTCTTAGGTGACACACCACATGTTGTAAAGAGGTTAAATGGTTTTCCAAACTAAGATCATCATCCTCACTGGGAGAAGTTTTCTTTATCAGAAATGAAATCAGATTCAGGGTTTCATACTCACACCTGACACCCTCAGCATGGTATGTGTCACTCTCCATGCGTATTGTCACATTGTTGTATACAGTTTGTTATGTGAGAAGCATCTGATGGATGTCACAAAAATAATAAAGCACTACTGTGTGAACCGAGCCAAATCTTTCCTTTGGAAGGGATGGACTGTAATCAGACAACACCTGAACTGGTTTAGAGAAAGTCTGCTTTGTATGGTACAAGAAAAGTTTAATAGTGGAAGCCTGGATCAAAAAGGGTGCATCTCATATAGGCTTATTTTTATTGGATCTCTTTCTTTATATTATTTGTTTAAATATGCGTGTTGGATCAAAAGAAGAGTCTCCTGTAAATGACATGCAGGAAATGTCTCTGTTCCCCTGAACTAAACTTTGATGGTGATGTAGTGCAAAGACTTCTGCATTCTTGAGGGATCAAATGGTGTCCAATCATTAACGAGCGACACATTCAATTTGGAGTGACGATACTATATCTGCCGCTGATGGTTCATGAAAACCATGTAACAACCTCATACTCACTCCGGTATTTGGGAGTACCCAGAGCTACAAAAAGTATTGGAAAAATCTTTTGTTTTTCAAAGCATGCTCTGTAGTGGTGAGGTATATTTTTGATTTATTCTCTTGTCATCTGGTTGATCAATAATGCTCGTTCCTCTAACGAAGGACTTGTTTATACGATTGTTTAAACCGTAGTGTCTAAGTATAAGTTGCTCCTCCGTGTTTTTGCAATATCAGCACATTAAAACTAACTATTCAAATTTAAAATCGACTTTCTATCACCCCTAATCCAAATAATTAGCAAATCTTCAGGGATACCTTCAGATTTTGTAAAGACAACACTTCTCCTGTGACCACACACCCTCTCGGCTGTCTTTTAGCCGGCACATTCGGGGTAATGAGGTTTGATGGTGGCCTGTAAACTTGTAATGAGGGCGGCGGTGTGAATAGGGCGGAGGGCTGGGATGGGTGGGAGAGAACACGATGCTTAATGAGCGGGCCGGCGGGCTCAGCGGTAACCCCGTTGTATTGGCTCGGTCTAAGAAAGCCGGGGTGACGGAGGGGATCGGGAGTTTCAGGGTGGGACAGCACAGGAGGGCACGATGTTATTTAGGGAGGGGAGGAATAAAAGCTGGGTTAGAAAGTAAATGGGGGTCCTGACCAGCCCCTGTGCTCGGCTCATTGTGGAGATGAAATTTATGGCTCAGGACTTCCTCAGCCAAGGACTCCCCACGTTGACTGGTTAAGTGCCGTGAAACAGGCGACAAAGAACGGAGGCAAACAACACTCTGAGATGAGAGGCTGCAGGACAGTGGAAGACAATGTGGACGGTCAACATCGGAGACACATGGAGTACAAGCATGCTTCGCTGATATCCAAATGGATAAAGATTATAGTGTTGGTCAGATTGAGTCAGTCCGTCTTATATGTTATTATAAAATGTCTCCATGCCACAGCAGGGAGAAAAACAAATCTAAAAATGATTCAGGAGTTATGCAATAAATCATTTCATAAATAACCAAGAGAGTAAAGAAGTTACCAGTTCAGCCTTTAAACATATTTTAGGGGCACCAGTGGCCTATTGGTTAGTTTGCACGTCACATGTACAGAGGCTGCAGTCCTCTAAGCGGGCAGCCCAGGTTCAAATTCAACCTGTGTCTTCTTTGCCACATACAAATAAAAATAGAAAGCCTTTATTGTCATTATACAATTGAACAAAGAAAATTAGGAAACTTTCACTTTAAAGTGCACAAACATACACGCATCCACAGCTACAAACAACTCGCATTCAAGTAAAGGTACAATGTAAATGTTTTATAGCAGATTATGGATATAGCACAGTGAAAAAAAGTAGCTTGCCACAAGTAAAGAATATAAAATATAAATTGCAAAGGTAAAAAAATAAGTCCTCAGCAGTAAAATAAATATTGATTTGTAAAAGAGAAAAATATATGTTCAGATGGAGGTGTATAAGTAGTACAGGTAAGAAGGAAAAGGGAAATATATTTACATATTGCACAGTGGGGAATTATATTGCACAAGGAGGTGAGGGAGTGAGGGTTATGTCATTCCCCACTCTCTCTCTCTCTCTCTCTCTCTCTCGCTCTCTCCCTAATTTCCACTGTCCTGTCTCTTTAATAAAAGCTTCAAATTCCCCAAAATAGATCTTAAAAAACAAACCTATCTTATATCCATTCTTTTCTCCGTCAATCAAACCTCTTCGTACTCCCCAGTCACCTGTATAAAGATTCAGAAAGGTGAATTTAACATTCGACAATCTGATAAGTACTTTAAGGTAACTCATTAACAAGATTTCTAATAATATCCAATTAAATAATCTGGAGAAGAGTGTGTTTGGCCTTTGCTTCTCATGTAATTCAACGTTATATCAACTTCAACTCATAGCGTTTGCAAATCTTAAGTTGGTATCTTTTATACAAATTTGAACTGTTTAACACTTGTTTCAGCCCACTTTGACAAGCTTGGATGTTTTGGTTGTAACAATAATCTTGTTCTGCACTGTTTGCCGACTCTCAAAGGTTTTATCTGGTAAAAGAGGAAACATTCCTGCAAGACAATGACACAGATTTTGTATATGCTGTCTTTAACGAGTAGCATTCAGGGCTAAGTCTCTGCGTGTGTGTGTGTGTGCGTGCGTGCGTGCGTGCGTGCGTGCGTGAGCATTGTCTTATGAGCTCTCCTCGGCCCATTGAACAACAGTGATGAAATGGAGATGAGTTAAAGTGCTAACACAAAGCCTGAGCAGACCCCTGCGTCGACGCAACAATGAAACCACCAAACAGGAGAAAGTGAGAGCCTCTTGGAGGGGCCGAGAGAAAGAGCGGAGAACTAGAGGGGGGAGAAATTAAGGAGGGAGAAAAGAAAAGAAGAAGGGCTTCACCATCCTGAGAGCAGGAGGAAATGGACGGTGGGCAAAAGGTGGCGGAATAGAGAGCAACCCTGGAGAAAATAGCAAGGTAGCTAATCCCTGCGAAGATAAAGCAGCTATATGTAAATGAAAGACGTGAAGTTTGGCCGTCTTACTTTGATCTGTGAATCAGGCCCTCCCTCCTTTTCCTCCCCCACCTCCTTCACTCTCACCCTCTTCTCCTTCCCCCTTTTCCTTGTAAGAAAATCAAGCCTTATCTAGCTTAATCTCACTTAATGGCATCGAGCTCCTCTTTTGTGCTCCCTGATGCTAATAGATTCTCGGCCTTTCTTTTGCCACTATTCACATATCTCCCTCCATAATCCTCTTATTCCAGGGTGGCAATTATTTTGAGTATTTTATCAGCATTATGATTATGATTATTTGCATTATTTTTATTCACGCAGACCGTGCTAAGGGTCCAGGTTTGAAGCGAAGAATAACCTCCCTCCCACCAGCACCCTCTTATTCCCGCTGCCTGCTTTCTTCCAGCGGGGAGGCGAGTTTGCGGGAGTGAAGCCCCTTTCAGAGTGACACATTTTCAGGGCATTTGAACATATTGTGGAGTGAGTGTAATGAGTAGCACCAAATCACCCGTCCTGGCTCCTTAACACGGAAACATCAAGAATTGAGAGAGGGGGCTAATAATCAAAAGGCCTCCTTTCTGTGGGGCTGTAATTACATGGGTGGGTTTTGATCTTTTGCTTGTTGGGGTGATGAATGGGGGAAGACAGGAGGACTGTTTCAGTGTTTTTGGGTGGTGTGGCTGGCGGAGGAAGCGTTTCAGCTCCGTGTCTCGTCAGCATCATCAGTAAAGACCCGATAAATGTAGAACAGCTCACTTCTCAAAGTCATTAGAACTGACGAGTGACGTAAGAGGGGTCAAGAGTTGAAGTTTTTAACTTTCTGCAACCTCCAAATAATCAAGTTATTTGTCCCTTACAAGTTGGGAAACAGTATTTTTGGACTCTTTCTCCTTGAAATTATGTATTTTATGCAACTAAATTCTAACAGAGAATACCTTTCAGGGGTGTGCAGTGCAGCCTGGATCACCACTTTTATCAACAGAAATGTCTTTAGTTTATATATGCGACCAGCTGAAAGTGTTTGCATTACATTTAAAAGAAAAGATTTTTACCTTGACACTGCTCTCTTCATTTCTCCAACAAAGATTTATTTCACTGGATAAAACAAAAACCTTTGAGCTATCTGTCTGCTCATCTAAACTTTAGACCCTCTATTCAGTATCTACTTTTCTCCTGCACACACACATGCACTCACACACGAAGGGAAACACTCATAATAAATACAGGTACACTGACTTTAACATTCAAACAAAGGCGTGGGTAAAAATGCTGCATTTGTAGATAATGAAAAACTTCAATAAGCAAAAATGAAAGTGAAGAGAAAAGAAAACAAGCAAACAAATTGTCAGTGTTTGGAGTATATTGCTTAGTTGATTTTAGTGCATGAAAATAATTTTTTTTATAGCACAAAACCAGAGAGTAAAGCACAGGCAAAAGGACACAGAGAGAAACAACCAAGATTATATCGGCAGCTTATATTAAGTTTCACGATCAAAGAAAACAAATCTGTGAATACGTTTTCAGAGCTTTTGAATATTCAAATGTCTCTGAAGTTCTTGGCTTGGGCACTTTATAAATAATTCACTTACAGTATATTGTCACCGTGATTCACTGAACTAGTCTCTGCTTGGTGCAAAAACAAAAGCTACGTATCTGTGTATAAAAAAGTTGTTACTGGAGTTACAACATTAAGAAACAGGCTAACCAATACAGAATAGATCCATTGGATTGGATTTAGCTAATCATAGTGGGTAATTGCAGTTATCATGTAAAAATGTTATATCATAGAAAATTGCATACATGTAACAGTCATCAAGTCTTCAGAAATCCTCTTCATGCTCCTCTTTCATGTGTTACTTTGGGAATCTTGGAGCAGGGGTGGAGTGGCTGAATCTCGGCAGTCTGCACACTCCACAGGGGCACAGAGGCCCTCCTGAGGCCCCTGCAGAACTCCACTGCACGGGGGCCAACGAGGCCTCCATATGGCCCGGAGACAGCAGGGAACATTTAGCAGCAGAAGTCGATGAAGCGGAAGAAGAGGAGGAGGAAGAGGCTGCGGAGGTGAGGAGCGACTCCTGGGTGAGGAGGAGCTGACTAGGGCCGGAGATGAGGGGCCAACCTCCAGCGAGGAGCAGGCGAGGTACAGGACCCGAGTTTACCCCCATTCCAACGCTGACCTCCCCTAGGAGCCTCCTCATCTCCTGCAGAGACGAGCCCAAGAGGAGGATGTAGTTCCGGGCGAGGACCAGGGTGGAGATCTTGGAGAGCCTTCGTCCTGGAGGAGCTCCAGGCTGATGGGACTGAGAGGAGGAGGAGGCAGACGGTGAGGAGGCATAAGGCACCATGACCTCCCTAAGAGCATCCATAGCAATGTTCAAGTCCTGCATCCTCTTCCTCTCCCTGCTATTGATCTTCCTCCGCAGCTCCTGCTGCTCCTCGGGGCTCAGCTCCCTCTGAGGTTTGGTTGATCTCTGGATGCTCTGCAGGCCGTGGATGGGAGAAGGATTCAGGCGGGAGCTCAGGTTGAACCCAGGAGGACAGTGGGGTAAATCCTGGATCAAGCCTGGGCCACAAAGAGGGTGAGGCTGCTCCTGGGCCCTCATCAATGGTACATTCATAGTGACCTATAGAGTTTGTTTTTTTAAAGATAAAGTTTTAAAAAATAAAAAGTAGTCAAAGCAAAAGACCTTCTCTTCTGCTTTTAAAAAATCCGCTAACTGCAGGAGTCAGATCTTCATTCCCTCCACCTGTTGATCTCCTCTGTGCCTGCAGAGAGCTTATCTCAGTTTGATCTCATATCCACAGCTGCGTGCAGTGAGAATGATAGCTCACACAGAGGATAAGTGAGCTAAATGCTCCCCTCAGATACCCCCACCTCAGCTCAACTCCTCCCAGACACATGATGCGCTCCTTAGAAACACATATACATGTCTGACTTCTGAATTCTAACAGTTAAATCAGAAATGGGCAATTTAAAGAGGGAAAAAGTACCAGTGGATTACTTTCTTAATCCTGTATTAGAATCTCATTAAGATAAGGTTCTCTGCTTGAATTGTGCACAAGAAGACTGTACAGGCTTAAAGCAGAACATATGTAGAGATAATTAAAGAGCCAATTGACATTTTAAATGATTAATTGTCAAACTAAACTCAGATTAAATAAGAGGATCAGCGAAAAAACAACATCTGAACATCCAACCTGATTGTTGTTTGAGGGTTTCTTTCCAACATATTTACATTAAGTAAAAGTGAGCGAGTTTTTCATGCAGAAAAAGTAAAAATGACAAATTCTCTACTAGTTGAAAAAGTTGGATAAATGAAACAGGGGTATCAGTAGCAGCAGGTGGGATATGAATTGACGAGTAAGTAGAACAGTTTAAACATGGACAGTATCATATCACTTACAAATTGTGTGCATGATATTTTTCTACAGGGGCCACTGTGGCTCAGAGGTAGAGCTGGTTGTGCACTAATTGGTAGGTTTTTGGTTTAAACCCCGACTCCTCTCTTGCCTAAGGCTTAGCATCCACTTGTCAATGTGAATGAAGGAGTTCGATCAGATCCTGAAGGGAAGGTTGGCGACTTGCATTGCATCAAATTATTAATGTGTATAGGTTGAATGTGGCACTTTAAGAGCACTTTGTAAGACTATAAAGCTGCCTGAACAGAGGGCCATTTAACAACTTTTTTTCTGATAGTTTTGGTCCAACATTCACTTTGATCATTATTTTAATCAACATTCACAGAGGATGGATCCTATGGTCAACCCTTGACTGAAATTCAGTTTTTTTAAAAACAGGCTTCCAAAGTTTGCATGCTTAAACACAAACATCAGACGGCTAAGGGGTGGCATTGGCTGTGTCTCTCAATCAGTAGGTTGGGGGTTCGATCCCCAGCTCCTGCAGCACGTCCGATGTGTCCTTGGGCAAGACACTTAACCCCGAATCGCTCCCACTGCTTCGTCGGCAACGTAAGCATGTGTATGAATGGGATTAGTTCTGATGGACACATTAGTTCTGATGGACACTTTACACAGCAGCCTCTACCATCAGTGTGTGAATGGGTGTGAATGTGTAGGTGTGACATTCGGTGTAAAAGCACTTTGAGCAGTCAGAAGACTAGAAAAGTGCAAGTCAATTTACCATTTACCAATGTGATTAACATTAGCTGCTTGACAATGTAATTAGCAGTGTTATTGTGGGCATGTTTGCATGAAGGTGTTAGCGTTAGCTTAAAGCTCCAGAACCAGAAGATTTTTGTGACTTTTTTTTTCTATTTATTTACTTTTAAGATGCCTGAAGTGTGTTGAAAATCACAACAACACGTCAGCAGAAGCACTATAGTCATGATTAAACAAATTCAAATGAAAGTCATCAGTAGTTTTGTAATGTGACAGTGAGCAGGTATTAGCAGTATTAGCGTGGGCATTAATCGTGTCAGAGAACAGTTTTGGCACACAGTGAATGGATGCATCATTGTGTGGCAGGAGTTAATTGGTGGTTTTGAGGTGGAGGTTATTGTTGCTCAGCTCTTAGTGGCTAAGCTAACCAAATTAGCTGGCAAAGAGCTGGGCACGCTTCCAGACAGGCACACAACAGGCCAATTGACTCCGACCACAGGTGAAGCTGGCCGGGGGCACCCTGCAAGGCTGGAAACCTCAAATGTGCCATTCATGAGCCACAAAAAGAACCTCAGCATCACTCCATTGCACCGGGAGTCTGGCCGTCCTTTTTTGCACTCCTTCCCCTCCTCCTCCTCCTTTTTCTTGTAAAGCCCATCTGAACATCTGAAAAGGAAGGCAGGGGGGAAGAGGGGAAGGACAGCACCGTCACACACAGAAAGCAAGTTGTTTACGATGAAAGCAGAAGGAGATGCAGAGGAGGAAGACCCTTTCTTTCTCCCCCAGCCGCTCCTCTCTTGTTGTTCAACAAGTGAAAGATGTGTGTGGAGGCGCTTCCCTTCCCCGCCAGCGGTCCGGTGGCGTCCGGCTGCTGCTGTGATTGAAGCTGAAAGGACGGCTGCAGACGGACAGGAAAGGGAGGGCTTCATGAAAAGGGCCCCGCGGATGGCCCTCGCACCTGCAGGAGAACAGAGTGCAGGCAGCCAGGATGAATGTGGGCATGTGTGTGTGTTTGTGTGCGTGCCTCTGTGCTCAGTTTGATTCTAGTGGCTGCTCAACAATGAGAGGTAATAAACGGAGCAATGAAAGAAAACAAGCCGTGATGTTTTTGACTGTATTTATGGATCTAATTTCAGTGTCAGGAGAGAAAAAAAGGACACCTGCAAGGGGCCACACATACAGAAGTCAGTTAATAGAAAGAAAGAAGCTGGTGTCTACTAGAAAACTGCACCTCCCCCACTTTCTTTTTTTTAATCCACACTTACAAGGGATAAAAAAGTGAGCTGTATTTGAGGCTGCAGGCCAGCATATCCGCCTCCTTTTGATGAGGCTGGAACAGGGCAGGAGCACCGGTGGCTTCAGGGCAGGGGGAAGACTAGTGTCTTTATGGTGGAAGGGGGACTATCCATCTGGGCAAGGCCGTCGAATGGTGGCTCTGCACCTGGGAACTAAATGACTCGTCTGTGTGGAGCTGTTTCCTGCGGCTGACAGACAGGAAGACACCTCAGCCAACCTCCTGGGTCAATTTGTCTCTCAATACAGGGTGAAAAACACACCAGGAGTGATACTGTTGAAAAAATGGCAGCTATTTTAGTGTCCTTGAAAGCCCTGAAATACTCACTAATTTGTACTTTATGTTTTGAATTTTGTGGTGTTTGTTTCACAATTTTGAACCCAAAAAAATCCTCATTAAAAAGGCTTTTTTGAAATCAGTATTTACTGAAAGAAACCAAATTTTTAAGCAGAGCAGATACATTTTAAAGGATTTTAGATCTATGATTCCAGGGTAACGTTAAATAAAGGTTTAGGTGAGTAGAGTAATATGACCAATATTTGATTCTGGTGATGGGACTAGAAGCAACAGATGGAGAAAATGAAAATGGGCTTTTGATATTCCACCAAGTGCACTTCAAATAATCACGACAAAGACGAAGAAATACATTTTTCAACTTTTTTTTTTTCATTTGGCATTTTAAAAATCCTTAAATTACTATCCCTGATTTTGTGTGCTTGATTGGTTTAATTATGTTCTTTTGAAATGTATAAATAATCACCAATACATTCAAATGTCAGGTAAACAAAACAAAAAAAGATTTCAATGCTTAACTTGGACCACCAGGGTATAGAGCAAATTGTTCTTTGTTGAAAAGCACACTTAATGACCTCTATTGTCTCATTAATTGAGTACAAATTGGTGTAATTATGAATCCATCTCTCTGTATACAGAGACAGCTTCTCAGGCTGCAGGCCTCGACTGAATCTTGACTTAATGCAGTCAATGTGTGTCAGGTGTCTGATTGAGCTCTTTTGTGTCACTTGATGATTGTGTCGCTGTGTTTTGCTGCGGTGAGAGAAGTTATCATGTTGTAAGTGTCTGAAGAAGCCTCTCTTAACTGGTGTGATTACACCACTATTGTCTGTTTTCTTCTTATCTGGTCCTCTTTGACTGTCCTGCCTGTTGCTCAGAAACTCCTGAATGAAACAAAGTCTTTGATTGGTCCCCTACATGGTCATGTAGTCATATTTACTCCTGTTAGGTGGGGGGGTTCTGTTGTAGATGTTCAATGATGAAATCACAAGACAGACTGGATTAGCAGTCTTGCTTATATGTTAGAAGGTACAGCCTACACGTTCCTTTCCATCTGGATACACTTCTAATAGGCTAGAAAGAATACGTTACCTTCACTTGTAAATGTCAGAGATTTACATTTCTTCAACCTCAGAGAATGACATTTCCTTTTCAGCTCACAACTTACACTTGGCTCCTCTTCAAATACAGCTCTGCTGCTATGAGATGTCTTACACATATGTATCGCAGTAATAAGACCTAAAGAAGAGTTACCTTATATGGTTGACTTTCGTATAGAAAGATATTTTGACAGACGATTGTCTTGCTGCTGTGAAACATTGTAAAGAAGCTGGACATCATAAAACCGTCTTTTAAAGGCAATATGGAAAAGATCATTTAGTGTATAAAGCATTGCTTTAAGAGAGACCTCAGATTAACTCAGCCAAGCAGCCAATGGAAACAGTATTGTATTTATCTTTCTATAGGCTATTGATTTTACTCAATTTTAAGATACTAAGATTTTCCATTACTTCAAAAAAATTGACAAGCCAGAACTTCAGCTGGTGATGGCGTTCCCAAAGGACACAACACATTTGAAAAACAGTACTTTGACATTTGAGAATAACCTGAAATTCTACCATTTTCTGCTATATTGACAAGAAAAAATTACCAGTTAGAAGTTACCAATTGCTCCCTTTTTTCATTTCAGAACAGTTCTCCGTAACCACTGTTATGTGGCCAAGTCAAACCATAAAATTAAATCAAAATGTTCGTAATTTGCACAAAGAAAAAAACAGCCCCATTCGTTTTTGCTATTATCACCAAAACTGCAAAACCTTGTTTGGCTGGCTAGGATTTTTTGGCAGGATTTTGACAGAGCTGCTAACAGGAGCACTAACTGACGAGGTGCACCTGCCAGAGTCTTTACGTGTCAAACTGTCGCCTGTTTACAATGTGCAGAGAGGGTCTAATGAGAAATTAACAGTTGCCAGTGACTGATTTCCTCCATGTGTCCCTGCAGGCCAACAGGTGCAGCAGCAGACACAATAGAAACATAACAGAACAGCACTTTTCAGAAGGAAAAGGCTGCTCTGCATCAAAGCGCTGACGGGCGGACACACTCTTCTATACGCACTAACTCTTGCTCTGTGAGCCGCGGCCAAAGACATGAGAAGATTACAAGCTGTTAATAAGGTGGAACCAATCGGCTGAAGGTCTGCTTTTGTCCTTCTCAGCATGCTTTGTGGGCGCTTTCCTGGGATAGTCGGCATTTGGTGCTGATCATAGCGCGGCAGGGATAATGAAGGTGGGAGGGGTGTAAGGTTTCAGCCCTCCGGCCCTTTGTGAAAGAGAGCCTAAATGCTTGGCTCTCAATAGCTGCACACGCTCAGTTGGTCACGGTTGTTTAAATACAGATGGGCATTTGCCACATTCATATTTCAGGGTGCTAAGTGCTCCATTGACACTCACCGTCAATGAGTTTTTGCTTGTTTTGTTGTGTTTGATAGCTGTATTCTTGCCAGATCTAGACGTGACGTTTCTTTCAAATTAAAAGCCTGCCAAATGTTAAAAGTTTCTTAAATGTTTCCTCTCGTTTTATGTTGATTTTTTTAAAACAAAATACTTCATTTATGTAATTTCTTGTAGCCCCACACTCTGTGATTGTCTATTGTTAAAGCAGATGTTCTTTTGTGGGAAAACGCCACATCGGATATTTAGGATTTCTGCTAATAGGCAAGTGTCAGTTACCCCATGAAGTATCCCTAAACCCCCCCAATCCTATTTAAGCGTGACAATGATGGATTCACAGACACTAAACTTCCACAGGAATCCTCTTCCAATGTCAAACACAGAGCTCCTTCTTCTTCTCCCTAAATGACTAACACTAGGAGTTAAAGTCTAAATGTCGTGGGGGTGGGTTGAGATGTTTCTTCTGTGGGTTTTATTGGCAGTGCAAGGCCAATGGTGGGTTTTCAGAGGTTATTCCCATCTGTATGGAGGGCGGTGCACAGGGGCTAAAGTCACTGTTAGAGTGAAAGCTGGTAGCAGTATGATGGATGAGGATACACGTCCAAGACATTAGACTTCTAAAGGTGATGCTGTTCAGCGAGGAAAAAGACATTGAATGTGTGTCCAATAAAGAGACGACCAAAAAAAAAAAGCTTCTGGGAGGAAATGTGGGACTGGTTTTATAGAAATTGTAGGGAATGACTGAGGAAGTCACCCACTGATTGCATCTCTGGTCACTTTGATTAACCTTACTTTCTGATTGTTTAGGTTAACTTAGTCCATTTGGTTTGATTGTCTTTTAAAGGATGGAAAATAGGCTAAAAGAAGTGACACTGTTCAGAACCAATATAGAAGAAACCCAAGCAACAGAAAACATACAGGTTGCAAACATTCAGGATACTTGAACCTATTTGGAAGACAGAATTAGGTGTAGTTATATCCTGGAATATGTTACCCAGGAAAGCACATATGATGCAGATGGTGGCCCAGTAAGACTGCCTGAACTGAACTGTTATTTCAGACTTTTTGTGTGGCACACTAGCTACAAAACAAAAACACGGGCAGTGAAAACTACATCCAGAAATGTAAGTATAGTGGATTTCATAGACAAAGGAAACATTTGTCTGACACCGATATCAAGTTGTATTTTTTCAATCAGAAGCGATGCAACAGGAGGTGGCGTAGTGGTTAGTGCGCACGCCCCATGTGCGGAGGCTGTAGTCCTCCAAGCGGGCAGACCGGGTTCTAATCCGACCTGTGACTCCTTTCCTGGATGTTATTCCCCACTCACTCTCTCTCTCTCTCTCTCTCTCCCAGATTGCTGACTCTATCCACTGTCCTATCTCTACAATAAATGTACAAAAGCCCAAAAATAAATCTTTATAAAACAAGAGAAGAGAATGCAACAGAGTGAGGCCCAATGTACTATTAACATTTGCCATTAAAAATTATTTGATATACACAAAAAATGCAGAAAAGACTAGTGTCATTCAAGATTCGGATTATGCCGATGAGGAAGCAAGATACTAAATTAGTGCGTCTTGCTAATTAGGTATGACGAGAAATGAATCTTAACCAAGTGGCTGAATGTTAAAATGGGTATTTGTCTTTGGTCCTGCCAAAGAAACAGAATGGTAATGTGTTAATACAATCCTCTTGTACTTTAGGCTTTTACTGAAGTGCAACAGGATTCACTGAAGTATAATTTAAGTCCTCTAAACTGGACTGGGAAGTTCTCTAAAACCCATCACATAACTTTATTTTTCAATGTAAAGACTTTTGTGGGGACGCGGCCTGTTTGGCTTTGTCGGTGTTTCCAATTGGACACATTTCACGCACTGCCAACTATGTGGACACGCCAAGGCAGAAGCAGGATGCGCTGCAGGGATCACATCTCCCAGCTGACAGGGTGCAATGAGGGATCCACAAGGAAGGGATGAAAGGAACTGCTGGAGGAAACGTGTTTGGAACTATAATTGCTTCTGTTTGCTACACCATGCATGAATAGAAGGTTGTTGAATGAGTGGATATGATCTTTGCTAGACTTGTTCCAGTTTTTGGGGGCTGTCAGAGGTTGTGTGAGGGGAACCCCGAGAGCATCCGAAAACACACTCTGTGGATTGTCCCGTAGAACAAAGCGAACTGACTGAAGAAGGAAGAACAACGACAGCAGCAAATACATTTTTACTTACCTCAAGCTCCCGCTGTACTGTAGCATGCACAACCTCTCTTCACAGCATCTCAATGTCTTAATCCATAGTTGAACTTTTTTCTTTGTGAATTTTCTACTCAAAGTTGTCCAGAAACTATCGCAAATTCTTCCTGCCCCTCTAAAGTAGCATTTGACCACAAGAGATTTTGCGAGATTTCAAGTGTTGAAAATCAGGAATCTGGTTAGTGAAAGGATTCTGTTCGTGTGTGGTGCTCTCCACACACACTACAGGAACAAAAGTGTTAGATCTATGATTATTTATTGTAAGTATGGGGTCTTACACACTTTCAAAATCTTCTAAGAATATAAAAATCTTTAAGTGTTGGCCAGGCTTAATTTAGATTTGTAAACTCTGGCCTGTTTCTATGTCTCATATTGTGACATTTTAATGTATTGTTTGAAACTACGCCATGAGATAATGATGAATATAAGTTTAATGCATTTAAAGGGAAATATTTAATGATTTGGTGTGGTATTAAAACTCATGATGCCACAGCTTTTAATGATAGCACTTTTCTATCAAAGAGAAAAATTACATTTTTTGTGCAACAACATTTTCAAAAACTTCAGTGACAAATTTTCTTTTTCTTTTTTGGAACATCTCGGATCTTATCTGGAATTATACTTTTTTAATATACTTGTGCTCACTTTCACGACAAGACTGTGTACCAACTCTTGGAGCTGGAAGAGTTAAAAAGATTAAATGTATATGTTCATTGTGCGAAACCTCCTCTCGCTTGTTTTGTGAATAGAGAGCGTTATTATGCATTTGAAGACATTGTTCCGATTTTACAAAATCTTGCCACGGCAGGCTGGCAGATGGATGCAGTGGATGTAAGATGATTCTTTCAGGCGTTGATGGACACATCTGTCAGCCTACACTCTCTATCTCACACACAAACCAACCCCCCTTTGAGAAGGACCAAAGTCTCTCCGCTCTGCCTTACAGCCACCTCCTCCTCCTGCAGCTCATTCACCTCCCACTGTGCTCCTGCTCCTCACAGCCTCTCAGCACATTAAAATCCTCTCTAAGTCCTAAGAGATCAGACTGAAGCAGCCTCTACTCTCCCTTTCTATTCAGCCTCCACTCTGATTAAACTGCAGCAGGTTTATCACAGATGTTGACAGAACTCACCATGGGCCTCCCACTGAGGACCGTTAACTACCCAGAATGACGTGAGCAGCTGCTGACTCATTATTTTTGTACATTATTTTGATATAATGTTTGAATACAGATCTAAATATGTCATGTAGAACACATACTGTTGGCTTACTTCTGTCCAGCTTGCTTGTAAATTTAGATGACAGCCATTCTGGGTTTGGTGCTAATTTGATTTATGAAACAGGGACCCTGGGGAAGCAACAACTCAGAGCAGACATATGTTGCAGCGCAACATGATAGCAGGCCTCAGTAACTTGACAAATTGGGGTTCTAGTTATTAAAACATCTGAAGTTGGAATGGCGTTGTGCAGGCAGAAATAATAACACAAGATGGGCTTAACATTAAAGTTAGTGTGTGATTAGACAGTGTTGTACTAACTAAAGACCTTTGGAGAAACGAGTGGTAAGAAACTACGTAGAAC
Source organism: Tautogolabrus adspersus (assembly GCA_020745685.1). Classification (NCBI taxonomy): domain Eukaryota; kingdom Metazoa; phylum Chordata; class Actinopteri; order Labriformes; family Labridae; genus Tautogolabrus; species Tautogolabrus adspersus. The sequence continues at coordinate 5,875,083 of CM036548.1, read as the reverse complement.
ATTACAATCTTGCATCCAGCACATATGTTGTGATCTCACAGAAATATTTGAAATGACCAAGTCCTCAAAGCACGGCATGATATGGTGTCCTGTTATGTTCCAGTACAACAGAAAGTAGAAGTTTGAAGAAACACTTCAAAAGGGACAAAATGTAGGCACAAACTGAGAGGAAATGAACGTTTTGGAAGGGTTGTATTTTGGTAAAGTTTAGAAAAAATGTTGTGATTTGTTTAAAAAAAGTTCCTACTCCAGTAAAGGTTCGTCTGAAAGTTACAAATAAACTAGGGCTGTCAAACGATTCAAATCTTAATCACGATTAATCGATATATTTCAATAATTAATCGTAATTAATCACATGTTTGAAATGTAATTATTAGGCATTTAATAATAAAAATTGCTTGGCTTTTATTTAGATTGTTTGTACTTCCTTAAGCTGAGAGGACTGTGCCTCCTGTTTGAATTCTACCCTGCTATTTTTCTCAAATAAAATAAGGACCTTCTGGTATATCTAAGGTTATGACATTGACCTAACCACGAAAAAAGGAACTCGTTATGGATTAAAAACTGAATGAAAACAGCTCAAAGGAACGGTAAAAATGTGAAATGTTTGATGTCATAAGGTGGATTATTACTTTTGACACGTCAACTGAGCTGTCAGAGTAAAATGAGACATTCAAAGATGCAGCAGTGTTGATCTTTTCCATCATTGTTACTACAGGGAGACGCTGAGAAGGCTTATCCACGGAGCGCCTAAAGGGACAAAATAGCTCACAATATTCGCAAATCTTTATTAATCGCGATGACCTAGTTCATGCTGACAGCCCAAATCGGACTAGTGAAGGAGTAGACTAACCCTTCTAAGGATTCGTGTTTCCATCATGACGAAGGACCCTCAGTGGCTTTCCATTGATATTGCGCTGATTGGTATTTTTCTCAGACTTTAGAATAACTACATGCTAACACCTTGGATGTTGTTTTGCTTTCCATGGCGCAATCAGAGGTGGAGACCAAATTGTATGAATTTTTCGTTTATCTTTGAACTTTCTACCAATTTGAGGACCTGGCTACAAGAATTTGTTTCTGTTTAACCCAAAGAGCAGTACGCCCCTGACACACCTGGCAGACTGTCAGCCATCAGGCAGAGCTGGGTGTCTGTGGTCCTAGTTTCTGTGGTTTGTTCTCCATCATGAGTAGTCGCAGCACTTCTTTATCCCAACAACTCTTGTCAGCAGCTCAACAGACTTTAGGATGACAGTAATGAGAACTCAGTATTGTTTATAAATTTGATGCTTATGTTTCTCAGATTGGGGGGCAGGTGTACACACCGCACCATATCACCCTCCTGAATGGTCTTTCGGAGGCCCTCATCAAAGTGTTGTCCACCCACCAGACAACCGGCCTCCCATTGGACCCAAGCACACCCCTCTGAGACCGCAGTGTTCCTGCATTGGTTGATTCATGTCCCAGTTCTTCCCTCCTCAGATTCACTTTGATGTTTAATCCCATCCTGACTGTGTCCTCCTTCAGTCCGTGGAGCCGCTCGGCCAGTCATGAATATCCAAAGGTCTACTTACTTGACAGGATTATCCTTCTTTTCAAAGCCACTGGGGACGATTCTTCAGCCACAAAAAAACACACTCAATAGATCTTCTGCTCACTCGCTTTGTTTCTCTCACTTTCCTTTACTCTCACTCTCTCTCATTCCCTTCTGTCTTTGTCCCTCTGGGCCTTTTACTAAACACATTGATCCATCCGATCGGGGAGTTCATCTGCTGCTGTTCATAGATTATTGGACTGACACACAAACACACGCACAAGTATTGTTAAGTTGTTAAAAGCTAGCGTTAAAAGAAATCCTGATGAATTTATAAATGGAGTCCCTGAAGCTCAATTTCTTGCCCTCAAGAGTATCCCCACTTCTTATTGTAAACATCACATCACATATAGTCTGAACACTTAAATGTCTTCAGGTCTTCTTTATGAATCCATCTTACAAAGCCATAACCAAACAATTACAAGCAATGAAAACAAGATCACTACCTACTAGAGTTGTCACTGTAAGACATCTGGTGCTGACCCATGATCAGTCACGGTCAGATCTGGCTGATGTATTGAGAAGGTTTAGGTGTTGCACACTTAAAGGGTGCAAAACAGCAAAATAAATCAATAATTGTTTAATAAGATATCCCAGTCTTATCTTCAGATTGAAATGATAGAATCCCATTCCAGGTTTCAATAAATCACGTTTAATCTCAATTTCACAATTCTGCACAAAGCATCTTTGCATCATTGCTTTTGTGAGTCTACACTAATCTTTGTAAAAGAAAAAACCAAAACATGAAACTTAATGATCAAATATTCATCACGTTAGTTCTGGAGCAGAGGACTGGGACATGAAACAGCCTGCAGAAACTCAGAGGTCCCCCCCCCCTACCAAAGATACTTGGATCTCAAGTCTGCATGTCATAATCTCACTTATACCTAATTAGAACCCCAAACTAACCTAGCCTGATTGATTTTAGTTTGAAGTGCAGGGCAAAGATCTGATGCCTACTCTATCTCCAAATCTCTGACCGTGGCTGCTGATATTTCTGTTTGAATGGACACGCCGACCTTCCCATCCTTTGAACTGTGCCAAAAGTATTTCCATACAAAGAAACTGTGTTCACATGTTTGTGAACCATTGAAACTACTTAATAAACAAAGTTTAGCTTTGTTGCTGAAAATTTAGAAGAGAAAAACCAACAACAATGTACCTTTCCAATTAATCTGGACCACCAGCCAACAGTAGATTGACCAAACTACTGGATCGAGATGGAAACAACTACTGTCAGTCTGCCTCGTAGGACTGTCCAAAAAGCGTCTCTAAAGCTCGATAATGAGCGTGTTATATCTTGTTTGTTGAGTTTTTACAATAACTGAGGAGCTACATGACTTTGCACTAAACACAAATATGAGAAGTGTTTGACATTATGTCTATCAGGTGCTTCACATTAAAACATTAAAGAGACATTTCACTTTACTTTTAACAATGACAGCAAGCTTGCACATTACTCTGTTTAGCCTTAGAGTTTATCTTCTTGTTGGAGGCTGGAGATGATGACCAGAACCAAGCCAGCAGATGTTTGTATTAAGAGAAGATGGGATGATCAGAGTTGCCAAAGATTTGTGTTGCTCGTTTCATGACTGGCGTGAAAAAACGACGGTGTAAAAACAACGTTTGGTTGTACAGAGGTTACATTCTGGATTTATGATGCCAGAAAATAACACTTCAGCCGCTGGTTGGAGCTTAAAATCAAAGAAATTAAATTGTCTCATCAGACTTTTCGTAATGAAGAGAAAAATGTTACCTAGAATGACAAATTCCTTTGGGCTAAAGTAAAGGAGTACACACATAAAAATAGCAAACTACTCGGCTTAGCCACCACTTGTTGCTTGGCTAACCCATACAGTCAGTGTTTCTTTGTGTGACTTAGAGTCCATCACTGGTCTTAATGGTGGTTAAAGATGAGCAGTTGAGCCTGAGTCCAAGTAAACATCAGTCCCATGGGAAAGAGCGACCTCTGAGGTCTCATATTCACCTTAAAGCTCCCTCTATTCCCTTGTAAGTGTTAAATCCTGTCTTTGTCCATGACAGCATCTCTGTTTGTTTATCTTCTCTCTCTTATTCCTCCTTTTTTCTCCATCATAGACTGTTTCTCTTTCTGTTATTCCGCCACCTTTGATGCATCCCAACAATCTTTAATCCCTTCAGCTAACACAACACGATGCGTGGGGCTGAAAGAGCGTACATCTGTGCAGTGTTTTCACAAAGGTTTAAATCCAGTTACAACAGTGTAAGACCGATGCTCCCCTTCTGTCCAAAGTTATGAATATTTAAACTGTCACAGAATCAACCCCACACTCTCAGCATCAGTGGATAAGTCAGCCTGCCACCAACAGTGGAGAAGGTGCTGTTTATTCAAATCCAGTCGCAGGCATGTGAAGCCCAGCTGCTATTGGCCAGAGGGCTCAGGCAGAGCTGAAAAGATGCTACTCAGTCTGTTTCTCTTTAAATTTATGTGTGGAAGAAAAGCTCTTAGATGTCATTGCCTCAACTCATTTCAAAAATGATTAAAATGCAAAAGATCTACACCACTAAATAATCAACTTATTTTAAGTCAAATAAATTATCCTTCAATAGAAGACAAAGCTAACTAGTCTTTTATCTTAGAAGGCTGCTGGTTATGTTGAGTTTACTGATAACTAAGAGCTGGAACAAAACAAATGGTAGCTGCTTCCAGTGGCTAACGGATTTCAAAGTATGATCGTTATATGGATCAGAGAGTATTCACCAGATCTCAACCCTTAGCCCTGTTGGAAATCAAATATATAATTCTGAATGATTTTTCAAAACCTGTTTTGGAGGAAATATAATGCTGACAGGATTATGTCCACTATAAACATGTTTCAGTCCAGAGTTTGATACCATATTGTCAAAGTGAGACTGGATAGGACTTTAAACACAGATTGGGCTTCACGTCTTTTGTGCAGTGATTTATAAGGGTTAATTATCTTATTCAACACTTTGGTTTGGCTTCGTTCGATCATGGTTGTGTAGATGCTTTCATAATAAATAAGAATAAAATAACATGTTTCTAACGTTATTGTTAATAACTCAGCGCTGACTTTTGGCTCTCCACAGACATGAGCGTCAGACTGGGGGTTAAAAAGTCCTGCCTCACCCATCCATCCTCAGAACCTCCATGCTTGCACTTTGCTCTTGATACACTTGTTTTTTTCATGTATTGCACTGTATTTCTCTTTATACGTCAGCAGACTTCCTCATTCATTTTCCCTGTAATAGTTACTATCCACCAGGACTAGGGGCGGGGGCGGGGCCCTAAGGTGGTTGTGGTTTTGGATGTGGTGGTGCTGTGGGTGAGTTGGCGACCTGCTAAAAGTGTCCTCAAAAATGGATTCATTTCAATCTGCAGGAGAGGAAGTTGGGGAGTACACTGTGTAAGTGCTTGTGAATGAATCCTGCAATGAAGGCATTCAGCAATAACAGTCAGGTAAAGTCACATTTAAAATATGAAGCACTGATTTAAGAGCAAATGAATTCCAGGGAGTTTTGTTGTTCTTCTACCTGCTGAGACTTTTTAAAGACTGATTGTCTCACATCTTAAACAGACTGTATTTGTGAGTTATTGCACCAAATGACCTCTTCCTCTCTGAAATGTCCTACAAAACACTGAAGGACTCTGAATAATTCAATTCCAGTAATGAGAAGAATAAACAAATGCATGCATGAATATTCAGGGATTCAGTTCATATCGTTCCAGCTTCAAAAGCCTTTGGAAAACATTGCAACAGCATGAGCAATCTGCTATGCAGCTGCTACCTTTTTCCTAAAGTGTACAGGCCGGAACTCGTCACTTTTCTTTTAGTGTGGCTGTTCAACCTCATGCTTTTAAGAGCTGATCGTTTTAAATGCATTGAGCATTTTATCTTTTAGCTCATTGAAACAGATTTATTGTGCAGAAAAAGTCGGGAAGGTAGCACAGGTTACTGTTGAAGTCTTTACTGTTTAAAGAGACTGAAGTAACCTAGTGCACAGCTGTGAAGGATCACAAACACACTCTGTGATCTGAATATCATCCAGCAGCTCTGCACATAATTGTTTCTCAAGAGCATGATTATTTAAAACATGCTTATTTGATCTATTTATCCAATAAAATGTCCAAATCTCCCACTGAATTCTTGGTTTTTTTTTTTCAGATATTCCTGTTTTTATTTCATGTTTAAGAATTGGAGTAGGGTTTCGAGTTGTCTTGTTTTAAGATTTTTGAAAGGAAACACCTGTAGTCTGATTTTGAATTGTAACATTGCTCTGTGCAGATCATGTATTACAAACACTTTTATAATGTCTAGTTAATTTAATCTAAAGTAACAAAATGTCTCATTTAGCAGAATAAAAGTTATTTCACCTTCAGTGTCATGACTGGCATTGTAAGACGATCTTTAGAGGTCCTGATTTCCCTTGTGTTGAAAGATTGATCTCTCTACATACTTTTGCTTTAATAACATTTTTTATAGCCTTCAGAATCACAATATGTCAGAGTTAAAGTGAAATTATGAATTTAGTAAATTAATTGTCTACTCAGAATGTATAAAGAAAACAGCAGGCTGATGTTGAAAATGTCATCCGGCATTATGAATGCTGCTGAAGTTTGTTAGTTCAGAGTTATTTTCTCTATAACACTGAATCTGTTGCATTCGTGCTGCTATAAAAGTCAGTTTTTGTTCCTTTATTAATAGTCCCCCCCCCCACCCCCCAAAAAATCACCAAAGACCTTTTCCATTTTCCATTAATCATCTTTATTTTACATGTCAAATTCCAACATAATCAGAGATTCATCTGAAATTCCCCTCCGAATAAGTAAATAAATATTTTCTTTTTTTTTTTCATTAAAAAAATAAAGAAGTGGTCATTGTTTGCAGAGATCGACAGCCTACTGAGGAGGAAACAAGAAGAATAAGACAGACAGAATAAAGCAGGTGCAACATGTGAGGGGTGGGGGAGGTTTCTCACAGATTAACAAGACTCTAATATATAATATCTGCAACTATTTAAACTGAAGAAACCATCTATATATTTACACTCTACATTTGGGGTTTGAGTGTGGAACTTTTTCAGCTGCAAGCCCACATGAGAACTAATCACTGGCTATTCAATTTAATCTTTAAATAACAGACACCTGGGCCATCAAAGATTTGTAAATTGTGAAAGCTGAGTTTGTGTTTGCTTGAAGAGATCTGTGAAGAAACACTTGTTACAGTTAATGTTAATAACCATAAAAACACTAAGTTAGTTGCAAAACCCAAAAGTCCCAGAGAGGAGAATCAGTGCATCAGTCTTTACTGGCTCCATGGACGCAACAATGATAAATTAAAGTTGTAATAATGTGGGCAGAGAGTTTGTAACAACCACAAAAGTTCGTCTCCGTTTACTTTGGACTCACTTGGAGTCGCTGGTCAGCCTCGGCATGGTGACGGTGCTCATGCTGGACACATGCGGAGGCGGGACTTGGCACATGCTGCACGGGCACGGCATCCCTGTGCTGACGCCCCAGTGCTGGAAGCTGCTTCCGAGCGGCCCTGCACTGGCAACAGGAGCTTTGAGGAGTCCGTGATGGGGTCTGACCGAAGTTACGGCAGCGATGCCGGGCGCGGACAAAGAGGCGGTGGAGACAGCCGGCGGGAGGAGCGGGTGGTGCACGGCCGGGTGTGAGGCGTGAGAGGCGGCAGGATGTCCTGGCACGGGTCCCGCGTGCGTCATAGTCCCACAAGCTGATGGGTGGAAGCCACCGTGGTGTCCGCTGCTGCCGTAGATTTCGCTGACGAGTCGCTTCATCTCCTCCAGTGAGTTGCTCAGCATCAGGATGTAGTTTCTAGCCAGCAGCAGGGTGGCGATTTTGGAGAGTTTACGCACAGACGGTCCGTGCGCGTATGGCATGACCTCACGAAGCCCGTCCATGGCCACGTTCAGGTCGTGCATCCTTTTCCTCTCTCGGCTGTTGATCTTGAGGCGGATCGTCTGCAGCTCGCCGTCTGACATGAGTTTACGGTCTTTCTTTAAGGCCAGTCGGAGGGCGAGGGTTTCCTCGTCTGAGCCGGAGAGGCCGGAGAGGCCGCGCAGGCCAGCAAGATCTGACGGGGAGTCGCTCTGTGTGGAGGACACTGCGCCGGAGAATCCGTGCACGGACTTTTTCAAAGTTGACAGGAAGATGTCGTCCACCTCGGGGGAGGAAGGTCTACTCGACACGCGGCTCGTATCTGAGTCCATGATCCAGGTTCAGCACAATGCTGTTGTAAGAAAAACTCCAGTTAATTTACTGAACCCAAAAATCAAAATATCATGCACGAACACTCAAGAAACTTTGACTGGATAACCTTCTATTGATGGTTAAAAATTAATTGCTTATTCTATCATCTTAATGAATATTAAGCATAAAAAGTTGCACCTAACTTTTGCATTTAAGCAATAAAAAAACCCTGAGTGCATATTTACAACAGGCCTATAGTGTTCTTCAAATTCGCTGTATTATTGAATCCTTGTGTTGTTATTCCATCATAACATCAATTCCTTACACTGTATTTGTGCCTCTCGGCATAAATAAAGCAGCAGGCAAACATTCATACAACTTGCTAAAATAAAACTAAATATCGACCAGAATATCTTAACACACATAAATAGAAATATATACAAAAAAAACATACCAAGGAAGTTCGAAGCGCGATGGTGAGAAAAGCTAAACGTCAAATCCACTTGTTACTCCAGATAGTGTCTGACAGTCCATTTGGCACGCCTGCGTGAGGCTGCAGGGTTTTATATCAGGCTCGAGCGCACAGAGGCCGGGTCACCAGGACAACGCCGTGTCTGTCCCGACTGCCTCCCCGTGACCAATCAGCTCCACGCAGCGAGGTAGGAGGAGGGAGAGAATGTGGGGAGGAGAGGGGGAGACGGAGGGTCCTCCAGCCTGATGTAATTACCAACACACTGCATTAAGTGAAATCGGACACACTCCCTCCTACATATGGCCCCTTCTTGTGGAAATATTGTCCCGCGCATGGATGGATGTTATTATTATAACAATCAAATGTAAACCGCATTTTTCCTCGAATAGAAGTGACAAGTAATTTGTTTTATTTCAGATCCGGGTAAAACAAAACATGAATTTGTTCGTGTTGAAACCGTGACCAAATTATTATTTTTAAGAAAATTGTACACAAAGACTACTCTTTAGAAGTTTAATATCAATATCTTCTTTCTTTGCCTAATGAATGCAGTGGTTTATTTCTCCATATTCTGATCGACATTCATCTCTGCTCCCTCTTTTTTATTTTCCTAATTAAACCTCCATATTCTGGCCTATCGGACCATAAAATGAGCCTCAAATGAACAGTAATAACGGGTCGAAAACTAATAAGCAGCACAATATGTTTCCTGCTTGCAGTTTTGGTGTTAATATGGTGTTTTCCGTTTTTACCCGCTGTCGACCAGCAGCTGCTGTTAAAGTGCATCTTTAACGTTAATTAATGAAGTGTGCAAAATTGTTTTTAACGGTTATGATCCGTAACATTTCAATTAGTGTCTCGTGAGCGATAGCAGTGCGGCCTGCTGCTCGCGCGCAGACGGCCTCTGGCTGACAGAAGGGCTCGAGCCGGTGATTCGCTCGCGGACCTAACTGAAGCTGACAGCTGCATTGTTCAGAAACACGACAAGTTGGATTGTGCAGTCAGACGCAATCAGCGATAATTGCCTCAAGTTTGCACAAGATTGGGCCGGGAATATCATACATGTAGACTTATTTGTTTATTGATTCAATGAAATGAGCAAGATAACTGTAATATCGTTACGTTGATAGATTATCCAACTCAGCTTCTGCAGACTCAAAGTTAGATTGATGAAGATTAACTGCCAAGTTTGTTAGGCTATTTAATTTTCTTACTTAGCCTATTTTATAATAGGGCAACCTGCTATGGACTGCAGATTTTTAAAAAAGTAAATCTGGCAGATTTAGCCTACATGGATCTTAGAGCTCTTGTAGCCTAAATGTATTTGCTTTGTCTCTTTAAATAAATTAAATAGGCCTAGGCCACAACATCTGAAATCACAGATTTACTGTTAATTTATTAGCTTAAGAAAAACATACGATATAACAAAATGTAGCCTTTTGTTTAATTATTATTTTAAGTGTGTTATTTTCCAAAAATGCTTAATTAAAAAATAACCAAAATATCAAATAGGCTTTGGTGTTGGAAATGTATCCTGTGGGTAGGCTACTATTTATTTCATTATTTATTTCATAGCCTATTATAGTGTTAAGAATAAAGACTTGTGCTGTTGTTTTCGGAAATTGACACAAATTACGCACTGATTTACAACACTGATATGACATTTGACCGGAACTATGGGCCTGATGTCCGAATCCAAAACGGTCCCTGCCAGCCAATCAGAAACTTTTCCGCCACTGTAACTGTCAGTCAGTTGTCACATCGGTCCGATGTAAAAAAAAAAAAAAAAAAAATCATAAAAAAATCAAGGTCGTTCCCGGACACACACACACACACACACTGCCCCCACCCTCTGCTATATTTGCTTGTATTCTCCCGCCTGTGTCGGTTGCCTGCGTGTGTTTACTCCCGTTAAATAAGATCATGGTAATGAAGGCGGGCAAAGTGGCATTTTAAATCAGGAGGTTTGTATCTGTGCCACAGTTTGCTTCATTACACATTCCCACAGTCTCACTGAGGCACTGGATTCACAGCTAGACACACAGACGACTGGCATCCCTCTTCTGCTGCGTGTCTTCCTCATCATTAATTTTTAGGGCAATCACTACTGTTTGTCTAGTTAGTAAATTATTGACATTTATGAGAAACTATGGAGGCTCTAAAACTCGACAGGGTGTTTCAGAATGAAACTGATTTATTTTTAATTTTTAGAACTCCAAATGGATCAAAGTTTTTGCATTTCCCACTTTTAATTTTCACATATAAAATAAAATGACGTGTTTTTCACAAGTTAAGGAAACATTTTGGTCCAAACCTAGACTGAAAAAAATCTTAGTAATTAAATTAACCTAAAAACCCATAGGCCTAATTTTTGCACAAAGACGTTTGCACACAGTGGATTTTTTTTAATAGTAGAGCGTAATTAATATAATTTAAACTGTAAGTTTGCCTTTTCCACAATTTCCTTAAGTGTTTTTTTTTTGTTTCAACACAGCAGCAAGTTAAGCACTGTTTATTCGCCGAATAAAGACTTACATTTTTCCTCTCCTAATGTTTTTTTTTTTTTTCAGAAAAATGCTAATGCGGCTCTTCAAAAACACATTATCTGTATTATTTCTGGATAGCAATCATTCGTAAAGAGCACAGAGAGCCATGCAGTTGGATGTCATTCAAAGTGATCTTGTGCTCCAAAAAAAGTATTTTCATATAATATTACTTTCTCCTCTCAAGAAAAGAAAAAGACATTGCACCCCTCTGATTTCGACACCATAGACATTATGCTGCTCTACAGGCCTTCACTCTTCTGCTTTCAGACTTTCAAGCAGATTTGGAACCTGGCTGCAGGGATTTGCTCCTATTCAACCACAAGAGGTCCAACCCTGATGCTGGTTGGTAGAGTCTGGCTCACAGTCTGGCTTTCACAAGCCACCTTGAAGGAGTGAGTCAGATGGGTTAAGGTCAGGATACGGGGAACAAAAAGTCAAGTCAACATCTTCCAGACCAAATTTGGAAAACCACATTTGGCTCTCAACAACGGGCAATTCAATTGTAACGGTATATCACCTTCCCTAAATGTCAAGGCAATAGAGCCAAAAATAATTTTGGAAGCTGTATTCAGGCTTCAGCTGATGAGCTGAAACTTGATCTTCAGCTGATTTAAATGGGGGCCCTAAACCCATAATACACAAAGTTATGTAGACAACAGTGTCAAAAACATTTCCTACTCTCCTCACTGCCATCACCTCCTTCTTTCTGCCTCTTTCTGTCCATCATTCTGGGTGGCGGTGGGCCTGGTGCCGTAGTGAATACAAATAGTGAGGAGGAGCATATGTGAGCCATACTTAATCCTGCTAATCTGCCTCCAAAATAAAAAAGAAAGGGAACAAAAAAAGCAGAAAAGAGAGTAGGGTGGAAAAACACGAGAGAAGGTTTCTCTTTCTGTCGGGGAGCTGACCGGCTGAGGCCAAATGAACTGAAAGACATGAATAATGTCCTGGCTCTCCCCCTCCATCCCATTCTCTGGAAATCTTGGAACGAAATGAAGCAAAATTCTCGCTTTTGTTGAAATGTGTAGTGAGGAACGTGAGATGCCGCCTGCCGCCTCCAGCTTTGCTGTTACTGTGAATATGTTTGTAACATTTTCTTCTAGTTAGATTCACATGAAGATCTCCTGCACAAGCGATTTACTGTACTTTAAAAGACAGAGATAAGTGCCCAGGCTGGAAGTAAAGTCAAATTAAAAAATAAGTACTTCCTTCCTTTCTCAATAAAGTCTTCATAACAGTATATTGAGCTGCTCTGAATGTCTTATGATCCTTTGGAAAATATCACAATTTGTAAAGAAATACGTTTCCAAAGAATCGTAGTTAAACCAGTGTCATTTGTTCTAAGTCACAATACCACAAGTAAAATAGCTCGATGGCTCAGGTTCAAAATCAGGAAGAAACAAAAGAGGATAACCGCACTATGAGGGAGAAAACGCTTAAAAAGACAACTGGTTATATAGAAAACTTTTGCAAAAGTGCACAAACTTAAAATACTTATCAGTAAAGAAACACAAGAAAGTATCACATATGAAGATAAGCAGTCACCATAACACCACAGTCTGTTATTCAATGACAGAGAGGCACCAGTCATTCGAAGAACTTCTGTTTATCATATGTCACAATAGAAAAAAAACAGAAATGAAGAGTGGAAAAAAAGAAGCTAAGATGTTCACCCTTTTTATGGCTGTTTGTCTTCCCCCTCTTCTAGACTCAAAGTCATCTTGTATCACATATGGGGATAAATAACTTATAATCTTGGAGTGTTTTAAATGAAAGAACCACAGAAATAAGGTTATCATCCCTGGTCATGCTCCATCAGGGTCATATAGTGCAGGCGACCTCACTTTATGGTTGTTTGAGGGTTGGCGTTTCATCAGTCTTGAAACTGTAATGTCATAAACAATTGACATTTCAAACAGACAATGGAGCTAGAGGTAATGTTAAATGACAACTTGATGTACAACCCCAATTCTTAAAAAGTTAGTAGGCTGCATAAAATGTAAAATAAAAACAGAATGTGATGATTGCAAATCCTTGAAACCAAATATTGGACCCAACTGGTGTAGACAGCTTTGTGGTTAAACACAGAAATGTGAAACACAAAGAGTAAAAATAGAAAAATAAATCTGAAAACGTCCTTTCAAAAGTAGCGTACTCTTAGAGAGGGACTTTCCTAACACGTACAGCTCATCTAAGATCTTCACTTTCTTAAAGGTTTGTGTCTGCAAAAGCCCGATTAACCTGCCTTACGCTAATAGCTAATCTGCTAACTTATACCTCACAGGTACATGTGGGGTGAAAAGGTCACAAATGTAGACAGCCTGCAGACCATCTCACGCATGATGAATCATGTGGACCCAGTCTACAGAGGGAGTCTCCAGTCCTCTGTGTCTCAGGGGCTGGACAGTGTTAGGTGATGCTGGCCGGGGGCTTTATCTCTACAACAGCTATTAGGTGGTAATTAAGTCCTAACACTGCAGAGCCTCCCATGGTTACTATAACATAACTGCAAATGGGAAGCTTACAAGCTCCTTTAGACGGCATGACAAATTGAATGGAACTCATTGGGCTTCAGCTATTATTCCAGCGGCCCCATCTGGCTGGGAAAAGATAAAGGGGATTTGCTGGAGGTTGTGAGGGGTTGAGCCTCCGTGCTCGGTGTGTGTGAGTGTGTGTGTGTGTGAGGGATAAGGAACGAGAGGGGGGTCCTGGTCCAGTCTAAGGAGTGTTTTGAGGGTTCCAGGGGGATTTTTTTTTCTCCCCTCTTTGGTCTGAGCTTCAATTCAACAGGCAGCCTGAGATTTGCTTTGGCCAAATGTTACAAATGTTTCGACAACCTGGTCTCTGATCCTCGGGGGTCACCGAGGAGGGCACGGGGGTACAACGGCTTTAAGCCCAGAGATTTAACAAAGCAGCATGGGGATGAATATATTCACACTTGTATTCACTCCCCGAGCCTCCAGATGCTTGTTTTAGGGAGACGAGGACTAGACTGAGACGCACTCTGCCCAAAGCAGGCCAGCTGGCGGTCTGTGTCCATAGTGCGTCCGTGACCAAACTTGTGTGGACAAAAAAGTGTCACGTTCACTTGAGTGATGCTGTCAATAGGGGCAACATGGTGAAATTATTTTAAGACTATTGAAAGGTTTTGAAATATGTTTAGAAAGGTAATGAATGTATCAATACATCATATATCAATTTTCATTTTAATTTCACTCCAATTTTCATTTCAATTTTAAGGTGTCCACTAAATGGGCAACTTGAACCACCCCTAAAATCTATGGACTTTTTCTCTAACTGAAACGTTTTAAGTTTGCGCAAATTAAAAATGGACACCATTGTACATCACTTTGAGCGAACTAAGACTGCAAAGTCTATAATCGAAATGTAAGTTTTCCTTGATCATTTTCTCAAAGCAAGCAGCATAGACTTAAGAGAAAACCAATATGTCACAAAAAAAGAGCATTTAAGGAACATACTGAATCATACTGATGGGTTTACTGACTGTCTGTCACAATTAGAATAATTATTGTAGGCTAAATAACCAGAACATGTCTCTGTATTATGCAATATATCTAAACAGCACTACATCAAATGTAGCTCTTGCAGAAGTTCAGTCAGGAAGATTATATTCTGCATGCTGGTTTATTATTCATTCTCCTACTATGTTGCGTGCGCTCCAAGAAAGTTCACCATCTTTCCAGTAATCATTAGCTGTTCACATCACTGCACTGCTCTACTACCTCATTGTTAGCCTATTGTATTGCTGCTGTAATTTTTAAATATGGCTTTCTCTTATTCGCACCCTTCTTACGTGCAACCCTTCACCTCCCCAACACCGGCAAGTCTTCGCAGTTTCATCACCCTCTTTATCCCATCAGCCATCATCTGGTCAACCGCAGTCTTCGCGGTTTGTCCAGCCTCTTCATCCCGTCAGCCTCAGACTGTATCTTAAGCCTTCTTGGTCAACCCCATTCTTTACTTAGATTAGCTTATTCATCCCATCAGCCTCAGACAACATCCTACGCCAACGCCTCCACCACCAGCGTCTGGACTCCACTAGGGGATAGATCTTGCTGCCAAGGGCAGACATCTTCAATCACCATATCTCCCTGTATAAAGTTCAAGCGCCAAAGATTCTCTGACATAATAATAATAACAACATGACAGTAGTATTTTCAGGTTCCTCTACAAGCTCACTGTCCACACTAAACCTGTACAATAAAATGAAATCCCTCCTCTTCTCTCTCAATGTTTTGGTGATCAATAAAACTGCTGTAGCACCATCATCTGGTTTGCAGTGGGATGTGATGAATAAATTGTTCTAATTGGTTTTGGCCATTGTTCAACCTCATTCTCTCTTTGAGACCTGGCCTTTTATTTTCTATGAACTCACAATACAGGTTTTGTCATTGATCTGTTTTTGTTGTTGGGCAACTGAAGCTCTACAAGATTTTAATTTGATCCCAGGTTATCATAATAATTCTTGTGCAGGAATTTCTTGGAATTGGGATTTCTTTGAATCTTCTAGGAATTCCCTTAATATATGCCAATGCTAGTCTAAATAACTTAATCGTCAACATTTCCTGAATTGCATAAAAACATTTTTTATCAATAGATGGCTGCAGTTCAGGATTTTAAAAAAAGGATTGAAAACTGCTTTAAAGCAAAGTAGACATCTTATTTTGAAGGATTTAATTGTAAACTATAAGCTGATTTTTTTTCAACAACAGGACATTATTTAAACAACAAAATCTTATACAGATATTAAATTCACTCTGCTTTATTAATTTAACAGGAAATTTCGCCAGCAGTCCACAAAAGCTCTCCATTGCGTAGCAGTGTCTTGTACAGAGAAGTTTGAGATCAAAGATAAAAAAAGATCTCTCAGCATTGTCACTAAAAGAAGAGTCTGGGCTCTACAAGAGGTGATTTTAACATATGTCCACCCTTGAGAGTTTTACAAAAAACCTTTCAATGGGTGAACATGCTGGCTTTGTGTGAATGGACGGCCTAAACAAAAAGAAAATGCATCTATGTTATTGTTGACGTCGCCGCGGCCCTAATGAAAGTCACTGATAGCCCTACAGTATCCTCAATGCTGCATCACAATGGGTGTAAAGGGGTCTAATGATGGGGATCTGCCAGGGTTAACAGGCTCTCATTCAGATGGCGATTGTCAGAAGGCCGGAGACAATAGGCTGAGGAATAACAATGGTGTACACATGCAGCCCAGGTCATCCCCGTTCTGCTGCAATTAGCGTCATATGGAGGGAGTGAGAGGCTGGGTTGCATTCCTTTACTCTCACTACCAGCCTCCTGATCCCATCACATACAAGCATCATCCCTAACAAAAGGGGTGGACTACTTTATTACCACCCTACTGCTAACCAGCTGTCACCCCCCCCCTCCCCAACCCCTCAACTCCTAGCCCAGACACGCAGTCATACACATACACAGAAATGCAGTCAGCAAAACATGAAGAAATGTGGTCACACCTTTGGTTTGATTCTGAGAGGTCAACCAGGGTGTCTTATCATTTTTCAACAGTCTCCTGAGCTAAACCAATTTAAAGGAGTACAAACAGAGGACATTTCTGTATCTTAACATCTTGGTGAGCAAACTTATTGTCTGTCTCTTGTAAACTGGGGAATTCAGCATAAACAACCTCTCTGAACAAATTTCATCATTGACATATATCCTATTGCTGTACATAAAAATAACTAGGCAATAATACATTTATTTATCATTCATGAAACATACTACTCTTCAAATAGGACTGCCCCTGAAATCCTCCTGAGTTTGTTATTCTCACAGCAGGAGACTATCCCTATCAGACGGGAGGGAGGGATGTCAGGCATGGCATGACATAAAAAGAACAATATAAAGGTGGCAAAGCAATTGAATCCACTATACGTCACTATGATAAGAATGTTTGCCTATATATCAATGCTAACTGCAGTTTACCTCGTTCAATGTCAAAAGAGCGGAGGAGAAACATTCTGGCAAACAGAAAACATAATGAAGCAGTTTCTTAAGGTGCATGAAGGGCGTACCGATTGCGTGCATAGAGTCTATGGTAGTGGACGCAGGATTTAAACATCACATACCCCTCCCGCTCGCTTGTAGTGAATTTTTCTGAATATTACCAGCTGCATACTCACATCAGCTCCCCCCGACTTCATGTGGAAAATGTACTTGGGGATGACACGAGACAGTCCAGGTAAAGTCAGAGTGAAGAATTCAGCAGCTTTTGTTAACACAGGAGTTTTCTGCAACTGTGAAAGCATTATAAAGGTTCTGAAATGTGAGTCGACTTAGGCAGCAACACAAATGGTTGGATTTGTTCACAGGCTGTAAATTATAATTTTCCTAAACCTTTGACCTGAATGTTTTGATACATTTTTTAGATAAATTTGTTGCTTTTGCCTTTATATGGACAGGACAGTGGACAGAGTAGGAAATCGGGGAGAGAGTGGGGAATGACATGCAGGAAAGGAGCCAGACAGTTTGAAGAATATGTTTCTGTGATCACATAATAAATGTTGGTGATTATCCAGTGAGCAATGTGGAGATAAAAAGATGCAAACAACAAGAATGAGGGCCAAAATTGTGGAAAAATTAAAGTTTGTACCTGAAGCACTTTGTTCCTTGACTGCTTCCTAGTGTGCCATTACTTATGTGACTCCCTTTAGCGATGCAAAAAATCACTATCTTCACACAGTAGCAAAACTCCCTGGAGTCTTGGTGAATGTTTGGCAGTAGGTGACAGGCAGGGTGGCAGGGTGGCAGGGTTCAATCATAGAAATGGGCAAGGAGCTCAGACAGTCAGCTATACCTTCCTTATGTGGTTTTCAAGATACCTATTCTGGTAAGAATCCCCAGGGAATACCAGAGAAATGTCATATCTTATTGGCCTATTCACGCCTTGAGATTAGCAAAGACGAGCCATAAATCATAGCAGTAACACCATCTGGATTGACCTGCTTAGCCTTATGCCAACACAACACGACCCAAGATAGGTGGAAGAAAAAGGATGGATTGATGAATGGATGGATAGACCCTGAATATAACTAGTTGTTAATCATCAAGGTGCAGATAATATTTGGATAGGCACTGACAGACTCTGTTCTTTGGGCAAAAGACACAGTCAGGTAGGTCTGATTAAAGAGCATAGGCTGACGTTAATGGACATTCGGGCCAAGAGAAAGGACAGGTCCTTAGTTGAGGGCCACAGGGCCAATGGAGATGTGTGTGTGTGGGGGGGGGGAATGGGGGTTCCGGCCCACTTGTTAGTTCGACACACTAGCTCTCCTTCAATTCTTCACCAATTATGCTGTCATCAAGTCGTGTTGCCTTTTTGAGAATGAAGAGAGGGACAAAAATAAGGGCCGCGCTGGTTTAATTAAACTAATACCAATTCATGTTCCAGCAAGATGCTCGAGGCGTCATTAGGGGTCCAAGGACAGAAAGGGTCTGTTCCTGTGTGTGTCAGTGCACGTGAGTGGATGCATGTATACCCATTATGTATGTGAGAAATTTTGAGTGTGTGTCTGTGTGTGAGTGTGTGTGTGTGTGTGTGTGTGTGGGAGTGTACCCTCACTTCCAGTCCACTGAGCTATGGTGCTGTTGCATACCCTCTGCTGCCCTGGTTTTGGTCCAACAGAACATAATGTGTGGAGGGAAGGAGGGAGGTGATGGGAGAAAGTAGAAAAGAGGAGGAGGAGGTGGGTGCATGCTTGGAGGGGGCTGTTTGTCACTGTGAATCGGCTCAGGGTGGTTCACATCATCTGGCCATTGATGGCCGCCCCTCCCCTGTTGTAAAACAAGCTCCTGTGGGCCTGCCCTAACACTGGAGGCATTGTGTCCCACCCTCGCAGGAAACTTACCACCCAAAGTGCTACTACCCCCACCAACGTCCACCCACAGCATCCCCAATCCTTCCATTTCTGTCCATCTCCACCTTTTCGTCATGTGACGATTAGCAACATTTGTAGTTGAATCAACAGAAACTTGGAGGAGATGATAGAGGATGAGGAAGAGTAGATCAATTAGAAAGCAAGAGGTAGCACAAATGAGGCTGGGCTGAAGGATGGAGGGAAAGAAGGCATCAGCAGCAAGTAGAGGAGGCTGAGGGAGGTGCACAGTGGAAGACTGATTTGAAGGGCTGGTGTAAAGGGGGCGTCCCCCTTGGTTTCCGTAATATGGAGGGCTAATGGGAAGATTGATGGATTGAGACAGCAAAACAAAACAAGGGGTGGTGATAAAATGTAGAGTGGGGGATATAGCAAGTAGGGATTGGGCTGAATAGTGTCTTGAAGCCTCAATTCTGAGGATATGTGAGTGTGTGTGTCACAAGGCCAGGAGAAGGAGGAAAATTTACTGCTTTTGGGGGCAGGGAGTGGGTGCGACTCGTTCCCTAATTACCAGGGAGGTCTCGGGAGCTTTGGGTACAAGACAAGTGTGAAGGGTGGGAGAATGAGACAGGATACAAGGGGTTAGTGCAGGTCAATGCTGACCACCTAGGATGCCCCTTGCAAAAGATGCTCACCCCCATTCCATTTCGATCCTCCCCGGGTGCCCTGACTGAATGCTATAAATAAATACCGTGTCTTCGCCTCTAAATGCTGATAATTTACTGCCCATCCATTCCGTTCTGCCCATCTCTTCTCCATTTCTCAGCACCGTTGCCAGGCGGTGAATGGAGCACGTCCTTTGAGTTTGAAGGACCAGGCCTGTGTTTTCTGGAGGGGCTGTCCTCAAAGTCTGGAGCACCCTGGAGTGGAAGCACATACACATATGCTTGTATGTTGAATGCCACACATGCTCCTTTATCAGCCACCTTTAAAACAGATACACATGACGAGAGTCTGAGGTGATCTTCTGGGAGAAACCTGTTGCAGACACTTTCCTAATAAATCAGAGACTAACATGAGCTTCAGGTTGTTGATTCTTAACTCTGAGTCAGAGTTTCATTTTCTGAGTCTCAGAGTCTGTATTATCACACACCAACTGTGTTCAACCATAATGCTGGTCTGAGTAAAGGAACGGTTGGCTGAGCAGCATCATGTGTGACAATTTCGAAAAAAAGTACACTTGTTGTTCGTTGTCGCTGACATCGCTACCGTGAGAACATTGAAAGCTCTTTTTAAAATAGAAAAACTCATCCAAATAATCTTGGGTCCAGATAGGACGTCACCTGGGTCTGGATTTGGACCGGAGTCTACCTTTTGGTGATGCATGCCTAAAACGTTTGTTCTAAACATCCAGCTGACAGATGTATTAAATGGTAAAACACAACTTTTTCCTGTTTGCCAGATATTATTTGACATTTCAGGTGAGTCCATGTTAACCAAAAAACTAAAATGGACAAGATCATGTGTTTTCTAAATGCTTGGTTCTTGACCCACTGGACTTGAAATTTTGGACCTGAGCATTGTCCTTGTTGAAGACAAGAATGTTTTCAAATCAGATAGAAACAATGGCCAAAGCTGTGGAAAGAAAAGCCAAGTTTTTCTAAGCTGGAATGATCTGTTTAAAAAGCATTTATTTCATGTAACTTTAACCATAACAGTGGCAGACTGGCAAATGTTTACATGTTTCAGTTTTTGAATGTCTGTATGACTATTTGAGGTAGTTTAGGAATTAGGATTTGTTGCTCCATCCCTAGTAGTGTTAAGAAGTCTCATCGGTCACCTCCTCCACATGGTTGTTGTATTTTGCTTTCTTTCAGTTTCTTTAAGCCATCTGCTTCCCTGGCACCCACGCCTGCCTAACATTCACCTGGAGGGACAGAGAAAAAGGGACGAAAACTAAGGAAAACATTGAGAGAGCGTGCAACTGAGACGGATCCTAGTGTTCAACTGCCAGTGCTACCATGGTGCCATTCACTCAACTACTGTAACTCGACAGAGAACTGAGAGTGAAAGTCTCGATAGAGACAAAAAACAAGAATTAGAGAGAAGGAGAGTGTGTTGGCAGCGCTTACATCTTGGCAGAGTCAAACAGATTCCGCTAAGAAATTGTTACCCTAACAGGGGGCACAAGGAGGGCAGAGGAGGATGGGAGGAATGGAAGGCAGAGGGTCGGTTGGGGAAGAAAATAGTGTCTGTTTTTTCCTCAGTAAATCAGTGTTGTTGAGAAGGCCTTGCCAGTAAAGAGAAGAAACGGCCATGGCAGCTGCACCCAGCTCAGTGCCTGCTGACAGAGAAGAGGCTTTTGTTTGCTCCACAGGCAGCACACTAAACAGCATAGGGTGGCATGGTCTGGAATGTGAGATTATTGTTTTATTTAATAGAGGCTGCATGGGTCAAAATGGGGCACACTGAGAGGGCAATGAAGAGGGAGATTTAGTTGTGTGTATGTTTGCGTGCACATAAGATGTATGCGTGACAGCACTTACCTACAGCCAATGCACATAGTTTTCAGCTTAAACTTGAAAATACTGTGTGAATTGTGAAGTGAACAATAACTTCTTATTTGTAACTTCTGAGTTTCACAAAACTTTCTCAGCTGCACTACCTCTATTACACAACTACACATGGTGTTCATGCATACTTTGTATGTAATGGAAGATTGTGACTATTTTTATTTAATTTAGATAAACAAAGTAATGTTTCATATAAGTTTAACATCTGATAACCGTAAATGAAGCCATAACCTGAATGACTTTCAACATGCATTAAATCTGTCTCTCTGAAGGAACTCTATCAATTCAAGTCAAAAAACTTTATTTAGGAACTTCTGTAAAAAGCATCAGTGCACACACAGCTCACATGAATGACAGCACAGCACTAAAACAAATCACACGTGCACATATCACATTCAACATCCAAGTGCAAACGAAGAGCAACAAATGATGCACGACAGATTTGCAATAAATATACTTTTAAGCTAGCAAAAAGGAATTGTGGTGTCCGTGCAATTTGTCTCAAGCAAAGACATCGAAATGACCACTACCTTAATCATTAGTCAGACAGTCTTAAAATGCTGGTAAACACTTTGAACTAATAGAATGCAAGGATGCAACAAACATGCTGATGCTCACACACACACACACACACACACACACACACACACACGCACGCACGCACACACACACACACACACACACACACACACACACACACACACACACACACACACACACACACACACACACACACACACACACACACACACACACACACACACACACACACACACACACACACACAGTTTCCATTATCCAACAGTTAACAAGTCAACACCTGACTTCAGTCTGGCAGCACCTGCAGCGTGCTTCTGTTTGTCACAAGTGCATGTGTGCATGTTTACTTGTGTTTTTTGTTTGTCACTGTGTGTGTGTGTGTGTGTGTGTGTGTGTGTGTGTGTGTGTGTGTGTGTGTGTGTGTGTGTGTGTGTGTGTGTGTGTGTGTGTGTCTGCATGGATGTATGTGTGTGTGTGAGTTTAACAGGCAGGTGGTAATGAGGCAGACTGTGCTGTGCTGGCTTCTATAATGAGGTGGCAGGCAGAGTGAGGGGTAGGGCCAGTGCCACTAATGGGCCCCTATAGCCTCTAATAAGCAGTAATTATAGTGTGTGTTTACCAAGTGGCTCCAACACGGTTGAAAAGGTTACCTTCACACATAACTACTCCATGGCTGGCCCTCCCACACAGGGACACTAAGTGACAACACAGGAAAGCACTTTGTGTGTTGGTTACTGTACGTGTGCTGGAATTAGCATGGATGCTGATTTTGGTGTTGGAGGAAATATTATTTGATTTTTTTTTTGGTATTTTACAACAATTTATTCAATTAGTTAATACACTAATGTTAATACACCAGGCCTGGTTCTAGAACAAAATTACTTAGGGTGTATCTGAGATTAAAGGGGGTGCAGCTACGGTGACCGGCAACAGCAATTAAAGTAGCGTAGGTGTTAGGGGTCCCTCATGTGACCCCCAGTGAACGGACAGGTCACATGCACCTGTCACGACCAACACGATCTGAGACACTGCTGTTGTTTGAAAGCCTTGATTACTTTTTGTAAAAAAAACGATTGATACTTTTTTTGCGTTAATTTAAAATGAGAGTGCAAAGCAGCCTTTTGCAACCTCGTAGAACCAGGCCTGGTTTCAGCTGACTTTAATGTCACATAGACAATTCAACGGCCATAACTTTGCAGCAACATAAGTTTCAATGTACACTAGGATTTATGACGAGAACTATGACAGGCCATCAGAAGCTTGTTTAATGCAAATACTCCCGTTGATGGTCAAATATGCTCACTCAGCCAAAAAGTGGCCCTCAGAGAGAAGAAGACATTTCCGAACCAAATTTGAATGATATTTATTGTGGTACTGTCATACTCTGCGTCTCCCCTTTGGTTGCACTCTGACCCCTACCCAACCTCTGACTGACCCTCTGAAGACACTCTGCATTTTAGGGAAGCCCTCTCAGTGACCTCATCCATCACAACACCAGCGGCCAGGCAGCAGGTTCATCCTCTTTCTCCGGCTGCCAAAGCATTGTTTTCTTTCTGTCTCCTTCTCTGCATCGATATGTCGGCTCTCATTCTCTTGCACAACTCTCCTTCTTTTTCTCTCATCTCATCTCATCCCACCCAACATGCTCAGCAAATTAATATCACTGATGGTGAGTTTGACCCCTCACCTTCTAACAGCTCCTTCCACATTGTCCTCTTCTCATCATGACTTTTCATAATTCTTGGACACGCAGGGAGTGGTAGTGTCAAAAATACATTTCGATTAGAGCTTCTGCATACTGAAATTGACTCTGTACTCAAACTAAAAAAAATATAAACCATTTTTTGTGGATTGAAAACAGCTGATTGGACCATACAGGCAGTGCTGTTACAAATATACCCTCATGAAGAACTCTGTTTGAAACTGGGATTTAATGGAGGGTTTTAATACATTATTGCAGCAATTCCTACATTTGCTTTTGCTTCAGGTCCTTTTCTTCTGGTGTGGGCCGCTTATTCCCAATTTGTACATTACTTCATTTTACGATATACCATCTTATTTTGATATGTTTACCTGGTTTTGAACATTTTTGGTTCGTCTCTTTTCTGTTTCACCATGACAGTGCTCATGAGCACGAAGAAGTAGTTCTCCCAGTATAATTTCAGGCTGTTCTCATTCACTGTTTGTGCTTAACAAGAAGTAAAACTCTAAATGTAATTAGAGTTCATCTGGACCAATCTGCAAAAACATTAGACAGCAACTACTCCTCCCATACAGCATGTGGGAAGTCAGGTGACATAATGGAAATTGATATATTCTCCCCTGGAGCAGGAGGCCAAAGGGTCTTTAAAACAGGTGTACCTTAACAAAAACGCTAACTGATGTAATATGTGGTCAAAAGATTGACCATTAATACTGTAACTCCCTAAAGCGTTATTGAAAATCACGCTAAATGTAGCTCTGCTACAGCTAAGTTAAGTTAATCATAGACATGTTTTTTTTCCGACAAATCCTTCACAATAAAAGTCCCCTGTTAAAATGTTGTTGCAAATATCAGGAAATGTGGTATCTTCAGCAGCAGCTTAAAAAAACTCTGCAGGAGAGAAACAAAACTTAAACCCACACAGAGTCAGGTCTTTGCTTCAAAGAGAACTGAACACACTTAGAAAAACATCTTTCTCTGTTTTATGCACAAAATGTGTTTTGAGTATCACGCAGGCTCAATTGAGGGGGAGAATGGGGTCGTAGTGTGTGAATATGCGTAATCCCCTTAATCGTCAATATAATGCTGTAACCACAAAATGCAAAAAAAACAAATACCGTGATGTGAATCTCAGGTCATATCACCCACCACTACTGCACAGACAGCCTCGACCTTTACCCCATCTAACACCTTTCGATGAACTGGAACAGCAGACCTTATTATCCAACATCACTGTTGGATCTCACCAGTGCTCTTGTTGCTGAATGGGAGTAAATCCCATCCAAATCCTAGTTCAAAGTCTGATGCAGAGCATGAACCCAGAAGCAGAATAAAGGGCTAGCTGGAGAGGAAAAGTTATGGTTTTGGAAACCCAAACTGTATTCTACATGTTTAGTTTGTCCGATTAGTCTGAATATAAATGAGCTGTGTCGTGATCAGCTACTCTGACACAAAATATTTGATTACTGATGGCTTAAAGTCAACACAAAAGTGGTTTAATGAGAATATAGAGATATTTGTTGTCAGTCTCACATGCCTACGTCTATTTGTTTAACACAGCAATGTTCAAATGCTTCACAATGACAGGAGGAGGGAGACAGACTGCAAGCCAGCTAAACAAAGTCTTGTTTTTAAGCAAGATGCCTGTATAAGAAAAGAGAACTTAGCCTGATCAAATATCAACAGTCACTCATAAACACGGCACAAGCTTCTCTCTGCTTTTGGATCACTAATCCAACATTAGCAGCGGGGTTTCTGCTCTCTTTCATGGTGGTATTCCTCCGGCCGTTGGGCCCATCTTTGATGTGGAGATGAATGTGTAGGATAATGTTGGTCTACTATCTCTCTGGCTTTTTTTTATGTCATGAGAATAGCAAAGCGGCACAAAAAAAAAAGGGTCTCTAATCTGGTGCCCATGCTGGGACAGGGCCACAAGTTCACACACAGCACGGTGGTCATGTGGGTGTCTTACGTGCCTCTGCTGTCTGCGTGTGTCTTTGTGTGGTTTTTGTCAGGAGTGAAGAAATATTGAAATCCTTGACTTAAGTATAAGGAGCAACACCAGGCTGTTAAAATAGTCACTTCACTAGTAAAATCCTTGCTTGCAAAATGTATCTTATCAAAGGTAAGATGACTCAGAAATGGGAAAACAAAATGGTCCTTTTAAGACAAACAATGTCCTGTTGATAAGAGTATCACTTCATAAAACACTTCCATGGGACTTCAGGAAGCTATGAACATACTAAGAATATGTTTCTTGAACGTAGGGGTCTAAAAGTTTAGAGATCCATTAAACAATTAGCTTAAAAGGGAAATGTATGTCACTTCATATAATCTGTCAGTTCTCTTCATGTAAACTCCATCTTCTTCTTCATTCGGAGACTACATGCGAATGTTGGAGTTATCACTTGGCCCATCGCTGTTTTTCCATGACAATGAAAACAAATCCAGCTTACACTCATTTCTGTTTTCTCTCAGACTCTGTATGTGTGAGAGAAAGCCTCCCTCTGTCCTCACTCTATAAAGGCTTGATCTCTGCCTCTGTTGAATATGTTAATCCATCTGGTGGTCCCCCCCTTGCTCTTTCTCTCTGCCCACAAGACCCCCACTGCCCCACTCTCCCTTATCCAAGTAAGGAAAAGGGGATCTGGGATACTTCAGCAGAGGCTTGATGGGCCAGGACTTCATCCCCTGATTGATTATGTGAGGAGGAGAGAAGAGGGAGAAGGAGAGGTGCACGACGTAATCCTATTGACCATCCCTGTCCCATATGGTGAACGCACCGGCCTCTCCAGTGGTACAGTCAGTGAAGTGGCAGGGCCAGCTTGCCTCTCCAATCAGGGCACATTTTCTCTAAAGCTGGCCATCTCACGCTATAATGTGGGATCACTGGTGCAGAAAAGACACGGATTGGTGCATGTGTTTGTCACAAAGAGTCAACTGCCACCTGATTACAATGTAATTACATATATCTAACCAGTCACAAACGAGACTTTACACGACGGCTAGTCTACAGTAAAAGTTTAACAAGTGTGTAATATAAGCATAAAGAGTCACGTTTCCATTTGGATAGATGCTTTACATTTGTTTTGAAGGATCTGTAACCAAGCTGCTCTGCAAAGATGTGTTGATAAAATACATCTTATCTCACATTAACAATGTTCTATTATTATTTATTCTTATTAGCTCGTCTTCACTTGTTATTTGGGTTTTTCTGTCCTGGTAAAAAACGGACACTTAATTTTGTTAAGAAAAAAAGGGTTAAACAAATAAAGTTATAAATAGTTACATATCCTGGAAATCAACGAGAATAATCAGGTGTCAAAAATAAATCAATAAACACAGACCATGTTGGTCAAAACCAAATTCTTCACTTTTTCTTGGCGATGATTCTTGGCTTTAATTTTGGTGTTTTTTTCTTTTTGTCTTCTGGTCTGTAGTTAATACATTTTAAAAAGTTCAATTGTGGCGGCATGTTTACATTAACTTTCTTATTTAGAAAAACTATTTTGCAGATAAAATACCAACTTCAAATTGGGCTTTTACACTTATTAAACATCTTCTGGCAGTAAAGGCAAACTGTCCTCACAAGTTAACAGGAATGTTAATTTTGAAACGAGATGCTGATGTAATAAAACAAATCTAATTTTCTTTATGATAAAGTTAAAGTTTGAAGAACTGATTACTTACACTCATCTGCACTAAGTTTTCAGAACATAAGTTTTAACTTTGGTTTTTAATGTCTGACTTTGAGCAGTGTCAGCTGTGAACAAACAAAAGCAACTTATAAACACACGTTCTGTTTTTGACAGTAGCAGGGTGCACTCATGTCGAAAACATTTATATAAACTTAAAGAGTTTTAAGTGCATTACGTTGCAAAGTGCAACTTTTTTCTTAATGTCCTCTTTTATTTTCCCAACATCATATCAAAAACATAAACATCAGAGGTTGGTGGGGGACCAATGTTGTGTGTGATTGTGTGTGTGTGTGTGTGTGTGCATCATTGAGGGGGGGGGCCTGGCCTTGTGTCAGCAGCAGTCTGAACGTCTGTTCAGTTCTGGTAGAGGTGTGGGAGCCCGCAGGGAGCTTTTTGTCCCAGCACCACTGTTACAATCCACGTTGGCCATTCAGACGCAGCCATGTCAATTGGCATATGGTTGATTCACCCCCAATGGGTTCATGTAACCAGAAAATGCTGCTTTTCAGGGACCTGCATTCTCCATCAAGCGGGTGAGATTAAGATGTAATGTTGCTCTCTCCCTCCACAACAGGGGGTCAGTGGAAGTGATGTGAGAGGGGGACGATTAGGACACATGAGCCGGCACAAGATGCCCCGGGGCAGAAGAGAGCGAGGCCAGAGAGGATGTTGGGCATGCTTGTGTCTCGAAGAGTGAAAACCATACAATTACAACGGCGATTGTTGTTATAACACAAAACCAAGCCATGAGACTTTTCTCAAGTAAAAATATGATTTTACAGACAAGGTGCAGGGCATCGTACTCTAAAGATTGTGCCAGCCAGACAGGAACAAATTGGCACCACAATATGCAAAGTGCCAAGTGCTGAAAGGCTTACAAAGTGCCAGTAAAAAGCTAAAAATAGGAGATTAAAGCGCACCAAAAAGTCTTCAGACCATCAACAGCAGTATGTCTACAAGACAGGAAACATATACTGGAAGACTTAATGTAGTGCGTCTATCTCAGTGCCCATTTCTTCCCCTCTTGTTTTGATTTGTGAAATAATCCCAACGAACGGCCTAAAGTGAAATACTTGTTATCATTACTATTAAATCGAACCACCAGGTGAGACTGTTGAGAAATCACTTCTGAATCAACCGCATCTGTTTGTCTGGTTTAGTTACAGAGTGTAAGGATCCCACATTTTTCCTGCTGGTGCCTTGTGTCTTAATGCTTTATTACTAGTATTTGGGTGTTTTTTCTGAAGACGAAGCACATTCATACATAACAGCAGTCTTATTGATACTACATGTCTCTATAGACCACTATGGATAATGTTGAAGATGTGTAAGAGGATACCTACCGGTCTTTTGCTTTATAACTGATTCAGATTCAAGGTTTCTTGTTACAGCATGGTACATACTTTACTTAGTTATATTTATACTCCTTCTAAGATGCTGTAAATGTGAATGGCTTCTCATCAAGTATCTGCAGGCTCTTGTTAACTTCTTTATTTCAATCCCTCTCTTGCCTTATCCTTGCTTTTACTTTTTAGTTCCCACAGTTACTTTTTCTGTTTCCCACCAAAAGTGCGAACATTATAAGAGCAGCTTATCAGGAAGCGTTATACCCTCACCTGGTAATTCCATTGTCCATCTTGTACACAACACTTCTTACTAGAACCCCCTTGGACTGACATGCCCACACACACATACTCAAACATACACAGCAAACAAAACTTGTCACTCCCCGTCAAACTAATTTGCTTCTAACGTGGAAAATCGACACGCCCTCCTCTAATGAGAACAAATCTCTCCCTTTCTCCCTCTGACTTCCAGTTTCCTCCCTTCATTCCCTCCATCCCCCCCCCCCCCCCCCACCCCCCAACCCCAATCTCCAGTCCCTCCAAAGTTTGCTTCCTGCCTTTTGATATTGCAGCCATCTAACTCATGCCACCAATTAGCGACATAATAGAGCAGCAGGCTGCTGCTTGCTGACTGCTTAGACCTCAACGATCCACTACTGCTGAAGGGACAGAGAGAGGTGTTACGAAGTAGCAAGTACAGTACCAGATAAAAAAAGACGTGGTCAAATAGCCCCAAGAATGTTCTTATTCTGTCCATAACAAACACAAAAACAAAGTCAGAGATTTGATGAAGAACTAAGATGTTAAACTTGGAAAAGTAAACCATTGTGTGAAAAGAGTGTTAAGCTTACAGCCAGAAATACTCGGACAGTTTGACTCAGACGGCCAAATACTAGAACAAGACAATGAATAATACACTGACGTTCACTGCTTCACTGAGCCAGCAAACTTACCCAAGGTTGGGCTAATGTTGTTTGTTTAAGTTTGATATTTATTTGGTTGAAGCTGAAAACAAAGAATTCTAAGATTGAACATTTGTATAATATTGCTGCCCTATTCATTGTTGTGTTACACACCTGTTGTAGAACAGGAATCCTGACAAAATCACTCACAAGGCAACACTGTGCCAGCAAAGTTTGGTTCAGTCTTAAAGAGCAGCTTAATGATGGGCCTTCTTTGCAGCTTTGTTTCAAGTCTCTGTATTGAATTAGCTTCTCTTTTACGACAGGTGCAACATGTTCCTCGAGCAGCTAAATACAAAGATCTGCCAGTACCTTCTCAGTGCACTGGAGACAGCACATTTTGTCCTGCAGGGTGACTCGAGAAAAGTAGGGCCCTCTGAGCCGTTTGCATTTTGTTTTTGTTTTGTTGATAAGTTGTAAATAGCCTGAATATGTCAACTTTGGTTCACATTATCTCTGAGCTGTGGAGACGTGTTATTTAGGTTAATACCCAATGCAGTGAAACAGCTTTTCTAGAGAAAGAAAAACACATCCCTGACTGTCTGTAAGCTTGTTGCTGATGGCCTGTCAATCACTCTCCGTCACTATGACAACTTTGATATTTATTTCATTGGTTAACAGTGAAATCTTTCATATTTCAGGTGAGTCTGCTTTTAAAAAACAAAAGTTTGTAAGTTTTTTTCACATTTCTATATAAATAAATACATTACAAATACATGTTTTTACATGAACATATTCACTTAAGTTTATAAGAGTTATATCCTTCTCCATAAAATGAGATATTGTTAAATAGTGCACTCTCACGCACACATACATTAGTCTCGTTCTCCAACGGCAGCTATTGTGTCATTAAAGGAGGCCATTGTTTCTGATTAATTAATGAGCATTTTTTTTGTTCACAGTAAACTGGGATTAGCATATTCATAAGGGCAGACATCTTTCAGACAGCTTTAAGCGAATCTGGCGGGTCTGTTTTCTCACTGTGTTGTTGTTTGTGCCCATACATAACCCCGTTTGTTGACCGGAGTCCTACCCCATTAACTCCCATGATCGTCCATGTCATAGAAACGAGAGGGAAAGAGAGAGAGGAGCAAGACACATATGGCCCCATTTTCACACTTGAGCGAGCACGCCCCCCGGATTACAGACTAAATTGGTCCGGGTTACAAACTGATTACCATGTCTTGTTTCATCTTTATTCTCATACTTAATAAACAATAAGAGACTATTAAAAACATGTTGCACTCAATGCCCCCTACCTCCATCTCAAGCAGACTAATCAAATTCAAACAATACAAAACTGTATTTGCATACATTACTCTTGGCCCTGTGAGGACATTATTTATCCAGAAACAAGTTGTTTTATTTTTCATTAATTTAAAAACATTTTGTTGACGGGTCTTCACATGTACTTCTTTCTTTAGTTCATAGAGACAGGGGATGGTTTCACTCCAAGTTTGTTAGTAACTCATTATACTGCATCTTTTTTGCTTATTGACATTTTAAAATGTTTATTATTCACTAAATACGAACAATACACTTTTATTATAGTAGCTATTGATTATAATATGAGGATGCCCTTTATTCTGCTTTATTCTTACAAAAGTGATTCTTTTATTTGAGCTCTGAAAAGGTAACCTAAGAATTGAATCAAATCTATTTTCATGTCATCTGTGAATGTTTTCCTTTCTTTTATCAAGTTAACCAAATAAGTAAAGATATCTCATACAGAATACAACATTTGTTGTTATCATTAATCAATCAAATGTCCAAACGAGACCGGTGGTTCTGAGACTTTGTCACCTTGATATATTTTTCCAGCCAAGTACCCTCTTAAAAAAATATAATTGTATGCAAAGGGAGGTAAAATCATTTGCAGATTTATCAATGTCAAATTAACTAAAACATAACTTTGTCATTAAAAAAAAAAAGAGGTGAGCTGACTGCATGCAACAGTTTGCGCCCTCAGCAAAAAGACACAAAGCCTGTAGAGGAAACTCAGCTTGATTAGGATAAACCCAAATAAAAAAGTATCAAAGTATTATTTTGTTATTTCATTTCACATATTTCTCTGTTTTCAGCTGTACACTAAAGGTTCCAGTCCAACTTGTATTCAAATTTACAGTACAACATAAAAAATAAACTTCCAGGTCAATGCTGGTTGACTACAGAGGAAAGCTCAAACTGTTTGAGTTCAGATCAGATATAGATTTCTGACCTGATAGAGTCTGAGATGTCATGACAATGCGTGTTAGAGCTGGTACATATTAAGAGGGATGATCCTACCATGATGAAGATTTGACTCTTTCAGTGGCAATGAAGATCGCCGTTCTCTGAGATCACGCTGGAGGCTTTCTACTGGAATCACTGGATCTTCCTTGTTGACTTGATCTGACCTGCATTTACAAACACACGTATAGTCTTTGTTCTGCTTCCCTTCATATTTCATATTATGCTTCTCCTTGTAGAGGATCATACCATATTCTTACAACATGCAAATGCAAATACTTGAACGTGTTGAAATCTGTTTGTTCTGTGGTCCAACTTCAAATTCTACATTCTCAAATGAAGTCTGAATAAATCTGTGAAAATAACTTTCTCAGCATTTTTCACTAATTAAGAATACTGAATAAAAATATTGTATTGAATATTTAAAATGAAGCTGTGTCAGTTACACATTTCTTACACATAAGGACAAACATAGTCTCAGTGAAAGCCAAACTGCATCTGTACTGGAACAGACACTGTTTTGTAAATTGAGTTTAAACAATAGAGCAGCAAAAGTTAACATGTTTAAATGTAATATAATGTTTAAACTCCCTGCTTGAAATGTGTGACTTGTGAATGTATAGCAACACGAAGAGAACATTTGAAACTCCCCAGAGGAGAAATCGCCTTATTCACTTTCACTAACATGTCGAAAAGCCTACTTACTACTAAGCTCACATTTTTAGCCCCAAATGTTTTTTCCATAGAAACTGCATGTTACTTAACAACGCTAGAATAGCATTATGATATAGCATTACTGCTCTAAAACACAATAAAAACTGGCTAAATAACACTGAGAGCTAGCTTACCGGTACAGGTGAAGTGCGTCCACTTCCGGTCGTCTCCTAGCTACAGCAGAAATCCCGTTAATGCCTGCGGACTTCAAAAACCGCGTCGACATTTCGCCAGCTGTTTCTCAGCTGTTGTTAAGATCAACTTATTTGAGGAAACATTTTCCTCCTTGCTCGATACAGCAACTCAAAAGAAATCACGCTCATTGTCGCGGACTTTTTTTCTGCTCGTAAACTGCACTGCAAAACTTCCGGTTAATTTAGGTGAGGGTGGGTGGGACCATAGACTGTATGGACAGCGCGCCTCCTCCTGTTGAACAGGTGAAGCCAAAATCTTCCCATGACAGGTGACTCAGCTGTCAACCATGGCATTAAATATTTTTTATCATCGAATAACTAATGAAAAAGAAACTGAAAAAGATGAGTTGAACACAAAATGGCTTGTAAATAACTATTATGACAAAACTGAGTTTGAGAAATATTTACCTGACATGCATTTTGATTTTATCGTTTAACTCATGTCCTATCTGTTAACATAGAGGAGGCGGGGTTTATGGCGTATTCTGCAGCCAGTCAGCAGGGGGAGCTCGAAATCTTTTGGCTGCTCTCGAGGCGACATATTCTGCTCTCCATTCTTTATAGGAGTCTATTTCTTGGTAAGCATGTATCTTTAATTAAGCGTAACTAAACTTAGATGCTTATTTAATTTTTTATAAAGAAGCTTAATACATAAGCATATAAGTGAAAGTATTACAAGGCATCTCCCAGGTTATGTGTTAATCACAGGCAGCATGCCTTAAAGCATACCCTGCTTTATTATGAATTTTAGGCTACTCTTAATGGGACCATAATTTAAAAAGATGATCATATGCTGTATTGTAAAAGATTGATGGACATACATAGGCTAAGTCATGTTACAATATTGCATGAGAAACTTTAAATGCAAAAGCAGTTCATGACTGCAAAAATAACCTTACAGTAAAAAGACAAGATGTGTGCTTCATAATAAGCTCTGGTGGAAAGATAATGATGCACCGTGAGACATCAATAAACAAATAATAGTTTAAAAAAAAACCTTGAACTCAACAGGAAAATGAATAATTGGAGTTTAGATTTCCAAATATATATAAAGTACAATTCTCACTTTGTACACCTAGCCAAGAGAATGAGACTTTAATGTTCAGTAACGTGTGCTAATGTGTTTGTGTGGCTGTTTAGTCGTAATTAGAGCATTCAAATGTTCTTGTACAGTAATGATGCAGAGAACTTGGCCGCTGGCAGCCTGATGGGACAGTAAAAGGCCAAGTTTGAGTGACTTATTTCACTCCGTCCCATATCTCCTCCCCGTCTCTCTTGTTATCTGATCACTGAGCCGCTTTTCTGCCTTATTAGTAACGTCCATCTAACTTTCTCTGACCTGTTATTTCAAACTCTGGCCACAAAAAGGCACGCTCACTGCTTACCCACATTAAACTGTGCACAGCCAGTACGACACAGCCAGAAAATACACACACACACACACACACACACACACACACACACACACACACACACACACACACACACTTGTACACGCACAAAGTGACACACTCCCCTACTCACCAGCAATTTGTTGCCTATGACATCACATTGTGTGTTAAAGCCGTACTGGCACCGGGCTGCAGCTTCGTTAACTTTTCTCTTTAATGAGCAGTTTAATTGAGCTGTCTAGCAGGCCACCTGTCGGCCCACAGCCTCATTACCATACTAATGGATTGGGATTGTTGCTGCTCTGACAGCTCGGGCTGTAGGGCCCTAACAGGCAGAGAGAGAGAGAGAGAGAGAGAGAGAGAGAGAGAGAGAGAGGCCAAGTAGCAAAAGGGGGACTGAGGCCGTATTGGAAAAGAAGGATTACCAGCGAACAGGAGAGGAGAGAGTAAGGAGTGAAAATAAGAGAAAGGACTCTTTCTTTCAGGGACAAGGTTGTAAATATTCCATGTTTTCTAAATGCCACGAAAAATACAAAACCCAACAAAAACTTAACCTACCAGTTTGAAGTGCCTTGTTGCTGAAACGTGCTACATAAATAAACTTCACTTGCCTTGCCTTGCCTTTCCAAAAACTGTGGGTTAAATTGCACCCCAAAGCCTAAAACATATTATTCCCTTAGAGCACAGGACATATCATGAAATATCATACACAATCAGGCATAAGAGATCTGGACATTACATGCTCCATGTGACCATCTGAAAAACTGCAGAATAGTTGCAAGCTATTTCAAGAAATTTGAGCTGATTTTTTTTTTTTTTATTGTAGTTTTTTAAAGATTTTCCTCAACACATTTTTTAAGGTTGGTAGTCACATAAGGTTGAGTACCAAAGACAAAGTATGGAGGAAGAAGAGTTTTAAGAAATGGAATAACCCATTACAATTCTGGTCCTTAATGGGTTATTGTTTGCAATAAAAATAATTATTTGTATCAAACCCTCACAGATAAAGAATTAACTCCTATGTGTGACACAAACTAAGATTACAATTTTAACGTGCCTGCGAAATTACATGAAATAGAATTATTTTAAATCTTCCATCTCGACACATTTGACCAAAAAATGAGTCTCTGAAACTTTTCAATCTCCACTGCAGTCTAATGTAATGATCTCCATGTGAACTATATTCAGCTGTGAAAGCAGTTTTTGAAGGAATGATTCCTTCAGAGTGTTAAAGGTCAATGACTCTGAGTCATTCATTTGCAGTAAACTCTCCATTGATCTCTTCGCTTTCTGTGTTGATA
Organism: Tautogolabrus adspersus; assembly: GCA_020745685.1. Taxonomy (NCBI): domain Eukaryota; kingdom Metazoa; phylum Chordata; class Actinopteri; order Labriformes; family Labridae; genus Tautogolabrus; species Tautogolabrus adspersus. The sequence continues at coordinate 5,839,751 of CM036548.1, read as the reverse complement.
TATTCTAAGCTTACCTCATGACTAAAAACCCTGTTTTACATTACATAACCATATACTGCCAGAGTCCAAGACCTCATGTTCCAACAAAACGGTACGTCCAATTTATATGAATACTGAGTGATCAGCTTAGTAGTGTAAAGATTTGTTTACAGCTGAAGAAGACCTACATGACACAGGAGGTGTTCAGTGATAATTCAGGGGGGTTAAGCGTTAGTTGAACACTTAATATTGATGAGTATAATGGGACCTATTTTTTTTTAGCTTTGTACACATGCGATATTTCATTCATCCTGCAAATCTCTGTCTACTCTTAAAACACACTGTATTCAGTCTTAGCTTTAATTCATGATAACTCCTAATCAAGAATGCCTAATTATCATTCTGCTCAACAAAACAATCTCGTCAGAGTAGAAAGAGTGAAACCAAGAGGACAAACTTCCTCCCTGTGTGTGTCGCGTGTTGCTCAGTGTCTTGATGTGTGCTAATGTGACAGGCGAAAGCTGGCATGAGGTGATCTCAGGACAATAAAGGAAAAGGCACCACACTGGGCCTGTTACTTTGCTCTTTTCCAGGCTCATATAGCAGAGACATCAAGCTGAGTGAAAGTCAGGTCCAACTAAAGATAAAAATGAAAGACTCATTTTAGTGACTATTTGCTTTTATTGTGTCCTAAGATGCCCTGCACAAACTGCTGAGTAGCATTCACATTTTGGTCAGCTGTGCGAAAGTAAAATTTGGTTTTTATACGCTAACATAAGCTCATGATGAGCCGACCAACTAGAGTCTGACATTTCATTTGTTCCTACATCTAATTACTGGCTTAATTTGTTTTGATTTCGGGGTTTCCAAGGACTCACTTCCAGTCAGTGTGACGGCATAAAAACGATAAAGGCGACAGAAAAGCTGAAGAAACTGAATAAAAAAGGAGTCCAAAGAGGGTGATTACAAGTGAAAGGTGGCCGTGCGGATGATGGACAGACTGAGAAGAAGAGCGGTGGGGGTATGGCCGTTTAGTCAAGCAATATGCATTCAAGGATCCAATGAATACACCCCAACTCTACCCAGCCACATGCTAATGACGACAACCATTTAATGTGTCAAAATCACAATTCCCTTCGTTCTTCCCTCTTTCTTTCTCTCTCCTCCGCGGGGCTAATTGCTTCGTCCCCTCCTTTTTGACAGAGAGGCTGTTGGTCTGAATTAAAGCCCATATTGTGGCGTCCGCGCCCAACCTGCAACTCCCAAAGCAGGAGAACAGAACCATGAATCTGACAACACACACACACACACACACACACACACACACACACACACATAGTGCTAAACAATCCACACTAATGTTCGTTAACTTAAAAATGGTGCGTCAAACGTGGCTCTGTCCATATTTGTCTTCTTCAAATCTTACTTAAAAATCTAACTGGACTAACTGAAATTAGAGTTTATCTTGCGAATCAACAAATAGATAAATAGATTTTTATTTGACATGGACATCACTTTTACACTTGACGAATCAGGTGCATTGTTGGAGAGCTTTGGTTTCCTATTTACATTGGTTTCCTATTTACACTTCTTTCTTATTATTTGGCCTTTTAATTTCTTGGTATTTAGTAATACGGATATCTGATATCAAAACTAGATAGAAACTGGGGCACCAGTGGTGTAGCGGTTAGCGCACACCTGCCCCATGTACGGAGGCTGTGGCCCTCCAAGCGGGCGGCCCAGGCTCAAATCCCACCTGTGTCTCCCCTCCTGCATGTCGTTCCCCCTGTCTCTCTCCCTGATTTCCGACTTGATCCACTTTTCTATCTCTACAAAAAAAAAAGCACATATGCCCCCCCCACCCCAAAAAATGTTTTTTGATAGAAACAGCGTATGAGATGTAAAGCAAACAAATGATTTGAGAAACAAAATGTCCCTATTAGTAAAACAGGAGGAATCATACCGACAGTTGTAGGTGTAATAAAGTTGGACTTGAATCAGAACTCTTTTTACCGAGTCAACAATTCAAATTCAATCTGAAACATTTTTTAGGTGATCGGATATAGCCTATACTGGCTTTATGCAGCTTGTAGTTTTGGACTTGCCTCCTGAGTCGGGAGAATGCAGATGTGAAAGGCACACTCTCTGTTTTATGTGTTATTGTCCTGCTGCTTCCTTTTTCCTTCATACAGAAGGCCCCCCACGACCAGCACTAGAAGAGCCAGCAGCCCCTTGCTGAGTTTAACAAGGTGTCCAAAGAGTGTGTGTATGTGTGTTTCAGGGGTGAGGATGATCAGAGGAAGGGTCACTGCTGGGGTATTCTCAGGAAGAGGACACACTTTCTCTGCTTCATGTTAAGGCGGAACAGTTTGAGTCGTGCTGACCACCTGCCTCCTGATCGGGGGGCAGACCCAAACACACAAAACACAAGAGGTCTGAATGAGAGCAATTTGTGGGAGGGAGCGTTCCTAATGACCCTGTTAAAGATTTGTAGAAACTTGTGTGTGTGTGTGTGTGTGTGTTCCTATACTTGGTTTATCCTGAGAACAAAATTGAGTTATACATTGCTTCAACACTTGCACAAAACTTCTGAAGTTTTCAGGAGGAGCTGTATGTGTGAACGCAAACAGCCACATTTTTTACTCAGACTTTTTCCAGAGTTTCTCCTGCCAGCCCCCTAGTTTTTTTTCCACAGAAAGTCTGAGTGAGGTGATGTGAGAATGCAGCAGGATATTATCAGAACAATTCACCATGAGCGAGTGGGAGGAGGAGGTCACATATATTCTAACTACTGCATTATGTTTTCTGTTTCTTTTTACAGCATGTCTCGCCTCAGCATGCACCTCCTAACTGTTTTCCCACTCCCACCGCAAATAGTGTCAATGTAAAAAATTAAGCCTAAATGGTGGATGTCTCTGTTTGAGAAGGGAGCGTGTCTATGTTCCCTCAGATTATTACTTGCCTCATTTGCACCACCTGCTTGTTCAGTCGACTTGACCTTTTTCTAATTGAGCAAACAATTTGTGTGATTTTTGCAAGAATTTGCATCAAACTTAAACAATTGATGTGATTTTTGCTTTTGGTGTGAATGCAGCATAAAAGCCTTTACATGGCAATTTTTATGTCATTTATTAACATCACTCTTGATGTGTAAGACCTATTTCCTCCCTCTTCAACCAGTTAAAATGCAATTACAACATTGTTTGCATTATAGAAGGGCCAGCCCTGATGCTGGGGGGATGTAGGCCTGAGGAAACATATAGCGCCTAATTTGGGGGAAAATCCTTGAGGGGACATCGGGCTGAGGGAACATAGGGATGACCCCTTTGAAAACATTTTAGACTCTGGCCATACAGAATATTGTACCAACAGTATTTTCCCTTAAGAAAAGAGGCGGGACAGATTTTTGTTGAAGAATTCGTATTGAAGGGAAATATTAATACAGCTGCCAAAAAACAAATAAACAAGTTATATGTTATTTTTTAAATTCTGTTAATTTCCCCCCAGTTCGTGCAGGAAGTGGCAGCACCCTCTACTGACAAGCTGCCATTGCTGCAGATGAGTGTGTGGTCCTCACGCTCTTCGGCTGCTCGCCTTCTTGTGTGGGTGTGGGTGTGGGTGTGGGTGCGTGTGAAACCGGCATGTACCTCATCTTCCCCACATGCCTTTCCCTTTCTCTCACGTGCTCTTGACTCAACTTGGTCTCTGGGGCCTAATCCTCTGATCAGCATGCCAGGAGAGCCAAGGAGGAGGAGGAGGGGCGGACTGACCGGACTGGTGGAGGACAGGGGGCTGAGGTGATACCATGCTCCAGCCACTTTCTCCGATTGTCTCAGCCAACATAGTAATGCAGTGTAGCTTTAGCTTATGCTGTCCAGAGTGTGGAAATTTAAGTGGAACACCCCCCACCCCCCTCCAGCCCCCTGGCCATCTGCTCCTCATCCATCCCAATACCATGACTTTCAAGGAGCTAAAAGGTAGAAGATGAACAATGAGTAAGGGTGACAAAAGTACATGAAAAATAGAAAATTTTCATTTTATTGTCATGCCAGGACAACTAATCGAAAGAAGGGATATAAATGCAAATGGGAGGGGGGGTATCCTGAATTCCACTTTCTCTGGTCTGATGTGTCAGGTTCAAGTTACTCACCAGACAAAGGCCGGGGTGAATGGGGTGACTTGAGAGAAGAGAGGGATTGAGGCGAGTTGCTTGGCACACAAACAATTAGCACTCGTCCCAGCATAGGTTGCCGTGGCCCCAAATCCCTACATTTGTCCAGACAAATTGACTGGACCCCAGGTCTTGTTTGACGAGCTCTGCTGGACTGCTGGAGAGGGCTTGAGGGCAGCGGGGAATGCCCCCTCCAGAGAGCACAACTCATGGGAACATAACAAATAACCTGTTGTGGTCAGAGAAGGAGGCTCCCAACACTTTTTTGAACCCAGACGTAAAATATATTAACTTATTTTGCTTGATCAATCATCATGCCTGTAACATTAAGGGACTTAAAATCATGTTATGAATTATAGGATACACTTTTTTTAATAGGTACTGGTGAAAAAGAGATCGTAGCTCAAAGAATTATATCTTATCCTTTTCATACCGTTTATTCTTAGAAGGTTGCAGAGGGGTGGAGTCCATCCGAGCTAACAATGGGTGAGAGGAGGGCTACCCCCTCTACAGGTCTCCACTAAATTACAGGGTTGACATGTGGAGACAGACAAGAATTCGCACTCATACTATGGACCATTAGGAGTCACCATTTACCCTGAACCTGCATTTTATCAAACTTTTGAAGGGGGCTGGAATACCTCGAGAGAAATGGAGACAATTGTGCATATTGTTTATCCGACAGGTTTAAACCTTAAACCAGCCAACTCCTATTAATACCCACAGAACTCTTGCACCTGTCAGGAAGTGATTCTGACAACAGCTATCAAAAGGCAACTACGGACTGTAAATGAACAAATCAAAGACACCTTCCAAGTGAAGATTTGGGCTGCAAAACCGATCCAAACCCAAAGTTCAACAGAGCAGGAACAATGGCAGCGCTCCGGTCAGCTCAGCCCCTTTCTCCCGCCAGACGAGAACAGAGATGCCCTCTGGGAAACTGTAAATAGGCCTAGTACCAGTGGTGTAGTGCAGGGTATATGCAGGTAGCTATGCAGAGTATACCCACTTATTTGTCAGCCTCCATAGAGTATCCCCACTTCTAAATCTCCTCTGATTCACACTATTGATTGATTGACAATATTCCGTAGGATGCTGCAATTCCTAGGAAGGTGAAGGGATGACCCTCCCTACTCTGTCTCTAATTGGCTAGTTCACACTAACTTAAAATGCAAGAGGAGTCTTATGTCACTGTTAGTAACAGGCTGTTTATCCTCCGCTGGACGAGAAACTTGGGGAGTAGACTATGCCCACTTCTTCAGGCACCAGTGCTTGGTTAAATCTGGTTAATAACAAGAAGTTACCTGCACAGGTGCGTTTTGTCCTGTAAGTCAAGTTAGACTCATGTGATGTTGATGTTGGATTGAACTGATACTTTCCAAGCTAATCTAACTAATTGAACAGTTTGTTTTAACATTTGTTTATGTGATATGCTGTATAGGTCTACTGTGACACTGAGCGTCTATAAATAGCCTCTTTACGGATTCAATATTCGCTTACGGCCATACCACCCTGAACACGCCCGATCTCGTCCGATCTCGGAAGCTAAGCAGGGTCGGGCCTGGTTAGTACTTGGATGGGAGACCGCCTGGGAATACCAGGTGCTGTAAGCTTTTAATACCTGCTTCAGCCAGCAGAGGGCGCTGTTGCCACCTGCTATGTGTTGTAGTTCTCTTCTATTTTATTTTACAATAATTTAGCTTACACGGAATTGTGAGCATTATCAGGGAGCATCTATAGAATATAGGGACTGATTGTAATCATTATGAATTGTCAGTAAGTAATTCCTAATGAAGGATTTTGTTTTAATTAATTAGAGATGAGTAACAAGAGAGAACGTGAGGGGATCTAATATGTTTGCCCCACGGTGTAATGATTTCTTAATGACAATACAAAATTTCGAGTTGTCCCTTATATCTTAATCAATCACTTATGATTACTTACTATAATAATCCTAAATAAGTAAATTAAACCACAAGATATTATTGCATAAAAATTAAAAGTCAAAAAAGTCATTATGTGAAATGGCCCATTTCAGAAAAAAACATGATCATCAATTGATTCTAATAAAATATTGGTTGAAATGTAAGCGTTGCTAAAGATGCAGCTGCTTTAATTCAATCGTAATAATTTAAAATAATTCCTGATTTGGTGTAGGCTACATTTGTATTATTAATGTGAAAACGTTTCTCATGATGGTGAATAAATCCAGTTGAATCAAATGTACAATACTGGTTACCAGAGTGTTGTGGGGCTGTAAAAAGTAGCCTGAAACAGAAATAATCAAGTTAATTACAAGTATTTAAAAACTGTTAATGCAGAAGTCCTTACTTAAGTAGCTAATGTACTTTTTGAATGTGAATCTGAAATCTGAATATAGCCTCAAAAGAGTTTAATATGTATTAATACTCACTGAAAACCACTGATGAAAATTGCCACAACAGAAAAAAAAAGAGAGAGGACAGACTGCCAAATAAAAACATGTTTCATTTTTCCACTGGCCTGTGTTTATCTCAGTCCTTCCTCCACTAGTTGGGCAACAGCGCCCTCTGCTGGCTGAAGCAGGTATTAAAAGCTTACAGCACCTGGTATTCCCAGGCGGTCTCCCATCCAAGTACTAACCAGGCCCGACCCTGCTTAGCTTCCGAGATCGGACGAGATCGGGCGTGTTCAGGGTGGTATGGCCGTAAGCGAAGGAGTATGAACGTACTGGTCTACTTATAGATGTTAAAACTTCACCAACAGGTCTCCACCTCTCTTGGTCAACCTGTCTTTTTTTAATGCCTTAGCCTCTGTCTTCATAGTTAAAGTTCTGTGATGCACAATAAATTCAAATCTTTAATGTGTTCATTATTTTAAGGGTAGGCGTCTGTTTTGACTGTCAGACTTTTTCTTAGGTAATATCCGAAGACGTAAAGAACTGTTTACCATATTACAGAAACACTGAGAGGTTAATAGTTAACTTTCTGTTTGTCTTCTTTTAATTTAAACTCATTGTGTTATCTTGTATGCAGTAGGCTATATAAAAGGATAATGTAAAACTAATACCAACCCACACGTAGGACTACATACATTTAAATTATTAACTTATTAAACCATTTAATGCTTTTCACATAGGCTGATTTGTATTTTGTTCTTACATTAGGCCTATTTATGATTGACAATGTATGCAAAAGTATTGATTTACTTCTCAAATATTCTATTTCCTGTAAATGGTATCTTCTATGTTCTCCTATCTGGATTTAAAATGCGCTGTTGTTTTACACATACAGTACTTTACAGTTTGAGAACTAGTTTGGGATAATGTGCAGTGAATAGTACAGCCATTTAGAAATAGTCTTAGCCAAGAATACAAACATACCCCAGTAGGGGTAACAAGCCCTTTACCGTAATGAGTCGCTCAGAAGATCATCTGTGTGGCTCATGCAAAAGTATTGTCAGAAGTGGGATTCGAACCCACGCCTCCATTCGGAGACCAGAAGTCCCGTATTCAGGAAGGTATGAAACCTTGAGTCTGGCGCCTTAGACCGCTCGGCCATCCTGACAACTGTGCTTCAGTAAGGGCTGGAGGCCTCTTTGACTAGTTACACATGTCTACTGCTGAAGAGCCAGTATGTTAAAATGAAGGGCAATATTCAAAGTAGGAGGTGAAACATAAGGGAAGCAGTTTGTTCAATGTGTTTTGATATTGATCAGATATTGCATTTTGAACGTTAAGTTTACCCGCAAGTCGTGAAACAAGTCTTAAAAACGAGCTGTAAGTCTTTAGTTAACTCCCAGCGTCAATGTAGGTTTTGACAACCAGAGAAAGAGAGGGGGAGACCGCCAGACCCGTATCCGACTCTCAGCTCTCTTCCTCGGCCTGCCTTCTCGCCTGTCCCCCTTCCTCATATCTGGAGGTTTGGACTTAGATAAAGTGTAGGTCTTTCCATAGCCAGCCTACGCGTTTGAGTAGAAAATAAATGAAATCAGCTTGGTCATTATCAAGTGCTCTTCTGTTGGCGACGCGTAAGTTGAAGCATGTATAAATAACCTCTTTACTATTAGTATAATCGCTTACGGCCATACCACCCTGAACACGCCCGATCTCGTCCGATCTCGGAAGCTAAGCAGGGTCGGGCCTGGTTAGTACTTGGATGGGAGACCGCCTGGGAATACCAGGTGTTGTAAGCTTTTAATACCTGCTTTAGCCAGCAGAGGGCGCTGTTGCCTCATTAGTGAAGAAAGGACCCAGATAAACACAGGCCAGTAGAAAACATACAGTAGTCTGTACTGTTTTTTTGGGAGCAATTGTCATCAATCATTTCAGTTAGTATAAATACATATTAAGCTCTCTCGGGGCTATATTCACATTTCAGTTGTTGTTTTTTAACTAAGGTAGGCCTACTGTTTTTACAGTTTTTAATTGTGCTGGGTTGATGTGAAAGATGTTGATTGTTGTCTGTTTTATGGCTGCAGCACGGGAGAAGAGCCCAAGACAAAATTCTCACCTGAATCTTTACGTAACTTTGTTATTTCTGCTTAAGGCTACTTTTTACTTCTCAACAACACCCTACTGGACATACAGACAAATCTGAAAAAAAATGCACTTTAACAATATGAATTCTAGAAATAATACAAGTTTAAATGTTGCAATAAGGCCCACAAGAATCAGCTTATTAGAGGAAGTAGAATCAGTCATTAAAATGTTTTTCATTAAGAAATCATTACCTGGGATGTATAAATATTGGATCCCCTCACATTCTCTATTGTTTCTCATCGCTAATTATTAAGAAGTCCTTCATAAGGAATTACAAGGGAAAGCTTACTGAGTGACAACCTATCATTATTTTAATCAGTCCCTAGTAAATGCGTAAGAGACTCCCTGATAATGCTCAAATGCTTGTGTGTACATTAATTCTTGTGAAGTGTTAGCAATGATAGACAAATAAAAGAGAACTACAACACATAGCAGGTGGTTACAGCGCCCTCTGCTGGCAGAAGCAGGTATTAAAAGCTTACAGCACCTGGTATTCCCAGGCGGTCTCCCATCCAAGTACTAACCAGGCCCGACCCTGCTTAGCTTCCGAGATCGGACGAGATCGGGCGTGTTCAGGGTGGTATGGCCGTAAGCGAGTAAAAGTGCTGTACAGAGGCTATTTATATATAAGTAATGTCGCAGTAGTCTCTATTTAAATGCATTTACACTTCTGATTCTGAGTTAAATAATAATACAAACTGATCAATTGGTTAGATTTAATTAACTTTAAACATATCTTTTCATAAGAGCCATCAACAGCACACTCACTTGACTCTTACAGGTGAAAACGCACCTGTGCAGGTAACTTCATGTTATTAACCGGATTTAACGGAGCAGTTGTGCAGAAGCTCAGACTATTTACAGTGTCCCAGAAGGCATCTCTGTGTGTGTGTGTGTGTGTGGGGGGGGGGGGGTAAAGGGTTAGAGAACGCTTTAGCCTAGAGTTTATTTATTTTTTTCTTCAGTCAGCAGAGGGCGCTGTTGCTCTATCAATTATTTAAAATCCTTGGCCTGTAGACCATAGATAGACTGTATACTGTAGAATAAACCGATATGTTCTCTATGTGTCTGGACCATAGACTGTGAATAATAAAATGTGTATAGCCTACTGTCTATAGTCTGGACCTGGACTTCCTTATCTGGAAGCACATACAGACTTGAGCATTTAGCACTTGACATTACTTATAAAGTCTCAAATAAAGTAAATCTAAATTAAAAAGCTAAAACTAAAGTATATAATAGTGTCTATTAAACTAAAGTGTTTAGCTTATTTCATATTTTCTGTTGTACGCGTGTGTGACAATTACATTAAACAGGCTTTTAGCTGCAAGCCGCGCTTTGTTTTGTTTCCCGGAAGGTGAACAAACATCTATCCGTGTCTGATTAAGGGTTAAAGCTACAGACTTTAGTACCAAAAGTTATTGTCAGAAGTGGGATTCGAACCCACGCCTCCATTCGGAGACCAGAAACCCCATTCATCACAGGAAGGATTCACCTTGAGTCTGGCGCCTTAGACCACTCGGCCATCCTGACAACTGATAACTTCGAGCTGAAACAAAAGTATTAATACTCAGCATCTCTTGTTATTTCTCTGTTTTTAATCTAAACACTACTTCTTGTAATTTCGCTCTTTAGTTGCCGGATTTGTACATTCAAAGAAAAATATCGCCTGCGTATCTGCAAATTCACCCATGTTTACATTACTAAAGTACCAATGATGTCCACAAGGGGCGCTAGACACTTATTTACAGATTACTTCCGGTGGTCAGTCACGTGACTCCCCGCCCATCATAACGTGTATTTACGTGATGTCACAATAATGGGAATTACGACCATCCCACTGGTAAAATTCACGAAAAGTAGTGAAGACTTTTTGTTAAGAATTTGCCAAGTTCTCGAGATTTCAATGAACATGACGAACAAAAGACTAAAAATGTTGTCTTGTTGGTTAAAAACTTACAAGCTGTGGATCATTTTGTGGCTCATTTGTATTTTGTTACATAGTAGGATATTTTATCAACTCGTTTTTCGATTAAATCGGAGCAACACGATTACACATATTTAATTTGTGGCATCCGTAATACTTTTTAAAGCTCCAGAACCATAGACTGTAAATATTACGTCCAGAACACACAGAAGTCAGGTAAATTACTTTTCATGTGGGAACTCCGACCATTTGGGGAGCACGTGAACGCACCATTACTACATAACGTAACTAGTCATTCTTATGAAACCAAAACATTGGACTGTGCTCACTCTATGGTTGTAACATTAGACTCTTTGCAGACAAATTGAGAGGGCACAGGTGTGTAAAGCATGTCGATCTACAGGAACGCTGTTTGGTTCATGAAGGGACTCCAGGAGTATACAAAGTAAGTGTCGTTCATACTGACACCCAGCACTTAAACGAAGTCATTCATCGCTCATTTATTTTGAAAAACATACACTTAGGCTAATCCTCTTCATGAAGTATTATCCTTAAGAATTACCTTCAGACTGTTACTGGTTAACTTGCATGTGTTACACAATACCGTGTGCTGTCGTATGTTGTAACTAGTCTATATAATGTTGAAAAGGTGTAGAGAGAAGAACTTTAAAGACAGTGTGACAGACCGGAAACAGTGGAAATGTATAATTAATTTTCAATATAAATCATGAACATACCTGCACACCTGTAAAGCTCCCCCATTGCACCTTTTGTAAAAGGTGTGTTCTTTATATTCTATAATATATTTTTATATTTGTATCTTATTCAATTTAAATTCCCTGTCAGCAGGAGCACAGCTGTTTTTGTAGCCTGGCTTTTTACAATTTTTGCTAGGGATGCACCGATTCAAAGGTTCAACATCAGTATCGGCTGATCGGCCCTGCTGACAGACATCAGCACATCGGCAACAGCGCCGATTCTAGAGTCTGAACCAGCGTTCATCCCCATCATGTCTGCCAGTGTCCCCACGCTTACTCCTGTTTCTTTTTCTCTCCTATAGACGGATTATTCCTCTTCATCTTTCTTTGTTGACTTTCATCGCCAAACTTTGGTTTTCACAGCTATAATGCATGCAACGCTTAACAGGGCAACGAGAGTGAGTGCTGTGTGATGGGGACCCCTTAGGGAGGTCTCACTGTCATTGCAGAATTTGGACATTTTGGGCCAATAATTGGTTTAAGTTTGTGATCCCTCAGGGGCCCCAAGCAGTTGCCTGCCTTGCCTGTTGACAAGCAGCACCTCTGATCGTCAAATAAATATGAGCCGATGTCAGTAGCCGATGTTTATTTGTTGTGCCGAATCAATTTAATGCTGACATCTCGTACACCTAACTACTGATTCAGAGAAGAGTTTTTTATTCAGCAGATGAAGTCCCCTGTTCAACAAACTCTGACTTGTTTTCATTGTGAAACATGAGAGACACTGACGGCATTGTTAGAATCTCACACCAAAAGACGTCATGAAACAAACCTCAGTATCGGAAACGGCAACCTCTTAATTGTCATTTCAAACTTCGGCATCTGTATCTGCCCTGATTTTCACAATTAGTGCATATTCAATTTTTGCACTTTTTCCTTAGTTTTTTGTTTCGAACCAAAACACCAAGTCAGATTCCTTGTAAATGTGTAAATGTTCTTGGCAATAAAAACAGATTCTTATTCAGAGATGTACAATCACTTTCTCAAAGTACATCAATGTGTTGTTGGTTCAATCTGACCAACAATAACCTAGCAGTTCATATTTAAAGTCAATTGAATAAAATTAAGTCTTTGTCAAAACAAACAAGAATGCTTAATTGAATAACGGTTGCATCACAGAGTTATTCTTAATATTTAACCTTTTCTAAACTATTTTCATGGTGGTTTAAAGGAAGAGAAGACTTCTGTGAAAATTGACTTTTGTGGGTGACATGGTCTCATGTAATGAAACAGTGACTACATTGAGTCTTCAGTCACATGGTACCACGTAAGAGGTACTCATCTATGATGCATGATAATTTCTTCAAATTGACTGCATGAAATATTCTTCTAAAAGAGAAAATAGTTTTATTGCAAGATAAATCAATCATAGACTTTATACTCAGCTTTACAGAGTTTTTTCAGCAGAGGTTTAAACTCAACAAACACTCGTAGTTTGAGAAATTGTTAATAATATAACAATTATTATATTGCTAATCTAAAAGTCTGTCTGGCATCGTAGCTGATCCATGAGTGATGGAGTAAAAAGTGTAACTCAAATGGTGTTCTATTTCCAAACCAGGACTCTCTTTGTATGATACATATATGGTTTTGTTTTGTCAAAGAATGTGATCATAAAAAGCTCAGTCATATATCATGAAACGTCCTCTCTGTCTGTGTTTACTCTACTACCCTTCATATTAACAGGAGTGGCTATGAAGCTGCAGCGAAGCATTTTGCTCCAGCAGACCTGGACGTGAACCTGAGCGGCAGGTCCTTCATGATCACAGGAGCAAACAGTGGGATAGGAAAAGCCACAGCGCAGGAAATAGCCAACAGAGGTGAGTGTTTTAAAGTTAGCCCTTCTTATTGCCTTTTCTACTTTTGGGTGCTGAGACGACAGAAGAGACAAGCTCTCAGTGTAAGAACCAGTACCTCTCCTGGCCTCTGTATAAACCCTTTATTTTTACTTAAGCCAATCTAGTCACTGATAGTCTTCTCTGCTTTTTTCATAAATAGTGTGCCTGGTTGTCTGTCTCTATATGTCAGCCCTGTGATTGACGTGGCAACCAGCAAGTACTAATCACAGAGTTAATAGATATTAGAAATTCACCAACAGTCATGTCACTCATATCCTGATGTGCTGGCATCCAACACGGAGCGATCATATCAGAATCAGAAATACTTGATTTATACCCGGGAGGAGATCTGGTCGTTATAATAGCACTCTCAAACACAAAATAAAAGTAGAAATATGTATATAGAATATAGAATAAAATAGAAATATAGGTAGAATAAGCAGAACTAAGTGGCAAAGCGCTGGGTATCTGAATAAATAGTAAGCTATTTACAAGCACAGGAAGTTGAATATATGAACGTATGAACAATATTTACAAGTATACTCGAGCAGCATTGAACTGAGTAGATATTGCACGGAGTTCTGCACATGATGTTTTATCTGTGAGGTGATTGAAGTCTCTGCTGCATGGTCCACTGATATGTTTCAAATATTTAATTCTGCAGGAGGAACAGTTCACATGGTGTGTCGAAACAAAGGCCGAGCAGATGCAGCCAAAGAAGAAATAGTAGAAAAGAGTAAAAACCAGGTGAGACATGTTGTCTGTCTGTACTGAAGGAGGGATACATTACCTGTTAACGTTGGGAAAGTCCCTCCTCCTAAAGGAGATGAAAAACATCCCTGTGTCTTAGATTTGTTGTGAGACAAAAGTAACTGGTCAAGGTTAATGAATTACATAATAATCTTTCTTCAGCAGATCTTTAAAAAAGTCCCACAAGTGACTAAAAAAACCTCTTCTTCAATATTCTTCTTTCCAAATATTGACCGTATTTCATGTTTGCTGTGTTTCCCCCCCAGGATGTTCACGTCCACGTTGTCGACATGTCGAGTGCGAGACAAGTGTGGACGTTTGCTTTGAACTTCTCAGAAAGTAACACCCTACATGTGCTGGTAGGTGGGACGTAGATGCCATATGTGTTTGTTAATATGTAATGCACACACATGTTGTTTATTCACCTGTCATGTTCTCCAGATAAACAATGCAGGCTGTATGGTGAACCAGAGAGAGTTGACCGAGGAAGGCTTGGAGAAGAACTTTGCCACAAATACACTCGGTAACGTATTTGTAAATACTAATCAAGTGACACAGCTGACCTACTGGTTCCAAGACAACAGTGTGTTTAGACGAAGCTTTAAATGTTTACATATTCTTTAAGGGTGGGCGTGTCCTTAAAAGAGCTGCCAGGGTGGGCTTGTCCTACAACTTTGCTCCATGCTTTGCTCTAATACGTCATGATTATTGTCCAGATAAATGTCAAAAACACCTTTGCCTGAAGATAAAAAATTGTAAAAAAAAAAAAAATAATATTATTATCCAGTTGTTGTAGTTTTACTCAGAAGTAAAAGAGATCTAATGAACTGAATTGTTAGCATTAGAAGTTAATACATATAATAATTTCTTACCTTTATTTTCAGGTACGTACATCCTGACCACAGCGTTGATACCGGCTCTGGAGAAGGTGGAAGACGCGAGAGTGGTGTGTTTAATTTTGACCAAAGAAAACACGAGTCATCACGTTTAACACAATGACAATGAAAATAAATTTAATGAAGTTAAAGATGCTTCACCATCATACATTTATACTCACAGTATGTGTGTTTGAGTTTTTATCTAAAGTTTAGTATTTGCCTGTTTCTCCTCCCAGGTTACCGTTTCATCAGGCGGCATGCTCACACAGAAGCTGAATGCGGACGACCTGCAGTTTGAGAAGGGGACGTTCGACGGCACCATGGCCTACGCTCAGAACAAAGTAAAGGAGGCTAGGGGAGGCTAGCGTTTGAGTTCTGAAATGTTGCCAATGTATTTATGCAATTTAGACCATGTCACCTCCTCTGCTCTTGTCTGTCTGAGATATAAATGTTTGCATCTTTACGAGACACTAAAAGCACTTGACAAACATCAGTGTTTGCCGACCTGTGAATTTGATTGGACCTCTCTTTTGATTGTGTCAGCTTTGGGTTGAAATTATAACTAAAAATAACGATTTGTAGTCGTAGTTTTTTGAACTGTAGTACTTTTCGATTATTAAAATACCCAATATTGTATCATTTGGGTATCAAAAAGTATGAAAGTATCTAACAGCCTTAAAGTAGACTGACTCACTGCAGCTTCTCTCCAGAGCAAAACTACAGCAGCTAGTATTTAGTATTCCTTTTTGTTCACGTTGTTTTTTCCATTGGACAGAGACAGCAGGTGATTCTGACGGAGAGGTGGGCTGCTGAGCACAAAAAGATCCACTTCTCCTCCATGCACCCAGGCTGGGCAGACACACCAGGTAAACAGCAGAAATGATGACTAAAAAGTAGAGACTCAGATGCTGCACACTGTGCAGACGAGACAATCATAACGACTTAAGATCACTTACAGGTTTTATATGTGACGTTTAAGATGTATTAGTGAGTTTGTATGTTAAACAGTGTTTCTTCTCTGCAGCTGTCCAGACGTCCATGCCTTCTTTTCACGCTAAGATGCAGTCCAAACTGAGGACGGAGGCCATGGGGGCGGACACGGCCGTGTGGCTCGCCATGTCTGCCGCCGCCATCAAGCAGCCGAGCGGACTCTTCTTCCAGGGTCAGAACAACGTGTTTGTCTGTGTTTATTTATCGAATTAGGACAATGATACACATCTTTGTAAATGTTCCAGAATTAGCAGAACAGCAATAATAATCTCAATAGGTTAATAACCGTTCACATTATCAACGTTATCTTGTTGTTGCTGTTTCCAAAACCCAAGACATACATTTAAAAATTCCTTTCCTAGTTAAAGACACGCGTTAGGTGTGTTTATAGTGTTTTAATTTATTCAATTCTATATTTAAATGTTGTGCAAAAGATGTTTTCTAGGTGTTAGTAGCATAGGCTACATGAACTAAAAATGTATTTCTTTGTTTCACCATTTACTGTCAAATGACAAACATGACCTTGGCTGATGTGTTTCTGTCACTTCTCTTCCAGATCGTAAAGCGGTGGCGACTCACCTCCCTCTGGCCTACTCCAGGTCGACACCGCAGGACGAGCAGAAACTTCTGACAGCACTGAAGGAGTTTGCCGATAAGTTTAAACCTTAAACTCTCTGTGAATGTCTTTAAAAAAAAAAAACAAGCACTCCTCAGTGATTAGTAATGTTTACAGGATCAGGTTGTTTCACTACATACAAAAAAACCCTCATTTTTTCAAAAACATTTTTAAGTAAAAGAACAAACTTCATAAAAAACTTTTAAACTGTAGTAAGGTTGTTAACATGAAGGATGAATCTTGTTCAGTTTTTTTTCTTTTCTTTAAAATTAAAACAAATAGTTTAAATTTGCTTTATTTATTAAAATCAGTGGTACTCAACTGGTGGGTTGGGACCCAAAAGTGGGTCATCAATTTGTGCCTGGAAAATAAAAATATTGCAAAGAGTCTATGATGCACATTTAAACCATGTTTGTTCTGTTCTGTCTCTTTGTTCTGTCACGTTTTGTTCCATCTAAGGTCCAAACTATACAATTTTTCATTAAATAAATCTGATTGGTTGAAAATTTCCAGAAATTTGGGTCATGATTTTTCGTTAAGAAGGTGGTGGTGGGTCCTGAGGCTAGTCCAGGTGAGAAACGCTGCTCTATTATTTAACATATGGGGATATATATATAATTATATATGAGTGTAATGCAAAATGCAAATGTGTGTATTAATTTCTGTAAAACATCTGTTTGAATTTCTGGCCACTTTATTTGGTGGCCGAGCGGTTGGCTGGTTGGTTGACTTGTTTTCAAATAAAAGTTATTTATACATTTTCTTTATCTTCTGAATCATTTGTGTCTGTAATCGATATGTAGATTTGATATGTTGTTCCAATGTGACGACAGAGACGGTGAGCAGCCAACATTTCAGCAACTTAAAAATATACAAACTTGGGTGCCAGTGGCCTAGTGGTTAGGACCACTGCCCCATGTGCAGAGGCTGTAGCCCTCCAGGCTTGCGGCCCGGGTTCGGATCCGACCTGTGGTCCTCCTTTCCTGCATGTCATTCCCCTCTCTCGCTCTCTCCCCAGTTTCTGACTCTTTCCACTGTCCTGTCTCTAAATAAAGGCTCAAAAAGCCCAAAAAGAAATCTGTAACAGCTGCACAGGAAGATTTCTGAAAGCAAAAAGGGAAGAAATCCCCCCAACAGTTAATTGTGACGAACTGGCTCAAAATGAGTGACAAAGAAGAGGGTTATCACACACGAAACAAGGTTTAAAGGAAGTTCATTTATTATAAGCCAAAGTTAAAACAACCATAAATATGTAAGTCTGATAAATCAGTCATGAATGCAATGTATGGATGAGTGTTTGTGAAGTGCTAACAAAACCAAACCAGCTGGTGGAGGCCTGGGAAGGAGGAAGAGAGGAGAGAGAGAGATGTCAGAGTGGAATTTAAATGAGCTGAGGCCTGATTAACTCAGGTGTAAACACTTTTCCTTCCCGACTCTGCCTATTGGCTGCTGAACCAGGAAGTTAAACCAAACCAACCGGACACATGCAGGCAGAGAGGGCAGGATGTCACATACAGTAATACAAAATGAACAAGACAAACATCAGACTCCAAACTGTAGACGTTGGTAAACCTGCGATTTTAATGTCATATACTAACATGGTTACATTTATGGACACTGAAAAACACGACAATGCCTGTTTAAACATCCTGCAGCAGAAAATAGACCACTGGCCACAAGTTAAATCAGCAGATCAGATCATTTTTTTACGTGCTGCACATTTGCTTATGTTTTATAACATCTTATCTGACAATAAAGATCACAGGGATATGTGACAAGCTTGTTTTTTTAGGAGTTCTTGTGTGCTACTAGCTAAGCCAGCCGCTGTTTTCCCTTAACCTTATACTCAGAGTGACAATCGAGTAGCTGGAAACGGATATTTTCTTAGACACTCTGGAATGATGCACCCTCAAAAAAACTAAAAAAACTGTACACCATGCATTTGAAACTGCAAAAAAAGAAGAAATAGTTCAGGAGCTGAAACTTCGGGAAAACACTGATATGGTTCTTTAAAGTCTTAAGTACCAACAGGCTCACATTCATGAGTAAAATCTGCTGTTAATGTACCTTGATGAATGGTGGGCTGTGAAAGTGAGACGAGTTTTTTTTGATAGTCAGCTCTACGATTGAATCCATTCAATCAAATCTATATTTATAGTTTTAAACATGAACTTTATCCCTAAATATCAAACATCTTTGGAAAACACTCAGTGAGCTTACAGGATACAAGTCGAGTTACCATCGGATCATGAAAAGCACAAACAAGACGATCACACAAACACGATATTTTCTCTTCACAGCAGCGATTTTGTGACATATTTTCGCTTCTTGATTCCAGTGCATTGACATTAAAAGTCAGTAAACAGTATTGTGATGATAAAAAAAATGGTTACAATGAGAACAAAATCAAAATAACCTTCAGTTTCCTTTCAGTTCTGATGCATGATATGTGCACTTGCAGGAACATTAAGACTTAGAATAATAAATAATCTCATAAAACAGCCGACAGTAGACGACATACGAAGAGCAGGAAGCATTTTGATTGGTTAATTTACAGATTATAACACTTTACATGATTACTCTGCACTTCAATGGATTTAGGCAGCTCATAGTATACTGTGCTTACTCTTTCTCTGATTGGACAGAATACATGTTTTGGTTTTTCATCATCAAAGAGTCTTAAAAGCTGCATCAGATGTCGTCAATTTAAACACATTACCCTGAATATTAGCCGGTTATATTCCATGTCTGTGTTCACTTTTACAATCTGAACTTTAATTGAACATTAAGTTTCGTGAGCCAGGACTTTTTATTTTGCTACAGAGCATGAACTGGTCGTCATGAAACATGAGGTTTAAAGATTTTGCTTGATATCTAGGGTTCTCTGAAACGCTCAGTGGACTGGGTGGAACAGAATTAGCTGCTTCATAGGCGAGGTCATCTGGTAAAGCGGCCCAAAACATGCCTACATCATTTAACCTAAATTAATTTAACCTATGAAAATCTTCAAGCATATCTAGATATCTTGTGCTCACACCTGGTCCACTGTGAGAGCAGAGGGAACAATAGTGCAGGTTTGTAATGATGACACATGCGTCTTCTTCGTGTGTTTAGATATAGAGTACAAGCTTGGATTACAAATGTTTCCATCACCCTTTTCTCGATTGGCGGAGAGGAAGAACAGCAGCCCAAAGGGCGAATTTGATCAAATCCAGGGACTCTTATGAACAGTTTCCTCAGACCTACAGGGTAAAGCACGGTGGGAAATCAAATATTTCTGATATTTGATGAATTCAGAAAGTAGAAGAATATGATTTTGTTGCTCCTCCAACATGAGAAAGAGGACAAAACATTGTGAGTGATATGAACCCGTAAACAGAATTAGCGTATATCACACAGCTGCAGAAACAGTTTCAGTCCAGCCTGTTCCGCCCATTAGAAAGAAGAAAAACACTTCAAGAGCTGCAGATAAACTGTAGATCTGCTCACCAGCACCACCTACAGGCAAGGCCATGCAACAGCATTTACAGTGTTGACACTACCGCCACCTTTAGCCAATGAGTCACAAATACAGTACTTTAATAAAACGTCTGTAGTGTTTGTTGATAGGTTTTAAACTTGACATTACAAACATGTATAATAAATATCCCTCCTCTTATGCTCATGATTTGTCCTAATCTAGATTTTATTTGTCCAAAGGAAACAGTGACTTTTCTTGATTTTGAAAAGGAGGGAAAAAAAACAAACTGTGCTCATTCTTAAAGGCAGGGTTGGTAATTTTCTCCTGATAAATTTTTTAAGATTTTGGTTGAAATTGTCTTTAGGTCCTGACGGAAATTAATAACTCATGTGTTTTGAAAAAGAAACAAAGAAAATCTGTCATCTGTAGCAGTTGTAAGCACGTTAAAACTTCGACCAATGTCTGCCACGAGGTACCAATCTGATGAACCAATCACGCCTCCCTGCTTGTTCTCTACCCCTTGCGTGCACTAGCACACACTCAAAGCGAGTCACCGATGACAGAGTTTATACTGTGAGTTTGTTGTTGGCCGGTTTGAGTCGTAAAATAGTCAAGTTTTTTTTTTACATGTATTATGATAAAGTTTAGTGTTTACATACCGCTGAATGAGACATGAGACTGATGTAGTTTCTACACAATGCAAGCGATGAGCTGAGGTCCCCTTCTGGAGCAACGGCGCTCGTGCATGTAGGTGAGGGGCGTGGCTTTTGAGGGAGCACAGAGGGGAGGGGGTGGGTGTAGACGGAGCACTGAGGGAATGCTACTTTCAAAATCATGCTAGTTTTCAAAAATGACCAACCCAGACAAACAAAGCCTATCTGCTGATGACAACAACGTAAAATGGTTGAACGTTTTAGAATACAAAAGTAAATAGACTTTGAGATTAGACTCATTTATCACGCTGGAGTTCTGCATTAGTAAAGTGAAATGTAGCGCTGTCACGATGCTCACGTTTTTACTTTAACAAACAAGTTGGTCACGTTTCAAATTTTAAACATAAAACGAATGCAAAGAAAATTAAGCTAGCCATTGAATTAATTATTTGCCTGTAGGGGGCGACATCAACATTTGTATTTCTGAACTGCTGCTGCAGTTCCTTGTCCTTTCCTGTAGGTGGTGCAGGTGTGCAGAAGTAGAAATTAAATGTATTTTTCTTGTGGAGAATCGAAGAGCTGCTTAATGTGAGTGAGTTTGAGTTTGTGAGTAACGTTTACGTTTCATGAAATGCTTCAAATCTAAAAACATTAAGTCCGGGTTTAACCGTACTGACTCACACAGTGCAGAAATGTTTCACTCACTCTCTCATGATTTTCCAGTATGAAATCAGCAGGAATGCATGAAAATTAAGAAAATAAAGTGTGTCAAACCCATCCCAAACACTCATTTACAGGACACACGCAAAAACACACCCAGATATCCCCCACCCAACAGCAACCTTCACACAAACAAACACTCACGACCGCCTGTAACCTCGTGTCAACCCAGGTCTGTCCTGTTCCCAGGCTTCACTGGCCTGCAGTGTCCTCGCTGTGAACGTCTAACAGCCGCTGCTTGTTGTTGAATTACAGTTAAATATTATCCAGATGACATCGATACTGTTGGACAAGTTTCCCTCTTTCTTCCTCAAAGTGTGGCTGCTTCCTCGAAAACAAATCACAGTTTGGTGAACAGAGCTTCCTGCTGATCGCCGGTCGTCCGCAGACCTCAGGACACCACAGGAGACATGTCCCAGAGCTGAAGATGAACAGGAGACAGAATCCGGTTGTTACCTATCAGTGTGATCGAGCTGGCAGAGACACATTTGTATGCCCACTAGATTTAAAGCTCAGACAGAGATGAGAAATTTAAACAAGCCCTAAGTCAACAATGGAGATATACTGCCTGTAGGATTTACAAGAAACAAGTATCTATTAGACATGAACACCTAAAACAACAAGTTATATTTAAGGAATTAAAAGCTCAAAAACTGATGGTGTATTTGAAGGAATACATGACTGGCAAATTATTAATCATTTTTAACCGTTCAGATAACGAGTCACTAAAAATTAGAGTTAAGAAATCCTTTCAGTTTAGCAGCCGGGTCGACGTGACCGGGCACATTCCTGCTTTTTGAAACTGGTTAATCTCAGAGAAAAAATCCAATAGAAGAAAATAATTTTCAATAAAAAAATCAGAAATTTCGGAGGGTTAAAGTCACAAATTTGTAAGTAAAAATGCCAGGAAAGTAGACGAGGTTTCTTTGTCAAGGACAAATTTTCAGTTTTATTTGGCATATTTTTCTACCTCTCCGAGCTACGGACGACTTTTTATACCTCCAGCGATCAGACAGGATTGTAAAAGTTCCCATCAAGGGAAGTAAATGTCCTCAGAGGCTCCTTTCAACTGTTGCAAATGATTGATAATAATTTGATTCACTCAAATACACAACATATACTTAAATGAAGGCTCTTACAATTGTACTCATCATTTCCTGTCTTCTTTGGACCTCTAACAACATCTAGTTTGTATACGTTTCATTTTCAGCTGCATATTCCTGAAGGATTTATACAAACACCACTGGATGTGACAGACAGCTCCGGTACATGTGGCACTCTGGATGATCTGACAGATACTTAATCATTACAGGGTACATACACAATGTACTTATACGAACAAAACGGGGCCCTGGCAGCCTAATTCTGCCATAATCTTAATAAAAGAGAAGAAATAAAGGACTGAAAACATAAACCTATTGGCAGAGTAAAGAGCTGACATTGCTAAACAGTGATCATCTAGCTGTCTCTGTGTTAGACAAATAAAAACACTCATCACTGAAAGCACCAGACCTTGACAACTTTGTCAGTGCCAGAGGTGAGCAGATTCCCCGTGGTGGGCTCATAGTGCATGTAAACAATGCTGTGCTTGCTGTCGTGGAAGGTGGCTGTGGGCGCTCGGCTGGAAGACACAAAGGGAACGTCCGTTATTTTTGCCGTGTGAGAAATCCGGAAAGCTGCGAGCACAAAGAGTCAGTATATGACAACAACAGAGGCCGATTGTTACTCACTCCTCGTCGGTGATGGACTCGTGGCAGCTGTCACACACACGCACCTCGAACTCGAAGCCCATGAGGGGGATGGTGGAGCGTTTGGACGAACATTTGCCACACACCGCCTGGCCGCACTTCCTGCAGTGGTGCTGAGGAACACAGGATAACCTCAACACGTCAGCTTTGATTCACTAAAGTTTCATTTCTAACCAGGACGAGCAGAGCTGGGTTTAGTGTTGGTTTAAGATTTTTTACCAGACCCAAAGTTAATTCCAGATCAGCTCATGGTGCTTTTAGGCCTTTATGGTCACTTTACCACATGAGGTCTGCTACAACTTTGTCTTCTTTTAAAAGCAGACGTTAAACATACCTCTTTGCACAAGCTTTTAGCTAAATCATAAACTTGGACTTCATCGAGGACATTTTACTTCTATTTAAAAATATATAATATAATATACTCATGCCTACTCCCTTTTATTGTGTTTCTTTTATTTTGATTTTTATCTTGTGTTTTTATTGTACAATGTTGTTATCATGTATGTTGTCATGTATGTAGATTTTTTTGGGGGGTGGAAATCAGGGAGAGAGAGAGAGAGAGAGAGAGCAGGGAATGACATCAAGAAAGGAGGTTCGAATCCACAGGTTGGATTCGAACCTGGGCCGCCTGCTTGGAGGACTATAGCCTGCAAGGGGGCACGTGCACTAACCACTACGTCACCCTAATCTACTTTTATTTTAAAGCACGTTGAGTCTATGCTTGTCATATGAAATGTGCTTTATCAATAAACTTCACTTGACTTTCTGCTGGAATAATCCAACAACAAATCCTCTACCGGCAGTTTGTGCAACACGACCGGCTGATTATCAAATTAATTCATCACACACATCCTCTCCAGACATATATAAAGGAGAATGCACACTTTGAAGATGTGTCTTATATTCTGGGTTTGGAGAGGATATCAAGGCATTCCAGGTTAGAAAGGCTAAAAGGTAAATCACGTGTAATCGGTGTTTAATGAGTCATTGTCAATTTGTCAAGAGCCAAATAGCAACCCTGAGCTAGTCAAATCACTTGTTAATGATTTTATGACATTATTTATTTTTTGTGTGACTCTTCTTAGTCTTTTATGGTCCTTTTTATTTCTGGAACACACAGACATCACACACACACACACACACAGTAGGAATTATAACCACAACATAAAGCTGTTCCTCGGAATGAGGCGATAAAACAGCCACAGGACGTTTGTTGGCCGTTAGTGAAGCAGGAGTAAAGAGTTGTGAGTGTTTCCTGGGAAGTTAGTCTCAAGAATTCAGGGTGTGGTGGAGCTACTGTAGAACATTTATTTCTAAAATGTAGTGTTTGGTGATTAGCTCACTTTTTACATAAAGAGGAAATAAAAATCATCAAGAATAGCTTTTTGTCAGTACCTGTCGTAGGCCGATCTTCTTGCTGTCCCACATCTGTTTGAAGTTCCAGAAGAACGGCTGCTCGCACTTCTGACACGAGTCACTGTCCAACCACTCGGGAGTCTGTGCAAACACACAGGTTTAAATTATACGTTCATCCTTTCTCTCAATACATGACTCATCTTTTTTTCAGTTTGTGTGCAGCTGTGTCGCTCTTTTAGTCCCATCTGTTTTTCGCTTTGAGGAGTTTGCTCCCCTATTAGCTACAATACGGTAGTTGAGCTCTCAGCCTTCGGTGAAAGTTGTGATGAACAGACCCTCGTCCCTCTAATCGTGCTGACCACCACTCCTGGCACTCGTTCACTTTAATTGAGGAGTCTGTCAATCAAACCAGCAATCCACAAGCTGTATGTACTGAACTGTATATCACCGTTTGCTTTAAATGCACCATTATGACCTCATGATGGAGAAAAGATCGTAAAAAAAGTGTCACCATGTTTCCCAGCACAGCTTGTAGGGAGCGAATTTTCAATTGCGTCATGTGGCATGCAGTGTGTGATGGTGAGGGCTGCACTCACTGTAAGGACATTACGTGACTCAGTATTTTACACTGGTAAATTGGTGGCACCAGTATATAGGACGCAGGTACCTGTCTAGATGAAAAAAATAGGTATCAAAAGTGCGTCTTACAGACCGGATTTCACGTTAGTAGCAGCACATATCTCCTACTTACAGGCAAATGTTTGTTCTTTCTCTTCTGATTATGTCTGAATTAAACTTAAAATACATCTCATATATATGGTACTGTACATAAATAAACTATAGAGAGATTACAAACAAAAACTCCTAAATTTAAACCTTTGCATCTTTGATTTTTATTCTCAATGGATGAATGTTTTTCCACAGCTGGGCCAACGTTTTGGCCCCATTAAGCATGTATTTAATTTATTCCTGCCGACAACGCAGACCACTTTTCTCGCCGCGGCAGTAGCTCAGTCTGTAGGGACTTGGGTTGGTTTAAGTCCCGGTGCAGACCCAATCTGGAAATTGGTCTGGTAGCTGGAGAGGTGCCAGATCACTTCCTGAGCACTGCCGAGGTGCCCTTGTGCAAGGCAACCGAACGTCCCCACCCCACCAGCTCAGGAGTGCGTGCTGTGGGCAGCCCCCTCACTCTGACATCTCTCCATTAGAGCATGTCCATAGGATCCTGTTTGTCCATGTGTGTATTACAGCCAATGTGTGTGTAGCATGTCTCAATAACAGAGTGTAAAGATTTCCCCTCGCAGAATCAATAAAGCACATCTTTTTCTGCTTTTATTCTTAGGGTGCTATTGTAGGAATGGCCTAAGAATGGGTGTAAGAAAGCTGTTTAGTGCATAATATTAAGAACATGCTGTACATGTAAGAACTAGTAGATGAGGTAAAACAGCTCTGTCATGTTGGGACAAAACAAGCAATCACAGGAAAAGGAAAACATATTGGAAGATTTTGTGTGAATAAAAAAGAGGCAGCAGATTGTCCCTCAGGAGAATTTAAAGTGACTGTAGATAAATAAAAGACTAAATCTAGTCCAAACTAACTGAGAGGAGACTGGCAGAGCGCAGAGGGATAAGAGAGAAGGTTGAAGATAGACTCTGTGTGTGTGTGTTTCTAAGAGAGAAAAAAAATCAATGAACATCCTGCTTATCTGGTGAACTCGCAGATCTCCGAAGAGAATTTATTCCAGAGTAGGAGGTAAAGCAAACAGCAGCACTTTGTCCACCTCACTGATAAATCTGCACATGTCCATTTCCACATTTTTACTTCACAATGTGTCAGTGTTTGGCAGATTGAGTATGAATGTGTGTTCGTGTGTAGGGTTCTTCCTCTGCTCGCTGTCTCACCTCTTGACGCGTTACGTCCATGTTCCAGATGACGATGCCTCCATCTGAGCTGCAGGAGATGAGCTGACGGGTGTGTGAGGCATAGCACAAGCCCTGAACCTTTTCACTGGAAAACACACATACACATGCATGATAAAAATATTTTTAAAAACATCCAAAAATGTTAATTGCTACCCCCAAAATACTCTTCTTAACTTCCTAAGCCCCAAATGCGACATCATCACTTCTATTCTGTTTGATGTTGTGTCCAAAACCAAATGATTTTCAGTTTACAACATCAAAAAAACAGAAGAGCACGAAAATATTTAACATTTCTGCTTGAAAAAATAAATAATTTAAAGGATGAATTAATCATAAACGCAGATGTAGATCTTTTTGGTTCATGGATAAACGACTTAATCATTTTATCCCTCATAGAAGCGATACAGAAATGTCACTGAGTCTGACCTAGAAAGATTGTTTGTACAGCTTTTACATAAAGTCTCTGAGGATTATTTAAATAAAAGCTCAACTTGTTTAAGTTGCCTTCACATTTACGTAACAACAGAATATTTGAAAGAGACGACACATAAATAAATATTCCTTCAGAGGCCGTTTGGTTTGCAACAGAATAAATGAAAACACATGAAAAACCCGTCATAATCTGAACATTTAAAAGAGTAAATGATGGATTGCTCAATAATGCCACTCAAACAGACAAAAGCAATCAATCAAAGTGCAGAAAAAATAAACATATCTAAGACAGGGTTGTTAAGATGGCAAGATAAATTCCCCTTGGGGCGATGAAGGTTTCATGTATTCATAAGAGAGGGTGTTTGTGATTCTTACTTGTGTCCCTGCAGTTCGATGGCGGTGCCTTTGCGTCCTCCGATGTCCCACATGATGATGGAGTGATCCGAGCTGCCGGAGAACAGAACCCTCTGGACCGGGTCCCAACACAGAGCCGTCACATTACCTTCACAGATACACAGACAAACAAATGATGTGAGTGAAATACACCCACACACACTCAAACACAGAGATCAGTTCAGACAAGCATTCATCAGGCCAAGGCAAAAGCACAAACATGATCATGATTCTGAGGATGAGCCTTCTCAGAGTTAACGATCTGCTGATCATTTATCTCATGTGATGAACTCAGGAAGTGGTTTGTGTCTCCTGGGTGGCCATGCACATGTTCGTCTAAGACTTTCTATTTAAATGTATACACTTTAACTTTCCACCTTATCTAAAACAGTATTTTTTACCCTTCACTTCAAATTACCACACCAGGAATTCCAGTCAGATATATTTTGTTGTTCCACGTGTTAAAAGAGCGAGTGGCAAAAAAGCTTTTAGGTTTAAAGCTCCTGCTGACTGGAATAACTTACCTGTAGAGATCAGATCTATTATGTCTTTTCGTTTGTTTAAGGAACGCTTTGTCCTCTTTCTCAGTGACGGAGTGTTCTTGTTACCGCTAATACAGTCAGTGTCCTCATTTGTTTATTTGGATCCGCTCATATTCTTTCCTTTGTTACTCCTGGCCGTTTTGGCCACCATTTGGTTGTAATGTTTTTCATCCACTACTCTGTTTTGTCTTAGTGAGTTGCATTTTGCTGTTTGTTTGTGTATTGTTACCATTTTGTTTTGTCTTGTTTTCTCTTTTTTTTTCTGTTCTTTTTTTATTTTGAATTTTTACATACAGTTCTTTTTCCCACCTCTATCCATTACCTTTTTGATTTTCAAATTAAAAATTATGTTCAGTGTGTGTGTGTGTGTGTGTGTGTGTGTGTGTGTGTGTTTTGCATACCTGTGTGTCCCTTGAATGTGGTGACCATGCTGCAGCTGTCCTGCTCCAGTTTCAGGATGGTCACCTGGCCGGACTGGTCCCCCACAAAGGCGTGTCTGGTCTCGACATCAAATCTGAGAAATGGTTAAGGTCAAACTGGAAGAGAGTGCACTGGAAGAAAAAAACTACTAATATGTTCATGTGGCTCTGCAACACAAAAACACAGACCTAACAATCAAAACTTCACTATGATGTCAACGCTGAAAACAGCAGTTTAATAAATGAAACAGTTATATTGGTGTGTTAACTATAAAATGTAGAACTCGAGTCAAAGCAGCAAAGATGTTCGCTGTGTCAGCGGATGAATCTGAGCTCTCTTACTGGCTGTTTAGTCAGAGTCCTTCACTGACCTGGTTAAGTCACTACTGACCAAATCACCACAGCCCTGTCCGCAGTGAAGAAGAGAAAAGCAACAATGGCATAAGCTATGCCCTGATTATAATACTATGTAGTAAATGTTAATACTGCATCAGGAGTTTTCAATTCATTGAGCTTTCTGGGACCTGAAGAAGGTTCCTGGTTTGAACCCCCTGGGACAGGGCTGAACAAACTTACTGTGTGGAGTTTGCATGTTCTCCCCCGTGCATGCATGGGTTCTCTCCGGGTGCTTTGGCTTCCTCCCACAGTCCAAAGAAATGCTCGTTAGGTTAATTGGTGACTCTACATTACCCGTAGGGAAATGAATGTGAGTGTGGCTGGTTGTTTGTCTCTACATGTCAGCCCTGTGATTGACTGGCGAACAGTCCAGGGTGTATCCCGCCTCTCGCCCAATGACAGCTGGGATCAGCTCCAGCCCCCAGCGACGCCGAATGGGGAAAAAAGCGATGTAGATAATGGATGGATAGAAACACAGATTATGTCAATCCCAGTCCAACTGGAAATCAATCAAATCACTATTTGGATATAATTGAGCTGAATGTTTTCAAGTATTAAAAATACCAAGAACGTGCAGCAAAATCTGATCAGTTCAAACTTTTCTTGAGCTGCCAGAATTTTGAGACACAAAAAAACACTGACAGTGAATCAGAGAGCATGACAGGTTATATTTGTTTTTTGACCTTAACAGTTCAAACGAGCCAGAGAAACGTCAGAGTGCTACGAGGACCTTGTTAAAACGATGTTGCTATTTCTGTGATAAAAACAAAGTTGAAAATAAATTATGCAGATTAGTCTTCACTGTCAATTCATTTGTCAGTCATCTATATTTTAAGGTTATTTTTAACAAGTTGTTACACAAAGATGGCACTTCTATACTAGCACCAATGACAGTTCATTAGATTGCTCGAGATTCCCTTTGAGCTGAGAGAGTAACTATTCAGACGAAGCAGCCATAAAAAATCAGTTTTTCCCATATTAAGATTATCTTTTATCTGATTGTACTCAATATTTGAAGGGCACACACACAAAGTGTAGTTCCACAACTGAAGTTCCTGAGTCCAAACACACCCATTGTTTGTGACTTACTGAACTACACATAGCATTGATATAAAGGTAAATATTCTCATTATAGTGTGGTATAGTGGACTTGCCTGACACTTCTGCATCGTTCTTTTGGTGTCATGTCAAGTCTCAGGAGACCCCTGCCAGATCACGAGGATTTCACAGGCAGTCTTCATAAAATTCTGTGGAAATTTACTGGAGTGCATGTGTGGAAAGGGCTCTAGAGTCGCTGGCAGAGGGCTGGACCAAGCATGGTAAAAGGAGGGAGGGGGGTTTAGTTTTGTTACGAGAAACTCGACTAATTCATGATTGTTTAATGTACTCAAAAGATGCCTACATTTATCTGGCACAATCTCCTTTTTTATATTAAACAAAATATATTGCAACCTATTTATCAAAACATGCTTACATATTTTTTTCAAAGGTCAGGTTTACTGTGCATGCAGTGTCTGTAGGCTCTACAGAGAGAGGAACCCTTCATGTTTGGAATCATCTGTGTTTGTTGAAACTAAGATAAGTCATTTTCAGAGACACGGGGTTTATACGACTCTTGTTTAAACAAAAACACTTAAATTAGAGTCACTGAAGTGAAGCTGAAACAACAAGCAGCCAGATGTGTACAACATATTCTCTTTATTCTTCCCTGCTAACTTCAAAACAAAACACTCACGGGCACTAGTGCAATGTGGATCGAGCCAGTGCAGACACAGCCCTTATTCTCACATCTGAGGTCACTCCAAATAAAAGCAGCAGAGGTCACTGCTCAGCGTCTCTTACTGATTTTCTTGCCCTGCTGGTCAGACAGGTTAGCATGTAGAAGCTAGCAGGCGACTAGCAGTGAGAAGACCTCATGGCAGCCTCATTGGTATGGATCAGTGTGGCTGCTGAGCACTCACAGTCTTTCATGTGGCCATTACAGACACCTCCTCACACCGTTTCCTTGACAACAGCATGACTGATGCCTATTGTTAGCCCTTTTTCATTAGAACAAACTAACTGTTAGCTAATCTCAATTGCCCTTTCTTGTGTTGCTGTGGCCTTAAAATAGACTGTGTTGTCATAATAAAAGGCAGAGATTTTTCACAGTTCAAAGCACCAAAGATGGCTCGACACTCTGTTACATCCACTCCACTCCATTTAGCAAGAAGCTTAACTCTCAGGTTCACTGAGCTCACTCCAGGGGCCAAGTAGCCCACAAATCAAGACAACAATCAAAGCAGGAGGGTGAAGGGGGGCATTAAAGGATACTGTAGTCCTGAAACCCAGGCGGCGGTGCGGTACGTTCCCAGCTGCTGGCCGCTCTCTGAGCAGTGCCAGGTGAAGTTTTTGTCCTGGCCGGTGCTCAGAAGCCACTCCATCTCCAACACAAACAGCACCACAGTCACTCTGCCTTGATGGGCTGCAGGAACACAAAAACAAACATTTATACAGCACTGGAGATCCATTTTCACACTCACATCAATGGCAGTACAGAGGACTACCCAGAAATTGGGTGTAGGAATTCTGGGAGGGAAAACTTCCAAAATATCTCACAATCAACATGTAAGCTGGACTTGCAAAGAAATGTGAGTTTTACACCCGATTCTGGAAGACAGTAGATGGTGCTACAGCGGAGAATCATGATGCAGTACCACCATTTTCTTTAAGCCTCAAAAGACTGCAATAGAAATTTAGTTTCAGTGCATACTTTGGTGTATTTGATCTTTTTGCAGTAATTTCTTCAAAAGTTTTTGAAGGCTTTATACATCTAGACTCACAAATGATA
Organism: Tautogolabrus adspersus; assembly: GCA_020745685.1. NCBI lineage: Eukaryota > Metazoa > Chordata > Actinopteri > Labriformes > Labridae > Tautogolabrus > Tautogolabrus adspersus. The sequence goes on along the minus strand of CM036548.1, from coordinate 5,808,454 downwards.
AAAGAAAACCGTACAAATCTATAAATTATATGACCTATTTACTTGTTTCAGTTTTCAGAAATGTTGATTTTTATGAGCGGAGTGCAAAGTTGTTTTGTGTTGTGCCATCCCTCATGTCTGTTCAGCTGAAATCCCAGATAACTCGTCTTGTGCAGACTGCTATGAATATCATGAGTGTTAAAAACACGCATCTCTCCAGACACTATGAACAGTGTGTTGTAAGACAGGCACAGAAAATAGTGTGTTACCAGACACACATTCTTCATTCTGAGATTCAGCTTTTAAGATTCAGGGTCCCTCACACCAGGCTGAACCACTGTAAATATTCATTTGTGCAGATTTTCCATTAATATTCTGAATAAGGTAATGAAGGATGTGCCAAGAGGCTGTGCAATATGTCAATATGCCACTACTGTAGGAAGCTGTTTTTATGTATATGTTGAATTGTTACATGTTTTGTATGATCTCTATTCATGAACTTTTTAATTCTCTTGGAACTGTAAGACAGAGTCCAAGACAAATTTCCCCTTTGGGGACAATAAAGTATATCTTCTCTTCTCATTTTGCAGTAATATGATTAAAAGGAAAGCAAATTGTGCAAATTTCCCTGCTCTGACACGCCGGCTGGCTGTCAGGGTAGTGCCATCAAGCGCACTCTGAGGACTGTGACATCACAGGACATGCACACTTCACAGTCCACATGCCCCGTCAGAGCGATGCTGATAATTGAAAGGGTGGTTTGTTGCCTGCCTCATACTCTCACTCTTGCTCCATGACATAAGTGTACCCTCTTATTGGACATAATTAAAGATTGTTGATGAAACTCCTGAATTGCTGCAGTCTTTCTAACCGAGGCATGACTTGTGTACTCCAGCATACTAGCAATATAATTCACACAAATAATTAGTGATGTACCGATGTATCAGTTGAACATCAGTGTTAGCTGATACCCGCCCTGTTGACAAACGTAATGTAGCATGCACCAATGTCAGTAGCTAATGTTTATCTGTTATGCCGCATCGATTAAATGCTGGCAACCAAACTACTGATTCAGGGAAGAGGTTCTTTATCGGGCAGAAGAAGTCATCTGTTGGACAGACTCTACTTTGTTTTCATGGTCAAAGGTGAAAGTAAACGTTGGCAGTGTGGGAGTCTTTCACCGTCACTGGAACAGATCAGTCACATGCAGTTTGTCTACAAATAATCTCAAAGCTTTGACTAAAAGTAGGACAAACCTTTTCAATTTCAATCTCACGTCTTACCACCTTTGCTAAAAGTTTCAAAACAAACCACCAAGTGGTATCTTTCAGTTCTCCTCCAGACAAGTTTTATATTAACCCACTCAAACACTCACTCACTCACACATTCATAGTTCCTGTCTCACCCTGGTACGTGTTTGCTGGGGTCATCTTATTGTAGTCTTCTGATAGGATGAACTCCTGAAAGACAGGATGTGGACATTAATGGTCACAGAGGTCAGTTACTGAGGTGTCCAAATAGATCCAGAAACGGCAAACCAATTATATTACAGTGTTGATATTTAAGTATGTATTTAGTTATATAGGAGTATAACAATACCCTTTAAAAATGTTCACATTGTTATTCTAAAGGGGATTGAATTTGAGGCAAAGGCCTTCCTCTTTCAGAATGAATAATACTTTCCACATTTGCTTAATAAATGCAAATCAATTTAGACAGAACAATGGGAGGCCTTCAAAAAGAAGAACAGCTTGTGCTCTTGCCGACACTGTACTTTGGTGTGAACCAACACCCATACCAAAATAACTTTAGGAACTTGAAGTTTTCAGGCTGTTGTGTGATAAACGTTTTTTTTTTTTTCAAAATGTCCTGTCACTGTTTCAGTCTGAGTTTGTGTTGCTCCAACTTGTTCCAAAACAAACAGCTCCCACCGTGAAATTCAAACAACCAAACAAAAACTAGACAATAAAAAAAGTGTGTTTTAAAATAGAGCAGTCCGTATGGTGTCGTACAGTACAGGCCCTTGTAGTAAATTAGAGCACAGCTCGTGTTACGGTTCAGGTCACAGTCTCAAACAACTAACTGAAGTTAAGTTAGCATGCAACCATCAGAGGCTGCATGGTACACTTTAACATGCTGTTTTTTTAGAGCTCACGGGGTGATGAAAGAAAAGGAAACTGGACCATTAAATCGTGTGTTCAACCTCTGAGAAGCAAGCAAGCATTTTATAAATTAATCCTCCAGTTATATAAAGAAATCTCTCCTCAAAATGTACCAAAATTCTCCCCATTGTTGGAAACATTTTGTTCTCTACACACGAGGGAAAAGGTGATATTCAGAGTTTTTTCCCCCATTCAGTGACAGCTCACAGTGACATGACAAAGCTCTCATTGGAACTGAAATTAAACTTCCCAGAGACACTCCTATCGCACTGGAGATCAGCCGACACGTTGACAAAAATGCATACAGTTTGTGCTGCATCCCGCTTTATGACAATGAAAAATACCACAAGATCTTCCTGTTAACAATCAGAGAAAAATACAGTCTTCAGTGGGATGACATGTGGACATCAGGTGATTACAACTCAAGCAGCACGAAAAGAAAACAGTTGAACGTTGAGAGAGGGGGAAAAAAAAGGAAAGGACAGAGGGTTGTTTTTGGAGGTTTGTGGTTTTTTACTTACACAGATGCTGCCAGTATCCATCCCCACAGACAGCCTCCTGGTCTCGGGGTTAAAGGACATACAGGAGCACTGCGCTGGAGACACAGAGGGGGAAAAAAAGAACTGAACTCTCTGTATACTGTACGAGTCTTTCTGCTTTGCTTTGCATGGTACTGTTATTTCAAGGGGGACTATGAGCTACATTCCTGCTGCTGTTTTTTTTCATGTAAATAGGTAATGTTATGGTAATATCACTGATATCTCAGTTAGATAAAAAGGTACTTTATTGATCCTGAGGGAAATTTAAAGCATCCAGTAGCAGCTTAGTAGACAGTAGGGCCCGACCGATATGGGGTTTTTGGGTCCAACAGCGACATCGATATTAGGGAGAGAAAAAATCTGATACCGATAAATCTATCTTGGATCTGAGAGATAGATACACATCTTTTTTTTACATTGATCCCTCAAATGCAGTTATCAAACATTTGTCGAAAAGATATTGAATGAAGACAAGATGGTCCCCCAACTGGAAAGTAACTACGCATGTATAATGCGTAGTTGATAATAATGTCCTGTTACCATTGGAAACATTTGGGACACTCTTTAAGTACGTACTTCAAAAATTAAACGACCTGAGTCTTGTTTTTCAGACATGATCTTGAATAGTGTTATTTATAACGTGAACCTGTCAGTGTTCTTTGATAGTTAATGTATGCCTGAGGGGATGCTGTTTATATATGACTTGAAAAACACAACTCTCACAGCCTGAAGCGTACCACACTCTGTATAAACCAGCCGGATTCTGATGCTGCACCTGTTTCTTGATTTATCATTCAAAGTGCATCACTTGAGCTTGATATGCATCTCCTCTCTGATCTGATTCAAACCTTTTGTCCTCCCCCCCGCCCGCCCCTTGACCCTCGAGGATAAGCAGGCAGAGCTAATGGATAGATCTCAACAACACTTTAACATCCACAGCTTCAAATGGTCATACACCAGTGGTTTTGTTATGTAATCCCCCCCCCCCCCCCCCGGGTTAATTGCAAGGTACACAAAGCATTTTACTCCTCAGTCAGTGTTTATTAAAGTCTCCCGAGCAGAACGTGTTTTGTGTTTGTTGACACTCAGCCTCGGTGTTGTTCTATTTTGCATTTTTACTGCTTCCTTTGATTGTCTTGTTTACTTGAACAGTATTCTATTCGTAAAAAGGAAATTAACTCTGCTGATACTGTGTTTCTCTTCACTGCAGATTTTACATAATGAATCTACCTTATCAGCAGAAAAAATGTCAGCTGTCTGAAGCTACAATTCTGGTCATAAAATATCAGAATCCATCAGGAAAATCATGCAAGGTCATCCTGCAGAAATAAATGATGCAGCTTTGTTGATGAGCTGATTGATGGTGTAATCTTAAAGCACAAACACATGAGTACTTTTTCCTACTTCAAAGCCACAATGTATTTGTCCTTTCTTGGAATATTGCCTTATATGGGTATTTATTTAGATGGTACAACTGTGTGTTCAGTGTGAGATGGTCGAACTATTTAAAGAACTTCCTTTCTGCCCGCTGAAATGTGGAGAAAACAAGCCCAGAATAAAAATACTTCAGATAATTCAGATTTTTCTGTTAACCACTATGGATGACAGATGGCAATATCTTGAATGCACCGCCTGAGCTTTTAGAAACAACAACAAATAATAACAATAAGAAGAAGAAGAACCGTGGGATAAAAGTCCCTACATTTGACCTCACCTCCTTAAAGTTACCAGAGAGCTGAACAAACATTAAAAAACTTTAGTTTGCGCAACTCAAGGAATGCACATATGCCGAGAAGAGAGATGTATTAAAAACACATTCTCAATGAAAACTAGACCAATACCAGGCGCCGGTAGTCCTCCAAGTGGGCGGCCCTGGTTCGAATCTGACCTGTCGCTCCTTTCCCGCATGTCATTCCCCTCTCTCTCTCTCTGATTTCTGACTCTATCCGTCCTAACTCTACAATAAAAGGCACAAACAGCCCAAAAATAGCCTAATCCAATACTAAATTCAGTAATCAATCAAAAAAAAGAAGTTATTTCTGTCCTTATTTTGACTGACTTCTGTTTTAGATAAATAATTTAAAAAAATCTAAATGCTTTATCTCTTTATCTGCAAAAAGTGTCCAGTTTATCTTTAGCGGACTGTTTTCAGTTTCTCTATCAGTGAACTGAATGTTAAAAACGCTGTTTCTGTGCTTCTGTTGTTAAACCACAGATCTTGCTGAGGGTAGCAAAGGACTTCCTTCAGTTGCTCAACTGGAAGGAAACAAGGACAAACAGACGTGCAGCACTGCAGTACTGTTGAACAGACCAGCACCAACTGGACTGACCCCCCCCCCCCCCCTCCTCTTAGAGTGGTACGTTCTGCCTCCTGATTGTTGTTCATTAAGACCACAGAGGAGAGGAGGACAATGATCCTACAGGAACACGTGCTGTAAGTTCAGAATCAGGAGCCATTCATACGGTGTTTTCTTGTCAGTCTGAGATGACGTTTGTGTAATCATTTTGTTCGTCATAATGTGAAAAATGTCAACACAGAATAAAAGCAAGGACATAGGAACATTAAATAAACAAAAAAATGGAATTCACAACAGCTCCTTTCCAAGAAGTCTGTGCTCCTGGTGCAAATGTGCTTTTTAAAGTTGCACACTGCTAAATATATTTATGACTTATGTGATTAGATTGAACAGGCAAATGATTTATCTCATTCAAACACAGACCTTATGTTTGTTTTAACAAATTTCCTTAAAGGATCTGAAGAAACAGCTCGTACAGTATCATTTCAAACAGTATAGATAGGAATACTTACATGTCATTGTATGGTAGACACTGGGCCAGTACTGACCGCTGTCTCTCTTCAGCCATACTCGAATGGTCCTGCGGGATCAAACCAACCATGATGTTTTAGTGCCTTCCAAAAACTCTCATGACATCTAAGGTCTAACTTTGAACCTGACAGATGTGGACGATGACCTGTTCAGAGATCCTTTCTCTATTCATATAAAAGAATACAGGAGGATGCAGGTCTCCAAATTCAATATCTTATTTAAATTCAGTAAGCTCAAATAATATTCAGCATCCTGTTTAGAAAAAAGAAAACTTTTTTTTTTCTTTGGCTATGACTTTTTTTTTTTTTTTTTACAGAAAATAAAAAGTAAAAAAAACAAAAACAATGCTAGACTGATTTAAAAATGATGTAATCAAGACATTTGCCGGGAAAGCACTTAGACTGCATCGTTACATTTAACCTCAGAATTGTCACAATCATTGTGCATTATCAACATAGAAAATGTTTTTTTTTTTATTCCAGGTCAATAAATCACTAAATCAGTGGTACTGGAAACTTCACAATACTGAAAACATTCAATACCACATGTTTTTAAACAATAAAATCTCCAAAATCCAGCATAAAAAATACTGAAGCTTTGAAAAAACACATTTTGTTTAGTCTAATCTTCAACCAAAAGCTGCTCCAAAAAAAAGAGAGAGCACTGCCTTAATTACACAAATACGTTGACACCGCTTCAGTAACGTATTTGCCAATGTACTTATCTAAATTTAGACAGTGTGTAGGAGTTTGAGTGCATTTTTTGGTAATTAAAAAACATACATTCAATACTGGGTGTCTTGTATTTTTGTTGCTGTGGTATTGAAACAGGTGTCGATTTCATTGGATTTTTACTAAGATGGTATCAAATTTTAAAAATATTATATCAGGACAATAGTGTTAGTTATGGATGAATATTTGCTCTACAAAATTGGTATTGGTCTCAGTCTCACAAAATCAACACCCTTTTTATAAAACTGTGGAGGTTGCAGAGGAAATGTTAAACCATCTTTTTAGTAGGCCTACATATCGCCAGCATCTGTCCTTTACTTTGTTTAAAAAGCACATGTATGTCAACCATCAGGGCTGTGGAGCATTTTATCACACCACATACATTAACAAATAGCCTACATATAATAAAGCCATGGTTGTAATTGGCATTTAACTAAGAATCCTTTCTCTACGCATTTCAAAACATACAACCTTTGAACATACAAAGCCTCAAACCAAGCCTCTAGCACTTACAAATATGTAAATAGACTGAGAAACACATGACAAGGAAAGGAAAGCACATATAAAAATACAACCAAAGTCTCAATTTGTTTAATTTAAGTAGGCTACTTTAATTCTAACTAGAGACCCAGTCTGGGATCAACTCCTGACTCCAAGACTGAGAAACTCCATTCTGTAACACAATAACATGTTTATGTGCCAGAACATGTTAAACACACCCAAAAGCTAACTGGATTTTTTGGCTGGTTTGGTTAATATTTGGTAGCTATCTGACCACTGTTAAAATATTCACAGCCGACATGTTTACCAGACTCTCTCGGGATATTTTATAAATACCTTTTTACATGTTAATGTGCTTGGTCAATTTAAAAGAGAACACCGTCGCTTACTAGCATGTAATGAACTCAAATGACTGTGTGTCAGCTGACAGCTGTGAGATATGTTTAAGGGTTTTTCTTCTATAAACCATTTGACTGTTTGCGCATACTGCTGAGAAATAATTAAACCAGGCGGCGGCATGAGCTCAGTCAATAACAGACAGGCGCAGGGGACATTGCTGCATGAAAACAAGGCAGGGGCCGGTTGTAAATTAGGATACTTTGACGCTAATTTGTGGTTTAAACGTCGTTCGGCTCAGGGCTTACCTGTCCTCGGACACGCTGATAACGCCGTCTTCCTTGGGGATGATGACCGCCGTGTTGACAACATCTTGGAAAGCCTCGATTTTGCTCAGCAGACATGGCTTCCGAGCCTGCGCTTGAGGCTGAATTTCGGCCGCCATGGGTTGGTGGTGGTGCACAAAAACCTACGTCTACGGGAAACATAACCCAGCCCGGTCCGACAGCAGAGCCTCGGCTAAGGGGCTGCTAACTAAGCTAGCTGTCAGCTAGCAGCGCACGGTGTTGTGACGGCCGCCAGAGATGCTTCTAGTCAGCTGACATCACACGCACCCGCCTACATCCAGACAACAAGCATTTCCTGTGAACAAAATAAGACTACCGGAAGGACTGACGATGTCACATTTTTCAAAATAAAGGCATGAGTTCTGATACATTTTTAAGAAGTATTATCTTTAGTCCAGTTTATCAAACAAACTGAAAATAGTATGTTGTTTTGTCTCAGCGCATGCAACAGCTAGGCTACTTCCGGCCATAGACTGTATGGTTCCGACCGAGTAATCTAACTGGCCAACAGGGATTCTGTCTAATATTGAGTACAACATACAGGATTTTTGTCATAATAGCTCAGCAGACATAATGAATACAGTCAATCAAAATTACAGCAGACATTGTTTGTCATTATTAATCAACCTTGGCCTACCTCAGAATCACATAACAGGCTCTTATTCCACTTGTTGCAAATCAAAACGTACAAATAAAAGTATAGCTCTAAAACAAAGTAGCTGCTACGGTAGATATAAAGACCATTGCCTGTAAATATAAAGTCTGTTAACACATAAACAAAGTAACATAATTGCACATGATTGGGTTGTTTGGCAACACTCAGTTAAATTATGGAATTATGCTGCCTTCATGTGCTCCTCTGATATGTCACATTTACCCTATTTATGAGTAGTAGTAGAAGGCTATGAGTTATAAGCACACCAGCCTCCGAAGTCGTGATTACGAGTGGGAAATTGGGAAATTTCGATGGTACCTTAGTTGTTAAGTTTGCAGAAAACTTGGAAACATGTTTACAATTTACTGAGACAACAGGAAAAGGGATAACACACACAGTAGGCTTTGCTTAGCCTAATTTTAGCAATTAAGACAGCTAAGCAAATAGGCTATGTGTTAATTATAATGTTATTTTAGCTCATAAATGGATTCAAATTTCAACTAGGCTACATCTGATGTGCATTATGTTTTTTATTCTTCTGCTGAAGCACAAAAGAGAGCTGTACTACTTGCTTTTGGGAAGTACATTATTTCCGAGGAGCACATGAAGGCAGCATTGGTTGCCTGCTGGAGCCTTAATATTTACAGTCTATGGGTGGAGGACAAAATAATAATCTGTTGTTACTTTTTGCCGCTTGTATAACTGTTGTAAAAAAATGTCTTCCATAATGTGGTGCTGTACTGAATATCAGCACTACTGTGATCTGGATGAAGTTCTGATATTTATACACCACCACATCATCCAGTGTGATAAATCCTAAATTTAGAAAAAATGAGATCAGATATGGAAAGAGAGACTCTTGCGGCTGTGGCTCAATTGGTAGAGTCGAACCGAAAGGTCGAGGGTTCGATCCCCAGCTCCTGCATCAACTTGTCTGATGTGTCCTTGGGTAAGACACTTAACCCTGAATTGCTCCTGCTGCTTCGTCGGCGGCGTATGAAAGTGTATGAATGGGATTAGTTACTTCTTATGGTCACTTTACATAGCAACCTCTGCCGTCAGTGTGTGAATGGGTGGGTGTGACATGCGGTGTAAAAGCGCTTTGAGTAGTCAGAAGACTAGAAAAAGCACTACATAAGCTCAAGTCCATTTACCATTTGACATAGGAATCAATAAAATCTCAAATAAACAATGCCACAAGGCTAAAGAGCAGCCCAGTGTCAAAATTAACATAATCAATGCTTCTATTAACAAACCATTTAAGGGTTTATATCTTGCAAATAATATATTCATTAATTTAAGGGCTTTAAATAAACGGACTCATATCCAACTTAATAGCCTATAATTGAAAACCTGTTGTGATGGGCCGGCAGTGTCATTATGTGTAATGGCATTGTTTGTTTATTAAAAACCCAGAATCAGTATTGTTGCTCAGGGCTTGTTTACATTTTTAACTGTTGACCTGAAGATAAAAGTCAAAAGGTCTGATAATACCAACATAAGAGGGTGAGCAACATTCATAAACACTCTCAATATTGAGTTCAATTTAAGGGAGAGAAAAAACTGAAGTCATAAATGTTATGTATCTGAACCTGAAGTCGTCTTTGTAATATTATAGGTAGCTTCATACATTAAACTGATACGGAGCTGTCAGTGGTCAAGCATAATTGATAACAAAACATCCCATCCGTTATAGACTTTCAATTTAAAACACTTTAAACACTTCTTGACACTCGTGGCTGTTTTAGATTTTATTGCAAACTGAGTTTCCATAAATCGATCACATAACAATTTGGAGTCTTAAGTTATGTTAGTTAACATCTACAAATACAAAAGTTAAACTCTTTCACTCTTTGATATTGTTGAAGGCTTTTTGCATAGAGAAGTCGATAAGTTCGGAGATATTCATGTTCGGACACAGTCCGTCTGGATTTCAAATTAAAGGTCTAGTAAGAAAAGTTAGAGTTGACTGTGAATATGTATGGTGGTTAATTCCTTTAGGATATTTTTGAATAAAAATTTAAGCTAAAAGATATATCTGTACGGATTTTGTTTTTTCAGAAAAAAAGACATCTCATGTCCCCTAAAGGTTCATGTCTCTTTATATATTACATTACTATTTTTATTGAAGTGTTAAATATGAAGGCTCAATTTAAATGTTGTGACTGGTTGAGACTGGGATAGGTATGATGATAACGTTTTCTTCTCACATATACAGTATAGATAGGCATAATGAAGGTACTAAAGAATCTGAAATGTATTTGAATTGAATAATAGGCCTAATATAAATGTGAGCCATGTTTTACTTTAGTTTTCACACTGTAGGCTATCATTGTAATGCACATCATTCAACTCCATTAGTTGGTTCACATTGATACTTCCCATAACACCTTCAACATAACAATTTTATCTTGAAAAATGTGTCATTGGCAAACCGGAATAAGAAGTGTTGTTCGTGTTGCTCCTGAGAACTCTGTCAAACAAGAGGCATTAGTCCTTCCTCATCTTTGCTATCGACTGCTACCGGATGGTTTCCTCCTATTTTTACGGAAGTGTCGTGATGATGTTTTCCAAGGAGCTTCATTATGTAAATTGCATTGCACAATCGCTAACGCCTGGTAGAGTGTCATGTGCCATTTATGGTGATACCCCTTTTAGGATAATTTACACAGTGCAGCCCGTGACAATCACTTGGTATCTTTTTAGGCCAAATATATGCCATTTGTGTTAAGTCCAAAACTTATGGGAAGCAACAAATTAGCTTCTTCCTACTGCTTTCATAAATCTCACTTAGTAAATCTCTTTACAGAAAAATCGATTTATATATTTTTTTAGATTGCTACATTTATTAATCTTAATGCACAGATGGGAACGCCAAGTCAAAGAGCTAAAGAAAGGGCGTGTGAGTGCGTGCGCGCGCATGTCAATCCCTTGCAACGACTATTCATCTAAACCTGTCCTCCTTCTGAGCGTTTCGCAGAAAGGGCTGTCTTTATTTGGAAATCACATGAAAACAAAGTGCCATACTGTCAGCCAGTAATCTTTCTTTACCCCGGGTGTATTCTGGGATTAATATTTCACTGCTTTATGCATGATATTGTCTGTTACTGCCTTCAGTTTCCCCTCAATAGTCTCCAGGGCTTGTCTTTCACAGTAGCCCACGCCCGTGCATAGGATGAAGTAAATGTTGATTATGCAATCAGCCTTCAGAGCGGACACTGGCACAATCCAAAACAATATGGATTCCAAGAAACTGCCGAAAATACCCAGAAGACGAGCGTATCACCATATATATTGCATTCTTAAACACAAAACGTATGTAGTGAATATTTTCCTCGCATTCCTGCCTCTCAAGCAAGCAAGCATGCGCATGAGACGCACAGCTTTGGCCTAATTTGGATATGGTAATGAGTGGCTCCGGGCAGCCAATGGGATGCGAGTGTTCTTGCACGTGGTACTGAAAGACCGCTTGGGAGGCGGGGCCAAGCTTAGGGCTTTGATTAAAACCAGTGGCAAAGACACAGCGCATTCAGTGTAGGGAGAAGCAGGGACTCACTATGAGGGGGAACTTTGTTACTATGAAACTTAGGAATATTTGCAAAATATTGTAAAAATTATCAAAATCCCTCGTAAATCAATAACCTGCCCCTAGGGTGTGAGGTTTTTAGTTTAGTTTGCCCGGAAAGGGCTTCTACACTCACTATTCTTACACTTTTTTTGAAAGAATGTGTGAGACAGACAGTTAGCAAAGCTAGCTAGCTAGCAAGCTGAGAGGTGATACAGGCGGCAGGAGAACAAAAGATTTTTTTTGCGTTTTGACCGGTTGTACTGACACCAAGTCCATGCAGAACGTGTCATTACCATCACAATGCCCGTTTTACTTTTTCTGATAGACACGTCCGCTTCAATGAACCAGCGCACCCATCTGGGCACTACCTATCTGGACATAGCAAAAGGCGCTGTTGAGACTTTTATGAAGGTACTGTAACCACGGGACACATTGTTATTGGGAGATCCCCAAGCTTGGGATTGCGGTTCAGATCATCATTGTGCTGTTGCAAGCTCGCCTTGTCAAACCTTGATCTCTCGATAACCGAAATAATTCTCTACTCATTTCCACAGCTCAGAGGGAGAGATCCGGCGAGCCGAGGGGACCGGTACATGTTGGTAAATTTTGAAGACGTCCCGTTCGGGATAAAGGTAGAGTTTGTTTGTCCAGCTTTACATTGCGCAGATTGACTTGTCCCCTCCATCGCTCCACCACGTTGTTGTGATCACTACCATCAATTGTGTAGAGAAAAATCTTCAGGAGGAGCTTTCATACCCCTTTTAAAACATGGCCGACATTTTGTTTCAATGTGAGCAGCAAGGAACTCTGGGTGTTATTTATACAGCGAGGTGATATCTGGGGGGAGAAGGAGGAGGAGGAGGGGGGGGGGGGGGGGGGGGGGGGGGGTGACAGACTAGCTTACTTTAGTTGTTTAGAAAAAAAAATTCACTTTTTTTGCGACTCTGTAATCTACTCTCTGGGTAGTAAGGGAGCAAGAGCTTGGCTGCAGTGCTGCTAAATTATTGGCTTTGACAGAGAGGAAGCAACCCATATCTATGTTTATCATAAAATACAAGCTTCAAAGTTAACAATTGACTTCAGCAGAGTTTGTCAGGTGGTCACAACAGTGGAGCACTCAACCATCTTTTTTATGTGTTACATTAATGACATGTTTTGTGTCTTGTTTTCTTCTAAAGGCTGGATGGAAAGAGAGCCATGCCACATTCATGACAGAGCTGAGGAACCTCCAAGCAACCGGACTCACAACTATTGGCCAGTCCTTGAGGACCGCTTTTGATTTACTCAATCTCAATAGATTAGTGACGGGGATAGACAACTATGGACAGGTATGTAGCACTGAATAGGCAGAGAGGAAATAAGGTTTATAAAGCGTTATGACAAAGTTGCTATATAGCCCCCCCACAGACCCCCTTCACCCACTCCCAACTCCCCTTCCCCTATCCCCAGTCTTACAAGCATCAACCACCTGCATACAGTGACCCCACACACTCTCATGACACGAACATACAACAGCAGCAAATAATGAAGACAAGACAAATAACTTTTTTTTTCACTTTGGTAACTTTTATTGATTTCACCATTGATCTGGTGGTGATTTAAGTTTGTTAAAAATACTTTAAATGGGCTCTAAATTAGGGGTAAGCTTTGTGCTAATAATCTTTTAGATGAAAAAATAGTTTAAATATTAAATTATCTTAAGCCCAAAAGTGCACAGTATATCTTATTTTGAAGGGTTTCTTGCAGCTTTATACGGAAAACAGTTAATGCAGTTTGCATTTAGTTGTTGTTTTATTGGCTACACCTAGCTAAGACGCTAAAACTAATGCGCTCTAATACAAAAGATCTGTTGTGAATTCTGCGTCTACGAGGGTCATGATGCTCACTTTTATTGAATCAGTTTTGGATACGTATTACTAGAACTGGAGATGGAGTGTGGACAAAAAATTGAAACCCTTTGAAGAGATGCAAATCAATGTGAGTCAGCGCCTCTTGGAAAACGTAACAACTTAAACCGAACATTACAAATGGTATGAAACAGTATGGCTGCTGTTTTTGAGTGCACTACTTTTTGCGAGGGAAACTTTAAATACAGTAAAAAGGCTACCTTCTTGCTAGTATTTGAGAGAAAGCGCCGCTGCCTTCTGTGCCTTGATGAGCAGATTCTTAGGCTTCTTTTACAAAGATGTTTTTTTGCACAGATGCTAAAATTGTGTCAAATCTGTTAAAAGTTCTGCAACTGGGATAATTTTTCTGTTTAAGTCAGGAGCAAACAGAGATTTGTCTTACAAGAAAGTCCTTGAATTATTTAAATATTCTCTACCCTAGATTAAGAATCTTTGTATGTACAGGAAAGCAGTTGCAAGGCTCGATTAAAAAATGCACTGTAGTCCACAAACCCTAGATGTAACTTCTGTTTTGTTGCACAAATCAGTTGTAACTTGTAAATCTCAAAACAAGTCTCTCCTGGAGCGGAGCTGCACAGTCCATCCACAGCTGGAAACCTGCATTCTCATAACTTTTAATTGTGGCTGAATACGAGAAAGAAAATCTTCATTGAGGCCACAAAGTCTGTAACTAATTCGGTATGACTGGAACACTTCCAAAAAGTGCCGCCTAATGACATCACCAGTTGAAGTCTCTGGTCAAATTTCCACAGAGGGGAGGTAGTTGTTGAAAGAGAAGCTGTGTGAGACTGCGCGTACAGTTTACAATAAGGATTTATCTGCAACAGATGACAAAACCTTCTTTCATCATGTTATTACAAAATGACTGGAGCGGTTTTGCCCTGATTTAGCCTCGTTGGAAAGACAACAGAAACAGTCTCAGGGTGAGTATCGACATCTACATATAAGATTGCCTTCACTGTGGAAATTCATCGCAAAGAGAATATTATTAATGGAGTCCTTAAAGTAGTCCATACTCGACTGCAAGATAAACCCTTAGATTGTTGTTGACGTAGAATCTGGACGCCGGTTTTCCAGTGTTGAGGTAAGTCTGGATGATGGGGATAATAGCGGATGTTTGGCGGCATTTTCTGAGTAACAAAGGGGAGATCCCCACAATCCACATCATACATAACGTATATACATACAGCATTCATAATGAATGTCAAGACGCTCTAGGGGAGTTTGAATGTCAAATGCCAACCATGCTGTCAAGCTGGCTGTAGTGACATGGACTCAGAGGGCCTGTGAGCGCAAACAGCACTGTGCTGAGGTCAAGGTTAAGTTACTCTGTCCTGCAGCGGTCACCACTGACCTCTAATGACAGGCTGATTTAACTGTATTTTTAATGTAATGACCCGTTCTCTCCTCTCGGCCCATTCAGAGCTTAAACAAGGTCAGTCTCAGAATAGGGGACACACTCCCCTCTATACTTAACTTGGCTTTGAAATCACAGCCAATGTTGTAATTACAAGTAACCAGTGTATTTAGCTTATTATATGGCCTCTCGAAGTAAGTGTTAAAAGAGTGGTTAAACGTATTATGAATTAATCTTTCATTATTTAAAAAAAACACAGTCGTTGTAATATCCACAAATAATGAATTGTAGCCAAATCAGAAGTCTTTGTTTGCGTTTGTTGTTAAACAGCTCGTGTGGAATAACTTAACAGTCATATAACGATCGTACATTTGACAAAATGTGGCACATTTTCACATTTGAGAAGCCAAAGCATTCATAAAAATAGTCAAATAATTTTTAGCTAATTAATTGACCTACTCTATGAGCACTTAAGAGCCGCGTCCCGTCTTACGTGTTTTCGTTTTTTAATTTAGTTTCATTTTGACCTTTATATGAAGCTTGACTATTTTACTGCTGAAGAGCATTTCATGGAAGTGCTGCAGCTGAAAATGTGTTTATTTATCAGCAGATTGTGAGTTTAACTGTTACACACGTTTTAATATTGGGAAGCCCCTTATATCAGTGCTTATTATCACCGTATAAAAGCAGGACATCGGGTGCAGATGTTGGTGATAAACCTCGTATCCTCTCATCTCGGACAGAGAAAACATGATCAGGTGCAGCTCTTATTACCTGCAGGTTGATGTGAGACAGCTTTCAGCAGCGCTCTGATGACTCAAGACACTTTCTGTCTGTGTTTTCTCCGTTAGTTAGCTTCAGCAGCTGTAAATCAAAGCTGAACCAAAGTGATGCAGTGGCTTTTGATCGGCTTCCTTTGTATTTGAAGTGTCCCGTGTAATAAGTCAGCATCGTCTGCTTCTCCCCCCCCATTTGGTTCACAAAGAAAAGTCAACTTTGATTTTTTTCTGTCCCTGTGTTCTTGAATGCTATGATGTTCAGTGGGGCAGAGAGGGAGAGAAGACGAAGGGGGGTAATGCTGCTGTGTGTGTGTGTGTGTGTGGGGGGGGGGGGGGGGGGGGGGGAGTTAATATTGCCCTGGAGTGCTGCTCGCTACAGTAACAAAGAACCCTCCAGGTTGCCATGCATCTGAGATGACTCTCCCCTGGGAGATGAAGAGGAGCATGGAGGCAGAGAGCGAGACAGGCAGCGGGTAATCCCAACACTGATCACAGTTTCATTAAGAGAGCAGTGAAAGGGCAGAGGAGGGAGAGGACAGGGGAGGATGAGAGAGAGGAAATGATATGACCGGTGATGTTAGACTGTAGGTTAACTTGTCAGCAGGGTGATAAACAGGACTTAAATGGATCTCCATCAGTCTGGGGGATATGTTAGCTGACCAGTGATCTTACTGTTCAGCTGCTTAGATGGCAGATCTTCTGGTCAGTTACAAATGATTTAAGCTACAATTGTTTTAGTAACCCGTTTATTTGCCACGTTTGATCTGTATCATGTCAGATGAACAATTTGCTTTAACATAAAACATAAATAAAAGAGCTCAATTCAACATATATGTTAATAAAGCACCTGTCATGCAAACATGAAGCTCAAAGTGCTCCAAAGAATAGGATTAAAACAGCCCAGACAACATAAAGTACAACAATATTACAGAAATGTGCCCAAGAAAATAAACATCTCTGCACATTTGATGGATGGAAATGTTTGACATTTGACTCAAAAATGATCTTAACTCAACAGCTTGACTTCAGACAAAATAAAACCCTGCTTAATGTTCTCGATAGCACCCTTAACACAAGATTAATGCTGCTTCTTTTCCAAAGATGTAAAAAAATGAAGCAATCCTCTGTATTTGAGTAACTCAAATGTTGGATTCTTTTGGGGCATTTTTGAAAATCATAACATTAAACTGATCGATTAAAAAAGAAGTTTATCACGTAATTTCTGTAGCCAGAAGTAGAGATTTTTTTGGCCTTTTTTCCCCCTTTATTTTGACCCCTAAAAATAGGCCTGTACATGTACTTAAAAATGTATTTTCGACTTAAATTGACAAGTTTACTGGAGCCGATTGTAGCTGCTGCTCTGATCATCAGTGATGAACTGATGTAATGTCCCAAAGTCTAATTTTAAAAGCTGTATTTGTCATGAGGGGGCTGGACAAAAAAGACAAACGCCTAATTGCATAGCAACAGTAACAGCTAAGTGAGCTGATGTGACACGGATGAAATCATCACTCGTCTGGCAAGTTTAGTCCTCATTGTCGACTCATTAGCATGCCAAGAAAGCGCTCAATATCATGAAAGGCATTTAGGGGAGTGAAAAAAAACAACA
Source organism: Tautogolabrus adspersus (assembly GCA_020745685.1). Classification (NCBI taxonomy): domain Eukaryota; kingdom Metazoa; phylum Chordata; class Actinopteri; order Labriformes; family Labridae; genus Tautogolabrus; species Tautogolabrus adspersus. The sequence goes on along the minus strand of CM036548.1, from coordinate 5,791,156 downwards.
ACATCCAGGTTGTCATGGATACCTCCTACAGCAGAGTGGATCCTGGTACTTTCCTAGTCTTGTTTACGTTGGTCTGTTTGTGGAAGTGGACAGAGCCATCATTCAGCACAAACCACAGCCTACAGGTAGGGTCCACACTGAGCGGGGCCGCATCCATTAACCCTCCTATTGTCTTCCCATTAAATGCGCACCTGTTGTCCTCCCGGGTCAAATTGACCCGTTCTGTTTTGACTGCTTATAAAGCATGAGGTATAAAATGATCACCAAATTTTTTTGTTTCACCTTTTTAGTGAACTTGTTTCCAACACATTAACATGAATTTTTCAATATTTTTTTGTAATTTATGGTGTGATAGACCTCATTTACATAAAATGATACCTCATTTTTGAGTAAAAAAAAGCAGAAATTCTGAATTTTTTTCACTATGGTTATGATCAGAGGCACAAAAGTAGATGGAATATCACAGACTGGTATATGTCAAAATTTAGACATGATATTGTTTTGAAACCATTTCAATTTTTTGAATGGCAGCAAATAGTCACACCTGTTATCCTCCCGGGTCAAATTGACCCGTCTAGTTTGACTGCTTATAAAGCATATAGTGTAAAATGATCACCAAATTTTTTTGTTTCACCTTCTTAGTGAACTTGTTTCCAACACATTAACATGAATTTTAAACTTATTTTTTGTAATTTATGGTGTGATAGACCTCATTTACATGAAATTATACCTCATTTTGGAGTAAAAAAAGCAGAAATTCTGAATTATTTTCACTATGGTTATGATCAGAGGCACAAAAGTAGATGGAATATCACAGACTGGTATATGTCAAAATGTAGACAGGATATTGTTTTGAAACCATTTCAATTTTTTGAATGGCAGCAAATAGTCACACCTGGGTCTAGTTCTAGTACTGTTTATAAAGCATATAGTGTTAAATGATCACACCATTCTGTGTTCCATACTTTTAGCCAACTTCAGTCCAACTCATTACCACATATTTTAAACATCTTTTACACCTCATAAAACTGAATCAAAATAAGCAGAAATTATTAGTTATTTTGGACAACCACTTACTGGTATGTGACAAACATTAGCCAGGATATACCCAGTTCAAAGTTGACTGATGCAATTGTAGTCATAAATAAGAGAGAGCAAACAAATATGATTTTCAAAGCACAATACTTCTTGCAAAAGTTCTCCAAAACTATTTTGAACTTTTAAAGAATTATACAATAAACAGAGAAACTGTGTGCGTGTGTGCAACTTCATCATAATATAAAACAACAGAAAGACAGTATGTGTGTGGGTGTGTGTGTGTGTGTGTGTGTCTGTGTGTCTGTGTGTGTGTGTGTGTGTGTCTGTGTCTGTGTGTGTGTGCGTGCATGTGTGTGTGCATGTGCGTCTGCATGAAATCAATTTTACATATCTGTAGCTTTGAAGTTGTGCCTGTCTGTGTCTGCGTGCATTGTGCTGGAAGGTGCGTGGCATATCAAATGTCAACATGTACTGTACAAGTGTGTAGCTAGTTTGTTGTCTTGAGGCCCAATGCAGTGCAATTCCCAATGGTGTGTGTGTGTGTGTGTGTGTGTGTGTGTGTGTGTGTGTGTGTGTGTGTGTGTGCGTGTGTGTTTGTGTGCGTGTGTGTGTGTGCGTGTGTGTGTATTTGTAGCCCCATGTAGGTAAATAAGAAGTTCTGATGAAATCAGGTTTACACAGCTGTAGCTTTGATGTGTGTGTGTGTGTGTGTGTGTGTGTGTGTGTGTGTGTGTGTGTGTGTGTGTATGTATGTGTGTGTGCGTGTGTGTGCGTGCAACTGCATCTGTAGTCCCATGTAGGTAAATAAGAAGTTTTGATGAAATCAAGTTTACATATCTGTAGCTTTGAAGTTGTGCCTGTCTGTGTCTGCGTGTGCACGCGTGTGTGTGCGTGCGTGTGCGTGTGTGTGTGTGTGTGTGTGTGCGCGTGTGCAGTAGAGGTCATTTTGTGTGTCTTAGTTTGTGTATGTTCATTGTGCTGGAAGGTGCGTGGCATATCAAATGTCAACATGTACTGTACAAGTGTGTAGCTAGTTTATTGTCTTGAGGCCCAATGCAGTGCAATTCCCAATGGTGTGTGTGTGTGTGTGGGGGCGTGTGCGTGTGTGTGTGTATGTGTGGGGGTGTGTGGGTGTGCGTGTGTATTTTTTGGCCCCATGTAGCTAGATCAGAAGTTATGATGAAATCAGGTTTACCCCGCTGTAGCTTTGATGTGTGTGTGTGTGTGTGTGTGTGTATGTGTGTGTGTGCATCTGTGTGTGTGTGTGTGTGTACTTGTGTGTGTGCGTGTCTGTGTGCGTGTGTGTGTTTGTAGCCCCATGTAGGTAGATCAGAAGTTTTGATGAAATCAGGTGTTCACAGCTGTAGCGTTGGTGTGTATGTGCGTGTGTGTGTGTGTGTGTGTGTGTGTGCGTGTGTGCGTGTGTGTGTGTGTGTGTGTGTGTGCATGTGTGTGTGTGTGTGTGTGTGTGTGTGTGTGTTAGAGGTCATTTTGTGTGTCTGTGTGTGTGTGTGTGTATGTTCATTGTGCTGGAAAGCGCAATAGTGTGACCCATTGCACCACTAAATATGTTCGGGTCAAATTGACCCGGGAAGACAACAGGTGCTATAAATTTTAATTAAACACACATAATTTAATAAAAATAGTCATAATTAATTTTACTTGCAAAGACCATAGTAGGGGACCATCCATGTCATTTTCAGGCAATTATATTGAAGAAAACCAAAGTTATGACAAAATAACTTTCCAAAACGGGTCAAATTGACCCGAAGACGATAGGAGGGTTAATAATCACACCGCTGTCAGGAACAGGACGGTGTTTATGAAGAGTGTGTGTGTGTGTGTGTGAGACTGCAGTGAGGTCCACCGTGCTGAATATTTGCTGACATGACATGTCGGCCCATGTCGAGGTTTTACTCTGTTAACCCACCAAGTTATTCTTCGGCATCCGTGGAGATCCCTCAGGGAAGTGGCACGGTGATAAATGTGCTGCTCCACTTTCATTTTATCAGTGTGCAGGGCTGCTGTCATGAATACTGTGGGGTCTAGGAGGAAAAGTAGTTTCTCAGGTAATGTACTGTGCCCCCATATACTGCAGAGGCACACAGGTCTCGGATGTAAAGACGTAGTCATTCTGCACTAAAGACTTTACTCTCACTGTTTCTTTTCATAACTCTCTTGAGTAAATGTTCTCCCGTTCACATTCCTGCTGACTTCAAATAGATCCCCTGTTTGTTATCGCTACTATGAAACATTATCTGCGCTCATTTATGCCTCAGAAGTGCTATAAATATACAGCTGCTTTATTCCATCATGAGTTTTGCTCTTGGCTTCTTTGAATAATTTTTTAGTTTAATACATACGGTGGCTTTCGTCTCCAATTTCAGGGTCCACAAACCTCCTAAAAAATGCACATCAGCCGAAACTCTCAGTTCTTATAAATCAGGACCGGAGACTCGTTTGTTTACAGCTGACTCTAATTAAATACGTTTTATACATGTGCTCTATTAAGTATATTACTTTTATAACTCAGCATCTTTTACATTTTAGAACACTCTGATATTTAAGCCTTTGTTTGACCGTCTTTATTTTATCTTAGCTTTTCATCAGCTTGTTTTAATAACGTCTGAATTCCTTCTAATCATGTGTTCCCTTCCCTTCCCTTATGACGCGTGCTTCATAATTATAAATAAACTTGTCTTGCTTTTTCACTTCATCTAGAGCATGTTTTTCCCCCTCTGTTTATCAGGGAAGGAATCCCTTCTTCCTCGAACCCGCCATCATTATCGCCATCTGTGACGGCAACAAGTTGACCAGCAGCGGTGGAGTTCAAGACGAGGTCAGCCAAACACCTACACAGAGGCAGACAGGGGTCTCTGCCAGTCAGCAGGGCTTCCTGATTGGCTGGATGACGGCTCAGCTGCCCGTTTGATCACACAAACATGAAGACCATGTTTGAATGAACACAATGAACACGAGCATCTTTTACTTTGTCAAATTGTCCCTCATCTCTCACTATAGAGGCTTCGCATATTTATCTTTTACATTTTTAATTCTTAAAGTTTATCCGATGAAAGCAAAGCAGCCTCACCATCTTACCTAACTTTAAATCTTACTTAAAGATCATTTCCATAGACGTGGGATGAGAACTGAAATGCTCGTCAGTTTAAGCTTTTGATTTATTTCATGATTAAAGTCGCAGCTAACAAAAGAAATGATTGATGATCGTATTGATCTTGAACTGCCAATGGATCACAAAGAAGCCTTCAAAATGAGCAAAGCCCAAGATGAGACTGTCGCTTCCTTTTTGATTCAAACAGTCAAGAACCAAAACATCACCATCTGCTTCATAAGAGACAAAGATAAACAAATATAAACATGTTTTTGTTAAGTTACTTAAGTTGCCCATGTAATAGTTTCTGTCAGTTTGTTTTTTTTAACTAACGTACTTATCGCTTTGTCTTTAAAATGTTAGAAATCGGCCTTTCTTCACTTCTCGTCATATTTGTCATCGTTGTGAAACATTTGCAACATTCAGAGGACATTTTTTCAATAGAGAGGAGACTTCTGTGGCTCGGGAAGCAAAAACTTGATGAGGTCAAGTGTGTTCAATTAAATCCTCAATTCTGCAGCCACAAAGTAATTTATAGCCTCTGTTATAATTCTGGGCTTGTGCTTATCCAGAAGAAGAGAAAGAAAATAAACAGCTTTCACACAGTAATTTAACAGTCAGGGCCACATCGGGAATAATAATGTTGAACCAAAAATGTGATCGAAAATCAGAATCTCTTATTTGCAGAGCAACACAAAGAGAAGACTAAAACTGTGATGGGATAATGTGGGGGGTGCATTAGGAGCACTAAATCTTTTAACAGCAGTTAGGTTTGGCTTAGGGTGTCTGCCTTAATTTTTTCTGTAGCTAATTGTTGTGCTTTAGCTACCAAACTAATTCTGATAACTGAAATCTTAGCCTTGTTTGGGAAATATCAGTCAAATCGAATGCAAAAACCCCCCGTAATTTTAGTGCAACATTTCTGGATTTCCCTGTAAAATCCGTCATATACAGTAAGTTGAACAGGTATATAGGAAGTCTGTTTTTTGGGGGGTCGCCCAGAGGGACAAAGGTTAAAGCTGTCATTCTGGGTGATGATTCCTATTGTGTCCAGTTAAGTCCACAACCTGTAGTAGTGTAGCCCTTTCTAGTACCTGTTTCTGTTTTTCACCATGTGGAGTTTGCAGTCCTGCTAGCTACAGGTACGGAGGTTGAGCTCTCAGCCTGCGGTAAGGTTGATGGTTGTGAAGTACGGACTACCGGCTATGACCAGTTTGAGTAGAGCCGCGCTGGTCTCCTGTTGTCTTTAACTAAATAGTCTTTTTAATCAAACCAGCACTCCACGTGGTTTATTGTCTTAACAGCATACCACAGTTTTCTCTAAAGGCATGATTATGACCTAATGAAAGAGAAGAGCTGTTAAAAAGAGGCACTGCGAGCACGGTCCACATCGCACAGCAAGCTTACAAGCTTTGTATCCCAGCAAGCTTAGGGTGTTAGAAGTGCATCTGGGGGGCGCCGGCAGCCTAGTGGTTAGTACTTGCTCCTCATGTACGGACTACGGAGGCTATAGTTCCAATCCAGCCTGTGGCTGCTTTCCCGCTGGTCATTCCCCACTCTCTCACTCCCCTGTTTCTGACTCTGTCCACTGACCTATCTATAAGTAAAGGCATAAAAAAGCCACACAAACTCTAACAGTAAAAGAAAGCCAGAAAACCAAATGTGAAAATCTGTTTGTGGATAATATAATGAATTAGATGCCTGAAAAACGAAGCACTTTATCAGTTTCTCATCCTGCTCATTGATTTTTAGTTTTGGTCTAAAGCAACCACTGACATTAAAATAAGCGCTACTTCATATTAGGAATAAAGCAAACTGTCTGCAAACATATCAGAAGTTCATTTTCATCAATACTCAATCCTCTTGTTTTTCCCTCCTCCACGCTGCAGCTCCATCTGCCTCTGACCACTCCACTGCCGGGTAGCGAGCTGACCAAGGAGCCCTTCCGCTGGGATCAGCGTCTGTTCTCTCTGGTGCTGCGTATCCCCGGCAACGCTTCGGTGGAGCCCGAACCCCTCGGTGGTGTCCCGCCAGACGATTCTCCGATCACCCCCATGTGTGAGGTCACTGGAGGTAGGCGGAAAAACCAGCCGGTGTTTGGTTCGTTTATGATGCATGTTTAGAAGAAAGAGACTTTCTGATTTCAAACATAAAGGTCAGTTTACTCGTCATGAGGAGAAGCACTTAGCCTGTCTCCTCTAACTCAGGAGGACAAAATATCAGACTTATCGTGAGTAAGAGTGACTTAAATATCTATTTAAAAACTGTTCTAAACATGGGGAATGGAGTTTGTAGATGGAGTTTAACTGGCCAGGAAAGGTGTAATAGAGTTGCTATAAAGTTGCATTATGGGAATTGTAGGATTAAGTGTTTTGTTTTTAGTGCTTGACCCATGGATCGCTCAGCCTCTGCTACACCCACCATTCTTTCTTCAATGTGTCTTTCAAGTCTCTCGACTTCATTTATATAAAAAGAACTCTAATAATCCCCCATCGCACTTCAATGCAGTCAGATCATGAAATGTATTCTGGTAATTCAATGAGATGGTGAAGGCAAACAAAAGCCGTTTTCACATGTGCACTACTGAAAATATCTAGAGGACTGCTCCAGATATTCTCCTGAGCTGTCTGTTCACATATGCTCCTCACAGCTGGAGACTATCCCTGTCAGACAGGAGGTGGGGCGGGGGGGTATAAAAAAACAACGCGGAAGTAGCGGACAAAGCAACAGAGTCCGCTACACGACGCTATTATGAGCATATTTGTTTTTATATCAATTCTACGTTTAGTTTGACGGAATCACACTATCAACAGAAGAGCGGAGAACAACATACTGACGAACAGAAAACGTAATGCAGCCGTTTAATTACGTGCATGGAGATCGTCGTACTCACATGCAGACAGTCTATGCACTGACTCCAGTCACAGTATATAAACGTCACTCCCCCCTCCTATTGCCTGGAGGTGAATTCTCCGGAGAATATCTTGCTGCGTTCTCACATCAGCTCACTCGGATTTACTGCTGAAAAAATACTCGGAGTCTGGCAGGAGAAACTCAGATGAAGTCCGAGTGAAAAAATGTGGCTGTTTGCGTTCACACATACAACTGCTCCTGCAAATATCAGGAGTATTTAAGGAGATTTCTGCAAGTGTGAAAGCCCTAAAAGTGATCAGTTCTATCCTGAGCGTACCCCGTTAACTTAGAAATAACACTACAATATGTGATTACAATGAAGGAAAATGCATAACAGAAGGGTCATTTAGAAGCCTTTGTGTCTGTGTATTTTCATTCTTTATCATAAAGATAATGTCAGCAATATAATGAAGCCTGCATGAGACACTGAATTAAAGACTCTAATGTTATACTAATTATTTTTAAAGCACTAACAACAGCTGGTTAAAATGAAGACATCACAGTTACACAAATACTCAAACTTGTAAATGAATTTCATTATAACCTTATTTGGGAGAGACTTAATAGTCAAACTCCTCTTGGGAGCCACACAGGCCTAATTTCTCCAGCAGAGCCTCCTGGAACATGCTGTGACCAGTATTTATAACACTCTATCAAAATAGATGTTTGTTAAATGCATTCTGTAGCAACAGCTGCTGAATCATCTCTGTCAATACAAAGACTGAGGAGAATGATGTGATTGTTTTTAAAGGAGAAACTTAACTTGGCAGCTGTTTCTCTTTCCAGTGAGGGACAACCCCGGGCGATGTCTCAGCACCGTCTTGCTCAACATTCAGAGTTAACTTGTGTTTTGCAGGTTTTGCTAGTTGGAGCGAAACGACCCAGTGCAAACACACAATAGTTTGAACCGGCGAGCAGGTCTGCCGGAGCTGCTCTGGAGAGGTGAAGTGCTTTGTTCAAGTGCACTTCAGGAGTTATGGTAGATTAAGGATGGAAAGCCCAGATTGTCCCACTAGGCTCGGGAAGATTTTCCACACTCGCATAAACTTGTATAAGTATACTGTCAAGCCAGTGATTATTGATCAGTATTCAGTTGTTAAAAAGCCAAAAAGGCAGTGGCCGCCTTACTTCCTGTTTAAAGGAAAACAACCAGAGATGTAAAATGCCATGTTCTGTTTTTAACTAAAGCTGGTTTAGCACATGCACTACTGACAATTTTTAGAGAAGTTCATGACAGTGTTCCTCTGAAATCTTCCTGAGTTGCTGCGTCACATACAATATGTCCCTCACACAGAAGTTTTTCCTGTCAGATGAAGGGTGGGGGTGGAGGGTGGGGGTGTCTCAGAAAGCAAGACATGGCATAAGAAAGAAGCTGTGGAAATCCATAACAGTGGACTAAGCAGCACTCTAAACATTTTTCTGGCCTCTTATCAATACTACGTGTAATTGGACGTATTCACGGTGTCAATAAACAAGTGGAAAAGAACATACTGCGTAACGGGGAGCATAAGATAGTAGGAAGCAGCTTCATTACCTGTATGAAGATCACACAGGCTGCGCAGCGGTGCAGAACTGGTCGCCAACCTAGCCTGCTCGCTCGTGGTGAATATTACCCGTGTTATGTTTACTTTCTGTTATATTTCACACATCGGCTCACGAGATTTCAAGCGGATATTTTCCTTGGGGGCTGGGAGGAAAAAGTCCGGGTAAAGCATGCAGCTCTTCCTGAATATTAAGCACCAAGATCATAATCCTGATCCAGTTAGTAAGTTGATTGTTGAGTGATCAAGTACTCTCTAATACAAGCGCGATTGAAAGAGTATAACACAACAATATAATAACAGTAGTTTTTTTTTAAACAGCTGTATATTTTTACACCTGTGTGGGTGTAAGACGTTTACAATCACTTGTAAAACCTCGATCTGATCACTGAATGGAATCCTAACCTAGATGTAAGCTGAGATAAAACTAGCAGCAGCTCCACTTGAAGCCTCCAGACGTCCACAGTATCCTGATTTTAACGTGAAATTACTTTATTTGTGTTTGTACCCATTTTAATTGTCTTTACCTTAATTAAAAAAAACGGCCTTAAATGTGTGATGAGTAAAAACTTATGTCGCACGGCCCATGTACTGAGGCTATAGTCCTTATCGCAGCCGCCATGGGTTCGAATCCGACCCCGGCCCTTTACTGCATCTCTGAACAAACAAAAAAAACGTATTGCTGACATTTTGCCCTTAAAGTTACTCTACACAAGCACCTCATTGATGTTGTTTGTTACCGTTACACAACGAATGACCTGAAATCCGGGCTTCTTTTCTGCCCCAAAACAGAAGTTACTAGTGGCAGCCATTATATATGTCATTGCTGTGTAGGTCACTGTTCTGGAAAAGAAGATACTTGTTTATTTTTTATAATAGCTCACAAATTATGGCATACGATCGGCGCATTGGCGGGCGTACTCACCGATACCCAAGGCCGCTTTTTAGGCAGCATCAAAGGCATTTCTGTTTCTAGTATCGGTTTGTGAATAATTCTTACATCTACTAGAAGTGGACTTTTATCCCTCCTGTCCCCCCCGTCCTCATGCCGCCTGGTTGTGGAAGCAGCCGGCAGGAGGAACAGACTAGAATGATGCTGATAGCAGGTTAAGATTAACAGAGAGAGGGAGAGAGACAAGCACACCAAAGCTCTGTGTCAGTGGTGCTGAATGCAGATCATGACACAGCTCCATTGTCAGTAACAGTCTACACTACATGCTGCCTGTCCATTACTGCTGATGGCAGACCTGACACAAAGCCACGGCCTATTGAAATGAGTGAGTGAATGGGTGCATAACAAGGTCATTAGAGGTCAAGTTGGAAGCAGTGAAGGGACAGACGGCTGAATCAGATAACATTAATCAGGTGTAGTTTCTGAAGACGGCGTGTCTGATTTATGATCTTTAATCATGCGACCTTCACTTTACTGTGACAACATCAGATACAGAGCTTTAGAGCTTCATTACATGCAAATGTACCTGTTGTGACTTCCTGTAAAATCGAGTGAGGACTGATACGGCCCCATTAATATGAGCACAGTGTTAAGTGGAGAGCACTGTAAATGCTCTGTACCTGTAGCCAGGAGCGACAGCAACTGCTCTAAATTCATATACTTCCATGTTGTTTTAAATCAGGACTATTTTCAGGATCAGTTAAAAGAATCCTCACTCAGGTTTGAGTTCTGAAAGCTGGCACCATTTACGATCGGATTTTGTTGGTGATATAAAACGGGATTGTCTGGCTTTAAATCCCAAATCTTTCAACTTTATTTATCAGAAAAGCAATAAGCACTCAGTCACTCCTTATTGACTTTAGTTTAGCATCAGATTGATTCTCATGAGATTCAGATACATCATAAATATACCAACGATTAGGGCTGGTTAATCCCCCAGTTTCTCTCACAACATTTCCTGTCACTACATAGCTTTCCTTTCCAAATAAAACGCCCAAAACATATTTTTTTTAAATCCAAGATAAATGTCCAAGAAGGAAACTGAATTTCTTTTAACACAGAAGCAGGAAGGATTTGTGCACACTAACATCAGCACATTGTTAGTTTACACCGCCAAAGGCTTTGAAATGATGAGTTTGCATTCGCCCCAGATAAATATGTCTGCAGATATAAAGGGTTGATTACAACAGTCTCTAGGTATGCGCGTGTAATGCAACTGGTATCAGTAGTATGTAGACTATACAGAGGTGGGGAGAGAGAGAGACCGAGAGAGAGAGAGCATATTTGTTTCCTATGCAGCCTGTGAATTGGGTCAGATTTACCATGGTTTGTTCATTGTCAGGATTGTCTAAAATAGAGAATCAACCATGCCCGCCTGTAAAAGGAGGAACTCGCCTCAAAGAAATCGTAAAAATAATCTGGCTTTAAAAATGTAGTGTTAGTCCTTTTAATTTAAACCATTTTCTAAGACATTCATGATTTCTGTGACAGAAAGCTGCACTCATTAACATTGCCCACCGTGTGTTAACTTTGGCTAATGTTGCCTGTATTTACTGTAATGTGGAAGTGTTCACTCATTGTGACCGAGGAGAAGAGAGGAATCATCCGTCTGTGCAGTTCTCCCAGCTGCGTGGAGCTTTCAGTCCCTTCAAACTCTCTGTTTTTGTTTTATGGCTCGTTTAAGGTGTAATTCAGCTTTAAGTGTGTTCCAGCAGAAGCAGGCAGCTGTTTTTTAAATCCTGATAGACCCACTGAACACAACCTGCCCCGCTCCACACACACGCACAGAGAGGGGAAGTTAGAATCTGGTGAAGATATTCGAGATTTCAGGAGTTTAAGAGCCATATCCTTTTCTCACGTGTTTCCAGATAAATAAATAAAAAGGTTTATTGTTTACACTTGTTCCTAAAGCGAGTAGAAATGTGATTTCAAATGAATGATTCTGTTTCTCTCGGTTTGATGGCAAACAGCAAAAACTTTTGCTAGAGAAAGTGACAATAAGAGATTCCATGAGTTATTTATTCAGCTTGTTCCACTGCCCCCTAGTGGTTTAAAACTGAATGACTGCAGCTAGATAGATTGGAAGGGATTCAGCTTTTATAAGACGATTAAGTACTTCCTTCAGTCATGTTTATTTAACTACATTCTTAGGTCTATGTTGTCATGACACCGTCTTTTGTTTGTGTTTTGCAGGTCGTTCCTACAGTGTGTTTTCCCAGCGTATGTTGAATCAGTGTCTGGAGTCTCTGGTGCAGAAAATCCAGAGTGGAGTGGTGATAAACTTTGAGAAAACTGGGCCTGACCCTCCTCCGTTAGAAGGTAAGAGACACCTCTGTTTGTCCTGATGAAATGTATTCCCGACTCTATCTCTCAAAGACCTTTCATTGATGGCTGCTGCGCTGCATCTGTGTGATTAGAAGAGATTCTCTTCGCTCTCTCCCACTCACTGTTCTTTTCTAATCCTCTTTTTTTAGCTTTTCTTGTTCATAAACGGCTGGTGGATGTCGCTGTTTGAACCCCCACCTTTGTATTTAAACTGCCTACACACTGTTACAGTTATCATGTTGTTGTTTTTCATACCTTACAAAACAGACCTCTTGTGTGTAAGTGCACTGGAATCAGTTGTGGCTGTGTTGTTTCTGTCTGTGCAGATGCTCCACCTGAGGCGTTGAAGTCTGGTCCACAGCCGTGGCATTGTTGTCACAAGCTGATCTACGTACGACCCAACCCTAAAACCGGTGTCCCCATCGGTCACTGGCCTATCCCAGAGGCCTTCTGGCCGGACCAGAACTCCCCCACGCTGGTAAGAAACACTTTGGGAGACTCAATAAAAATAGTCTGCAAGAAAGCTTTTGTATGGTAATATGTTGTATTTATATCTTTGACCTGGAGCGGACACTTTTATTCATGACCCAGAGCAGAATAAGTTGTACAAAGCTTTACAAAGATGATCTCTATATTGATTCTGCACTCGTGTGCACAAGGAAGTCGATGTGCATAAAAGATCAAATGAGGAGAAGTTACAGTCACAGGCATAGAAAGTACTTCTTTAACATTTGTATTGACAATGAAATTAAAAAGGTCCGACAGTTCCCACTTCAATTTCTGAGTGAAAGGAAGAAGTGAAAATAATAGTACTAACTTTTATGGAGCACACATTGCACAGTGTACTAACTTTTATGGAGCACACATTGCACAGTGTACTAAACGAAGGAACAGTTTTCACTGGATGAAGCACTAGAGACTATATGTTCTTTTTTCTGACATCTTTTTTTTTGCACATTTCAGTTGTTTTAATAACTTCTAAGGACACGTGTGTAGTCCGACATGATGCATGTTTCCTGTCTATTGTCCTTTTTGTACTCACAAAGACATTAAACACTTTCAAAGTTGCTCAATAGAAACCCCTCCTTAAACTCTGAAGGCAGTTTTTTTCATGCATAACTTGCATTAGGATAGAACTTGATTCTGATTGTATTTTCTAAAATGAAACTGAAACAGTTCCTCTGTGGCTCCGTCAATATTCAATGACATATCTCCCCTGACACTCATTATGGAGATCATCAAGTCAGATGAACCAGACACTTATTTTAACTTGTTGATAATTACTCAGGGAATCAAGAAAGCTAAAGTCTTCTTCATATAAGGATGGTTTCACACTAGGGACCCGGGCCCGGATCCGAGTACGCTTGACCCCAAAGTCCGGTTCATTAACACAAACGTACTGTACTCGAGTACAGTGCCAGAGTCCGCTTGAAGAGGTGGTCTCTGGCCCGATTCATGTGTACTCGAGTACGGTCGGCGGGACATGTAAACGCAACCGTGCTCAAACAAGGAAGTGGACCGATACATGACGTAATTCTAAACGGCTCCTGTCCCTTCAAAAAAACGTCGTATCCACGCAGCACGTGCACGTTTCATTCTCTGAGCTGCACGGTACATGTGGACGTAGGGAGAGGGTCGTTGTTGGCGTCTCAGAAATAACAAAAAGATCAAGCAGGATGGACTCACACTGCGAATGGTTGCCATGGTTACTTCTTCTTTCTGCTTTTTGGCGGATTTGCAAACCAACTATGTGCATACTGCCACCTGCTGTATCAGACTGTGTACATACACGAGTGTAGGCGTGTACAGAACAATGTTACTAATGTGAACGCAGACCAGCGGGGGAGAGGGGGGGAGCAATCGTGCTCGGGCACGGTACGAGACAACCGTTCCTAATGTGAAAACGCCCTGATAAATGAAACCTTTTACAGCCTTTTGTTGTCTTGATATAATAATATAGCTTAAGATAGAACTTAACCTGTAGACAGGAAAGGAGCTTTGTTATCCCAATTGCCTTAAGGAAATGTTGAATTTGTGGAAATTTAAAAACACATCCCCTTTTTTCCTTCAGCTCATGTCTTATTTTCCATCAAGACAGTCGCGCGTTTTTTTTTGATACAGCATCAACATAAATACATACACAAAAAATAGGTCTCTGTTATATAATGAATGATAACGTGCTGATTTTTTACAGCGTAGGATTAAATGTGACGCAACATGGACTACAACAGTGTTCACCTCTCCTCCTGTGCCCCCTCTACAGCCCCCCCGCTCAGCCCACCCCCACGTTCGCTTCTCCTGTCTGGACGCAGAGCCGATGGTGATTGACAAGGTTCCCTTCGACAAGTACGAGCTGGAGCCCTCGCCTCTCACGCAGTACATCCTGGAGAGAAAGTCCCCCCACACCTGCTGGCAGGTACGGCATCATCAGAGAACACGACACAAAGTGACACGCACACACTCAGACATACACACACTGTTAGAGGAAGGACTTCAGTATTTACACTGAGATCAGAGATGTTTTAATGGTTGCACCTGTTCTTTTGATCGTTTACATATTTAATGGTTTATATTGTATCGTATATATTTATATGGTTTAAGGGGCTGCATCCCTGTGTTCTTCTGCACGCTGTTATAAACATAAATGGAAATTGTTTCTTCATGTTGCAGTAAGAGATACACGGCTACCACAGGCTGTGTCCCATTTAGCCAAATTGAAAGTCTGACAGAGATTAAATGAGGTGAAAGCAGGGTGTGCTGAAGGTGCAGTCATCTTCACAGAAATAGATCATACTTTTCAGCAGCAGGTGTACGGGTCAGTGGACTTAAGTGATGCTCGACTCAGGCGACAGATCCTATTTGCAGTCGTAAACCAGCAGCTCATCGAATCATCACACGCTTATTGATCCACTCAACACAACACTCTTAACCTAGATTTCTGCAGGTCATATATGTTCTCTGTTTGTTGAAGTATTAATCACTCATTGACTGGTTTTCTCTCCGTGTGTTAGGTGTTTGTATGTAACAGTGCCAAGTACAGTGACCTGGGCCAACCCTTCGGCTATCTAAAGGCCAGCACTGCTCTGAACTGTGTCAATCTGTTTGTGATGCCCTACAACTACCCCGTACTGCTGCCACTTCTGGGTAAGACTCATGGATCCATTTTATGTCTTGCACTCTCTGTTTTTCCTATTTTTCCCGTTAGCCATTATCACATTATTATCTGTTACTTTTTTCCGTTTCTTGCAGCCTTCATCTGCCCATTTGTGCCCCTCTCTTTGTTTTTGTGCCATGCCTTTATTCCCTCTTGATTGTTTTCCTCCTGTAAATAAACACATGTGCTAATGTGGTGACACTATTATTACCAGTGTAGTTAATAGATTCATTTTGATTTTGGAAGCTGTAAAAATGTGAGATGTCAAATTGCTGTCTTTTACAACGTATACTCTTTTACATCAGAGGGATGTTGTAATAAAGTCAATCCTTTTTTCTTTTTTTTAACGCAGACGACTTGATCAAAGTGCACAAGTTCAAGCCAACCATCAAATGGCGGCAGTCCTTTGAGAACTACCTGAAGACCATGCCTCCATATTACATCGGGGTCCGTGCACACAGCATTTTTCTTCAGCTCATTACATTTTTAAACTTGTACTGTATGTTAACCTTAAAAGATGCTGTTCTTGTCTTATTGCTGTGTTTTTCCCCCCACAGTCGCTGAGGAAGGCTCTGAGGATCATGGGAGCACCAAACCTGCTCGCAGACAACATGGAGTACGGTCTTAGTTACAGCGTTGTGTCCTATTTGAAGAAACTCAGCCAACAGGTACGAAAATGTGTTTGTGTCTCAATATGTTTTGAGTCGCCCTATTTGGGATTTTGGGTGGGCAGGGTGGGGATAATTTTTCTGAAAATGAATTGGGGCCCAAGTACCAACGTGGCAGAGACCCTATTGTTTTTTGTTGAGCAAAAGTTGCACAAAAACATGTGAAACTTTGCAAATGCTGTGAAATCGTTGAAAATGTACATGCTTTATAGATCTTCCTCAATAGGGCCCCCTCCAAAAGCAAAATATTTGCAAATACAGTTCCTAGCAGGTTGGCCATTTCTCCATTAAATTTAGTCGGCTACTTCCTGAGATGTTGCTGCTGCTGCCATGCAACTCTCTTGAGTTTTCGTTAAATGCTTTTGCCATGGCGACACATTGTTTGCAACACAAAGTTGTATTAGAAGGGTGCGATGTTTGAGAAGTCATCGCTCAATGAGAGCACAACAGTAGGCAGGGTACACCTGGAAATCAAAGAGGAGTCCCTGGCCAATGTTCTCTACCGACTCAGAGACTCAGACTGATGTAGGGCAGCAGACTTCTCACAACAAAGACCTCCAAGTCCAACTGGAGCAGACTGTTGCAGAGAATTAAAACCTGGGCAATAAGCTGGAGGCGATGAAGCTTGAGCTACTTGTCATGAAGCAGCTGCGCACAGGGGCTTAAAACAACATTGAGACGACAGCTCATGACCTAAAGATGGAGCTGGTTGATAAAGAAAGCAGAACCGCTGGAGGCCGTTCTCAGACTTGAGAGGAGTAAAGTAGATAAACTGCAGAACAGACTGAAAAAGATGGAGGAGAATCTCCTGAAACAGAAGGAGGACTCTTAAGAAAGCTGTGCAGAGGTCACAGTTTTGTCATCGAGAACAAGAAGATCACATCCACCTGAAAAAAAGGAGGATCTCCTGGAGACTGAGCGCCTCTGCTTTTAGCAGGAGAAAAGCTCCCTACAGGAGGAGATGGAAAAAACAGGGCTTCCTTTGTGTCTCAGCTGGAGGAGCAGAACCTGGAGAACAGCAAAGTAAAGGTCACTCTAAATGAGGCCAAGCAGCACCTTGAGACTCATCTAGTTCAGCAGCAGAAGGAAAAGTCATCCCTCCTTCAGTACTGAAGAAATCAAAGAGACTCTACAGGAGAAGGAGCTGCAGTAGGAGGAGGCCCCAAGCTCTATGTGGGCCCAGGTAGAAGAGCTTGAGAGCCAGACAGCAAAAAAGAAGAGGAAATGGTGCAGAAAACTCTTGTGCTGCTGCTGCTGCTGACCTCTGGCTCCGCGACTCTATGCTCAGGGAAACAAACTGTACATAGTTAAAGGGCAAATCTAATCCATGCAATTACCCCCTCAAAATTTAAATCAGGCCAACAAAGCTGAAGTATCCGAAGAACAACTCTTGTGTGTGATTACAGGAAAGGCAGAACAGCGCTTTTCTCCTTTATAGGAATCAGCATCTTCAACTTTTGGTTCGCCTACTGACATCTCATGAACATATTCATGCTTGCATCAGTGAATTGTAGTCATAATAAAGTCATAAGTAGGTATCATTAATCATGTGTCCAATTCTGCTCCCATTTCCAGTCAAAAATCGAGTATGACCGCCTGATCGCCACGATCGGTAAGAAGCTGCCTCCAGAAGCAGGTATGAAAGTGCGATGGCGTGGCGGAGGATTATCTCTGGCCCAGCGGAGAGACTTCATCCAGCAGCTGCAGAGTCTCACGGGAGACACACCCGCTCTGCCCCTGGAGCTCAACCCCAAAGAGTTCCAGGGCTTTCAGCTGGCTCTGCTCAACAAGGTAATAATTGTTTAAGATATCTAATTGTTCTAAATATCTATTCCTCAACAAAATCAAAGTTTTTCTTCTTTTATAAGCAACGCGTATTCTGTCATGAATACAGACACTACTGAGATGTATTTAATTGGACAGATGATGCTACTTTGTACCATTATTTAATTGTTTAAGGTTCATTTTTAGGCTTTTTTGCCTTTATTTAGAGATAGGACCGTGGATAAAGTCAGAGGTCAGGGACAGAGAGAGTGAGGAATGACATGCAGGAAAGGAGCCACAGGTCGGATTTGAATCGGGACCACATTCTCTGTATATGGGCGTGCACACTAACCACTGGGCTACCTAGTGATAATATATCATTTAATGTTTATGAGTGTAGGGACAAGTATGAAGCTAGTAAACCAGTGCCACAAACTACAGCACGTATAGCCTAAGCTCATTTGCAATGCCTGTCCCTAGATGGGCCTCTAAAATGTGTGAAAATCAACAACAAATAGAAAAGACGCCGTACTGTACGTCCTGGTTTTACGTCCTTATGAGGTTATTTAGAGTGTCAATGTGTTTTTTTAACAATCTTATCCCCTTCACATCCACTCTGTCATGACCAAAGTTCTATAATAACCAGAAAACAGCCGTCTTTCCTGACCTAAAGAAATGTAAACATCTCTTTTTTTTACAACCCTCCTTTTTCTTCCTCATCAGGGCCTGAAGCCACAGAGCTTTAGGAATCCTTACGACATCCCCCGAAGCCACCTGCTGGACCAGCTCAGCAGGATGAGGAGGAATCTGCTCAACACCAGCGTCTGTAGTCTCAGAGGGCAGGACTCAGGTTAGTCACTATGCAAGTCCATTTATGACACCCATTGATGCTTTTTGGTCATTGATATGCTCTGTTATGTCTATAAACACTCTCCCACCGCTTGGTGCATTTCTCTGTCTCCTGTGCAGACCAACTCCACAGCGTGCCAATTGCCCAGATGGGCAACTACCAAGACTTCCTCAAAGCTGCTCCTCAGCCTCTTCGAGACGCAGACCCCGAACAGCCCAAACGCCTGCACACATTCGGCAACCCTTTCAAACTCGACAAGAAGGTACTGACTCGTATCAAGCCTAACAATGAAGCAGATAAAGGAAAACTAATGTCAGAAACGTATGAATTGAACGTCCTCTCCTCTCTCTTAGGGCATGATGATTGACGAGGCGGATGAGTTTGTGACCAGCCCTCAGAACAAGGGGAAGAGACCTGTAGACAGCAGCAACATGACGGGTGGAGGTCCGAAGAGACGACGCTGCATGTCCCCTCTGCTGCGTCTGGGCAGGGCCTACACCCCTCCTGTGACACCACCTGCCAGCCCTCGATCAGGTGAGAGTTGAGACGTGTGTTTTTACAGTTTGTGTTTGTATATAGGGATTGTCCCACAGAAACTGACTAGCCTTAACTGCAGAGTATAACTTGATATTCCTACATATGTATTTTTAAATCTCTGTGCCTGCAGACATGGACATGAGTGACGGAGCCCCTGAACCTGACCTGATCATAAACCACCTGAATGAGAACCACTACAGCTCAGACTCGGATGAGTCGGATTATCCCTCGGGGCCTGCAGACCACCAGGAGAACCACACATCAGCGGAGCCACAGGACCTGCTGCACGGGGACGGGGACGAGGAGGAGAACGGACAACTCCAGGTAGACGAGCTCCTGCCAGGCAGCGAGGGAGGAGCAGAGTTGGTGATGCTGGAGGACCAGCCGCCTCGCTACTTGTCACCCACGGCTCTGAAGAAGCACATTCACACCGAGACGACGAAGGTCAACAACGAGCTGAGGACACTCATCACCAAGGAGATCCGAAAACCTGGAAGGCGTACGTAGACAAAGACAATTTTTAGATGCTGTGGATGGATTTTATCATCACGATAGTCATTAGTGTAAACTCTCTTCTCTTTGTATTTCAGACTACGAGAAGATCTTCCTCCTCCTGAAGCAGATCCAGGGCACTTTGGACACCCGGCTCATCTTCCTCCAAAATATCATCAAAGAGGCGGCCAGGTACAGAGTTTAACCCTCCGTTTGTCACATCATTACTGGTACTGGTACACTGCTCTTCCATTAAAATAAGCTGAAGATTTGTTTCACTTGTAAATCCAGGAATGTCATCTGTCTTTGTTCAGGCCTTCTAATCACAATATGTCTTCAAATAAAGAATATCCTGTGGTATGAATTACTGCCAGCACAAGTTTAAAGCCTTCCTCAGAAAATAAGAAAATCGTGTTATGTTAAACACCGACAGGTTTCGTACAAAGTCTATTAAGTTTGGAAAAATCTTAATTTAAACCGTATTGTTTTCCAGAATACCAATTGAGACTTAAACATCAGCTGAGCCAAATTGGCCATAACTCGATATCTTCACTGTGTTTCAAAGGTTCAAGAAGCGTGTTCTCATCGAGCAGCTGGAAAACTTCCTGGAGGAGATCCACAACAGATCCATTAACATGAACCACGTGGACACGCTCTGAGACCGGCTCATTCCCGAACTGAACTTTACTGATGATGAACCCGACAACTCTCCACGTCCTTCTAAATCCCCTCTTCCTCCCCCCACACGGAGACGAGACAAGCCGGCTTCCAGTCCCTCAAACGATCAGCTCTTTTAGAGGACTCTCTGCTCTATCTCAACATTACTGAAGGTCTGGTTGGTTTGCACACAGGATGAACTAAAGACATTATGACTCTGGAGGATGCGAGATGAGGAAGCTGCTGCAGGTGAAGTGTTAGATGTTTGTGAACTCGTCCTCAGGCGTTCCCCTTCAGTATCCTCCTCCCCTGAGTCGATCTTGTTCTGGTTTTAAGAGTAAAATCTAATCGGTGGATACAACACAGGTGAGTGTAGGACTTGTTATGTCGAGTCATGTTACGATTATGATGATGTGACGTCTGCACAGTGTGGGAAAGGGTTCAGGGTTGTGTGTCAGCCAACTCAGGGTCAAACAGGATCCAATGGAAATTCTCATGAAAAACTTTTCTTCTCTCATGCCTTTTTCACTTTTCCCTCCTCTGATGTGATTCTATGTTTCTGGCGTTTTGTTCGTGGGAGGATGAGAGTCTGTCGTTCTTTTTTTAAATCTACTTTCTACACTCCACTAACAGAAGCACTCCAATGCTGTTAAAAAATGGTATGACTTAGCTCAAGTATTAAATTTGTCAACTTGCGGTTAACCTACCAAACTGACGATTAATATTACTGAGTAGAACTTAAGAATTTATTAAACATGTTGTCCTTCTGGGATACGAGCTGATTCATAGTTTTCTCTGCGCCTGGGGATGGTTAACGTAAATATTTAGTGTTTTTCAGAGCAAGCTGTACCAGTTAAAATCACATGAATGATGCAACATCATTGGTTGCAAATGTTGAAATACAGGAGGGAAACGCTCAGGAACTCGCACCACTGGATTAGAATCAGCAATAACATTGGAGACACTTTTACCCCAGATTTTTTATGCTAATTTTGGCTGGAAAAAAGGCTCAAATGAAACAGGAATTGTTGTCCCCTGAAGCGTGATGAACCGAGGTCTCGGATGCCAGCTTGTCCCAACGTGCTGGTCGCTGCCAAATAACTCAACCCACTCCCCCCCCCCCTAACTCTCCATCCCCCCCACCCCTCCGCCATGAATCTCAAACCAACCTCTTGTCACTTAACCGTGAATGCACTTGTGTAAATTTGAGAATGTTTATTTAATGTAATTTAAACGAAAAACTACCTTTTGGTTCTGGAAGTTTTTTTTCTTCTTCCAACTCTATATATTTTTTTGTCAGATCTGTTCAATTTTTTCTCAAATATACACAAACAACCTGAATTAAGGCGTAGAGGTCAAGAGTTGATTTCGGATTCAGAGGGCAGCCCTCTTCTGTTCCCTCCCTCCTCGGACAGGGACCAAAATCTGCCATACTTGTCTTTGTTTGTGAAGAGGCCGCTACCAAAAGAGTATTTTGAATATACTGTAAAGATGTAAATAACCCTAGAGTACTATTTAAAGAGAATGTTCAGTGGAAAATGGCCTTTTTGTAAGTATTTCCATGAATAAAGTTTCTATTTTACACTGTGAAGGGCCATGTAAATAAAGTGTTCTGTAAAGATGTGACTCTTGGTGTTTCATTCTGCGTTATTTGACTAACAGACAAGAAAGGACCAAAACACTGCCAGTGTAAAAACATGTAATAAAATTTTATTTACAGACATGTACAAAAATAATGTCCCTCTTCCTGAAGTGTCCGCGGACCCTCCTGTTGGTCCACAATAAATACCAGTAGTGAAATCCAAGGTTGGGGTAGGAGTGTGTGTGGGTGTTTTTAGTCTTAGGATGCTTGGTCCATCGGGTTCATCACACGGCCCATAAACAAGATGGATCCTGAAATATTCAACACAAAAATGTATGTATTAGCAAAGAAACAATCTTTCAACTTTTGAGGGCATGACACTTTTTTGTGTACTTTTGAATTACAAGTTAAGAATATCAGAAGTGTTACTTTTTTTTTTAACTTAAGGCTTAGTTTTTCTTTCGGGATATTGTTGCATTCTTCTCACTCAGCACAATTACAGGATGAAACCTTCAAAGTGGCAGTGTATTTCTTTTAGGCTACCACTAGGGGTCGCCAAATCAGACAGGTTCAATCTTACATTTGGGGGCCTTTAATCGCAACTTCTTCCATACATTTCTTTTTTTATTATTATTCCCTTACAAGCAGTTGGTTGGGCCATGCATAAACACTGTGTGTGTAATCTTTTTATCATTTTTTAAAATGTTTTTTGCCTTTTGATTGGATAAGGACAGCTGAGACAGGAAATGTTGGGAGGGAAGAGTGGGAGATGACACGCAGCAAAGGGCAGAGGTTGGATTTGAACCCACAGCCGGTGTAGTACATGGGGTGCGTGACATAACCGCTAGTCTATCGGCTCTCCGTGTACGTGTAATCTTGAGCACATTGTTGCTTAATTTTGTGCTTATATTTTGGATTCATTATAATCGATTCCACAACTCAAGCAAGTTTTAAGAGCTAATACATTTTAATATCAAACCTCTGACTGTCTAATGGTTTGAAAAAATGAAAGACATACTGCAGCAAGACTTCAAGCAGAATGAAAAGGAAGCCACATCTATGAATGTTGAGTGTAAAATAAATACCTGTGTTAATCTGTCGTAGTAGAAATAAAAATGGTCGATCCGCCTTGAAAACTGGAGCACGGGATCGTTTGAGTAGCACCATAGCTGCAAGGATAAAAGATATATATTGAAGTGACTTCATTTACTGAGCCAAAAAGAATCACATTTAAGTGACGTATGTAAATCTCTTATTTCATCATAATGCAAAGATTCTCTTACCTGTAGCAGCAGCTGCCTTTGTCCCATCTTCTGTGACTTCTATCCTCACTTCATGAAAAGCATCGGACACATAAAGACTCTCCTCCACTGCAGGAACGAACAAACTTTCAGCTACTAGCAGAACTACAGTACAGAATCATTGTGTCACATGCAGCTGTGTCACACTTTTGTGTTTTGCTTTTTGTTAAGTGGTGGGCACAATCAATACCTGATATTCCAGTGAAATCAGCTGCTGATGGATTGAAGGCGTCTCTGATGCCCATGGCGGGAAGCACTGACCTCAGGTTGAACTTGTTTTGCATTTTGAACCTAAGAGCACCAAAAAGAAAATGTAAATACATAATCTAAGATAGAGATTATAAAGTTTGATCCTAAATATCTTCTGTAACAGGGCGCATGGTCTTAACCTGGGTAAGAAAATGTCCATCTTGGTTCTACGCAGGCCGGTGTACCACGAGGCCAGGTGGCGAGCGGTGAGCTGGGACTCGATGGAGGACAGCGGCGTCTTCCTCTCGCTGGGCAGGATCACCTGCAGGCTCAGGGAACGGTCCAGGTATGGCAGCTCCAACACGGTGTAACGCTGATCCAACGCTGTCCTAAACTGACCTGAAGAGGAAAGCATCAAGTTCAGGTGCGCTATTCTTCCACTTGTCCACTTTATTTTCATTGGTCGATCAATCAAAAAATGAAAAAACCTGCATGTTTGAAAAGGCTTGATCCCCTCACTTTTCATACTAAGGTCAAATAACTTTTAAACTACTTACTCTTTTTTTATCAACCTCAGCTGCGTCCTTGGTCAAATGCTAATTAGCAAGTGTTAGCATGCTAACATGCTTCACCATGGTAGTAGAATTGTACTTGTGAGCATGTTAGCTTGTTAACATTAGCATTGTACTTGTGAGTATGTTAGCTTGTTTACATTAGCATTGTTAGCAGGGCTGCAAACTTTTAGTGATGTAATCGAGGAGTACTGGGTTGATAATGCTCAGATTTGACCTGAATTAAGAACATTTAATAATTTTAGCAGGTTTTGTATCATTTTGTAAAGTAGCGTACAGCCTTCATGCTGTAAAGCTACAAGAGTACTTTATTTAATGTAATAAGGATGTTTTCTCAAAACTATATGCAGGGCTTTATCTTTGCACAAGATTAAAGTGGTTTATTCCTGCACTTGTGTAAGCTTAAATTTAATATTTCACAAAAGCTTATGAAAGAATGAATGAATGGATATTGTTGCTTACCAAAGCTGACCTCTGTCGCCTGATACATCATGGGCACCTTGATGGCGGTCCCGTCAGACAGGATAAAGGGCAGGTTCTGTGTGTTTGTGAACAAGAACTGTTTCTGCCAGACGCCCCTGAACGTCACTTTGTTGACCAGCGCCATCTGCAGCCTGTGGCCCCACCACAGAGTCTCCACCTGGGGCTCACCCGACCCTGACAGCTCCCCGCTGCTGCTTCCTGACTGGAGAAGCATCTCATCTGAGAGGCAATGAGGAGAGGGCAGAGTTTAATGTAAAGGGCACGTAGTCTGCTTCTCACCTCTTAAAAGTCAGCAGCCTCTGGACTAATGACTAATGTTGTTCTGATTCACTGAACACAAGAAAAACATTTTCTTAATACAGACAACACAGGGGCTTGAGGGTGATGGACAGAAGAAATAACTTTAAAGTAAAGACAACAGGAAATGATTCAATGACACTGAAGTTTTGAGTATATACATTCAAAAAAGTCCTTATGATGCACATGTTCCTCAAAGGGGGTCAAGACCCACCGCGCAGCTCAGGGTCACAAGATGATGAACAGAAAAAGCATGCTGGAAAACGTTTCCCTCCTCACCTTATCCTGTTTTTAAAAATATTACTAACAAAAGTGTGCAGCAGTTTCCAACAACTATTTAAAGATGCAAAAAAATTTCCTCCAGCTGCATGGTGCTTTTGGCGTTAGTATGTAATTAGACTCTTTTTGCAATGTGGCAAATCTGAAATTCAAGGGGCCAAATTTGCACCAGTTGTTTGTAGGAATATTGCCTGCATTAATTCATGCCAACAGAACCTGGCACTGTTACGCTATTTGAGAGAAACACAATGAGGAGTGAGCATTTCAACCTTTGCATAATCTGAGAATAAGCCAAACCTGAATGCACAAAAAAAAAAACAAGGAGCTCAAAGATGCTAAATATCTCTGTAGAGCTTTGATAATTCTAATACAAAAATATAAAACACAAAACCCTTTAATATAGCATGCTTATTTCATTCTTTTCCCATGATAAAAAATACCAATTAGTTCCAAATTATTAAACCCTCTTGCTCACCGTGGTTGTGTCTCACTCGCTCCGGCTGGCTGGGGTTGTTCGGCTGGCTGAAGTTGGCTCGGACCACGCTGGTGTTGGCCCATGCTGCTGCGTGTTGTGTAAACTCTGTGAGGAGCTGGATGCCGCTCTGTATTAATAGTGTGCAGGTCTGCTGCAGCCACATCCCGTGGCTGGTGTTACTCTCATCAATCTGTGAGTGCATCAGGAAGTCTTGTACCTGGGCATCTGCAGGAAAGAAAGGTGCAGAGGAGATGTCAGATGTGGTGGCATGTTATCAGCTGAAGAAAGTTTATGTGAAAGGAAAGCTTCAGTTTAAACCTTTGATTATCTGTAAAGGATAAATGTGCAGGACAAGATCAGTATTTACACCACAGAGCTGCGAGCCACTTCAATGGACCCGCTTTAGAAGCAGAGTGTATCTCTCATCTGCTCTGACATCTGATCATCAGCACAATCAGAAAATATCGTTCTAAACACTCTGTCGACTTGTAAAACAGTCTCTACAGCAGAGAAATCTTTAATTCGAATGAGTTAACTCAACAGTCTCTGGTTCATTTCAGCGGTAAATCAACTGAGTTTGCAACAAATCCCTGCGGGACAAAACAAACAAAGAAACGTTCATTTGATTAAACTTAACTTCGCTTAACTGATTCGTTCAGTCGGGTGAACCCACAGGGCACAGGAAACTTTTGATTTTTCAGTCTTTTCTGACTGCACTGAAGACATTATGAGCAGGTAGAAGCAGTCAGTTGGATTTTCCTTTTCATCCTTTACTTTCTTACTTTTCAAATATGGATGAACTGATTTCTTGGGCAAATATCGCCATGTTCTTGTTTTATTTCTTCTTTTTCTTTGTGGAAAGTGCTCGTATCAGCCTCTGCACTTAACGGCTTTCTTGCATTATCATTAATATCTTATTATGAATGTTAATCAATAAAGTGAAGAGCAGCCATTATTGAAAAACATATTAGCAGGGGTGCCGGTAGTGGTTAGTGCACCATGTACGGAGGCTGTGGACCTCCAGGCAGAAAGGCACTGGTTCGAATCTAACCCGTGGCTCCTTTCCCACATGTCATTCCCCACTCTCTCTTTCCCTGATTACTGACCCTGTCCACTGTCCTATCTCTAAAAATAAACCTTTAAAAATAATTTCGTAGCAGAATGAGGATTAGGATCATGGGGTCACAGTGTTATCTCTACTGAAAGATGGCGTCTTTTTGATCCAGTGGTGCTGAACTAAACAACAGACCAACCCACATTACGTTTTTTTTCAATTCACAGAAAACGTGTCTGCTAACTCCTTTGATCATTGCTTATTAGATTACCATTAATAAACGAATTCTGGTTCTGAGTTGTCAGATATGATAATGTTCTGCTTATTACTGTTTACTGTTAATGAAAATGAATTAAAAATGTTTTTAATTTGATTACTGGATTAAAAAAATGGATCCGTTGTTAACTTGAGTTTAGAGAATCTTCCTGGCGTAAAAACATTTGATGTTTATCGTGATAATAAATGCAGCTTCACGTGATACTTAAATTCAGCTCAGGTTATTTAAAAAGTATTTAAAGACTTTCTTTTGGAGCTGATGGAAATAGTTCCAGGAGAAAGCTGTTATATATGAAATTAGACTTTAAAGTAAACATCCTCCCCTGTTGACTTGCATTAAAGATAACATTATGAAACAAACAGCAGCTCCCTCTCTCATTTAGTTTGAAATGAAACACAGTGACCTGTCGACCCAGAGGCCGTGCTGCAGGAGTGGTTAATGAGATTAGAGTTGGTGTGGAGGCAGGTATTATGGCTCCAGACACCACTGTGCTCTGCAGGGCCCGAAGCAGCTGGAGCACCGCTCCACACCACCTGGTACCAACCGCACTGAGGGCCACCAGCATCACCTCACAGCACGACGCGCAGCCAATGCTGAATGAATGAATACATCAAAACTTTGGGATGAATCCTACCGTTCACATTGTATCCCAGTGTTCCCTCAAGCTGAGCCAGTGTGTTGCCCCTGGCACCGAACTGCAGCAGCCCCAGGGACAAAGAGACGCTCACTGGCGACACGATGAGGTTGGAGCTGTTCTCGGTCTCGGTGAGCGTGTGGTAGAGGCTGACGGCGAACCTGGTGTGCAGCTCTCCCATGCTGTCCTGCAGGCTGCCGTCACACTGGCTCCTCTCAACCAACCAGAAGCAAATGAAGAGTGAAGCCACCGGCAGGCGACACATGACCTCAGAGCTGCAGGAGGGGAAATGTGTTCTCAGGGTGCAACAGGTTGCCCAAAAAACTAAATCCTGTAAGCCCAAGGGAAAGAAAGGGAATTCACTGAGGTCAGTGAGGTCAGCTAACAGGAAACTATTCACTTTCAGAGGATTCTGAACCAGTAAGGAGAAAATATGAACATTTTCAAAGACAAACCCTGGGAATTAAAGTATGGGAGTTCAACTGTTTTATCTGATGTGATGGCACAATATTTAAACACATGTAATTTTTTAAAACGTCCTCTACATGAAATCATATGTGGCCTTTGTGTGCATTTGCTATACCATCATCTATATTGAATTTAATTTCATAATCTATCCTTGCACTCAACAGGAATACAGCTTGATGTTATGTGATGTAAAAATCTCAAGATGAGCTGGCATGGATTAATTGAATGTTGTCAAAGGTAAAATAAAGTTAGGACGACATGTTTTTAACTCAATTGTTTTATACATTCTATCTGCATTTTAAAAAATCAACATGCAGTGTTGATGTGAAGACATCATTAAATATGAATGAGCAACAAAGCAAACAGCTGCAGCAATTATGTCCAGAAAAAAAACATCTGACAGCAGAGACATTTTAAAGAAGGTAAAATACTGCAAAATCAGAACAGTCTAAGCACACTGATAATATTGTTTAGTAGTTTTAGGTAATTGTGGCGACAATATTAATTAGGCAAATATTAAAGTGTAGTCATAAAATGAGCCTACATATATGTCACATAAACAGAGATGGAAGAAACACCTGCTCCAGTGCTGTGCTTTTACAAAGTATTTGGTACTTTTACTTTTGGTCTGTGTGATTCATTTCTATGCTGAACCTTAATTGTACTAGATTCACTGCCTCACATCACTTAAACTGTAGTGACTAAAGAGAACATAAAGCAGATGAAAATAAAGTCACTTTGTGTAAGAGAAATGTGAACATGTAACTTACATTTCAATGCATGACACAATATTAACAGTTTAAGATACTTGTAATAAATGTCATAGTATGATGGTAGGCTCAGTTGATATTACATAACGATGATGATCTGCATAATTAGCACTTTTACCTTGGACTTGGACTTCAAATGGTCAAAGTGTACTGATGCTGATACTTCAAAGTTTAAACGAATGCACATTTCACTTCAAATACAGACTTTTAGATTAGATTTTTGCAACTTTCACTAAAGTAAAGGATCCCTTTCTTACTTAATAGAGAATCCTATTGAGTGCTACAGACTCTCAGGCACATCTTATAGCCTAATGATCGTATTAGAAACAGGTGCAGCTGTGGTCCTACCTGCAGACAGGTGAGGTAGTATCCGTGTAACTCCAGCTGTTTTCTCAGTGTGGCTCCAAACATTCAGCCTCTGCAGGGGAGCTGTGTCCTGTGTGTCCCCGGCTCTGACAGTCACTGACACTGAATGAGTCCTCTGCTGTCCCGGGCAGTCTCTGCTCTGTGCTCCGGTTCTCCGGTCGTCTGACCTGAAGCAGTCTGTAGTCATAAGACCGTGTTTAAAGGGGAACGCTCCGCGCCGTGTTTGTGGTCTCCGTCGGCGATGTCCGTACCACTCGTCCGGGATTCCTGCCTCTCCGGGGCTATAAGGAGCCAGGCAGAGGGAGGCATGTCTCTGACCAGCAAATCCCAAACCGGGCAGAGGGAGGGAAAAAACAACAACACGTCACTCATGGAGCCTATGCACGTTCTCTAGAAATATTCGAGATGGGAACTAATAATAAACACAACACTACCAGTAAAAAAAAAAGTTATTAGGGCTTCTTTTGAATCTCTTCTTTTAAAAGAATAATGAGTGTCTCATACATCAGAAAGTATATGCTCACACATACAAGGAGTTTGACTTTGATATAATGTGCTCTACATATGTAGGCCTATAAAGTACAACATTCAAATATTACATAATAAAAAACAATTCAACAAAAACTAGTATGTACAAGTCTACTTGAGACAATAGTGCAGTGGTGAGTATTGCAAAAGATGCTGAAACAAACATGATCATATATTATGTAATCAGGGGCATCATGCTACCCAAAATTGGGGGGGGGGGGGGGGGGGCAAGTTAGAGAGGGGTCTAGGGGTCCTTTGCGGGAAAAGACAAGGGAAGAATGATGCCATGTTCTGCATTTTGAAACATTTAGAATCAAAGGCAGAATGGGTATTATTTCTCTAAAGGAAAGTCCGAGGAAACCTCCGTGAAATCATCAAAATTCAATTGCTCATTTTCCTGTAATTTAAAACAAATCACATCTCTTCCATACTTTAAATAGTATTTACTATTACTACATATTGTTTAAAATAAAAACAATTTTAATACTAAAGTTTGAGAACAATCCTGTCCGATTAAAAAAAAATCTGAGGGGGCACCAGCCCCCCACCACCCAGGCTGAATAGACATGACGCCTCTGTATGCAATTATAACAGATTTACATTAGGTAGACAGTTTACCGGGCAAATTGTTTTTGTCTTAAAATTTCCCCACAAAATGTGTCTGCTCTCTTTGCAAACACATTTGCTAAACAACAAATCAGTCTTGTTCATGATTCAAATACAAATCCAGACCACTTCAAAGGAACACTATAAGGACAGAAAACACATTGAGCGAAATGATTGTTTATTGTGACATGGTTTGTTATTTCTTATGTCATAACTACACCATCACTTTTAGGTATTCTATTTTCTCTTTTTGTTTCAGTAGAAATAGCGCTAGACTCCTGTGAAGATGGAGCAACAAATAAACAGATTATAATAGTTCTTTTCATGCACATGCATTTCATGCTGAGGGAAGGTCATTAGGTCAACAGATAACTTTTATTTGCCAAAGTCCTGTAAGTTCAGACTCGTGTGTGACTTATTTGGAAATGCATCCAACAAAAAGTTTTGGAATTTCAATAAAAAACATGGACCTCATGGAAAAGTTGACCTCGTGTTGGCACCATATAGACTGTATAAACATGGATGAAGTCTCAGTGACGTCACCCACTCATTACCAAAGTGGACTTCGCCATATTGGAAATGCTGTCTCAACCTAACTTTTGGTCAACCAATCACCAGGCAAAGAGGGGGAGCTGAGGCGACCGGAAACAAAGCTAAACCACACTCGTCTGTCAGTCAGTTCAGCCATGCACATTATTATGAATAACTCTTATCCTTCATAAAATCAAAACACATGCCTCCCTCTGCGCAAAGTGTGTGCCAGGGGGGACATGAATTATTCAGTCCACATTTGTTTTTGAGCCAGGCTGTAAACGTGTTTCTTTCTGCTGTAAAAACTGCCATTTTTGTCAGTACATGTACTATATGTGACTTCTGCAGCCAGCCTCAAGTGGACACTCAAGGAACTGCAGATTTGAGCACTTTCACGTTGGTTTAATTTTTCAACACCAGAGGTTGGCGCTTGGTTGGCACAAAAGGAAAAGTGTTGGTAACACCAAAGTCCAATGAAATAATTCTCTGGAGACAGTGAATGTCGATACTGTACAATATCCACTGGTTATTAACTCAATCGAAAAAATATAAAATATAAAAGTTGGGATATTTTATTAAAAGAGGTAGACTGAGACATGGACCATCACCACAGTTATTTGTGCTTACCAAAGCCTATAAAAGCAGCATTAGAATGAATGATTTAACTTAAATGTCTTTGAGTTTCATTATAATTCAATAAGAATTCAAAAGATAAAAGTAAGTTAGTGGAGCATGCCAGAAAACCAATGTATCTGCTGCACCTAACAGCTCTTTAATGCAGTTAAGTTGCAGTAAAAGGCTGCAGAGTGAATTAGTGACTTCCTGCTTAAAATCCTGGTTTCAAGAAAAGATTGCAAATCAGAATCACAATCAGAGATACTTTATTAATCCCAGAGGGAAATTTGGGTCGTTACAGTTGCTCTCACACACAATATAAAAAGGCCCCTGGGACCAGGGGCGTGTCCAGAGGGGTGGCATGGGCCCACCTTGAAATGGATTGGCCACCCCAAAATCCCAATCTATGACTGGCTATTTGCCTTATCAGAGGTGGCATAAAAATATAGTGAGGGCCACACTGTTCAGCTCCTAATGCCAATTTCATTTAGACAGGGCAACGTTTCGATCTACAAGATCTTCCTCAGGCTAGTAAAAGAGGCGGGACTTAAGTAAAAATCAGCTTTTCAGGCTGTGTTGCAACAGGCTTCTTTTTTCTCTTTTTGTTTGTTTGTAACTTAAGTTGTAAATCGGACACATTTTTACAATCACTTAAATCGCCCCCGTGCTGGCCTTTACAAATAATGCAGGTTTAGGCACTTTTTCGCATCAGCTTCACTAAACTAAAGAGGCTACGTCCACTTGTAATATACGGTTTATGGTTATTAATACTGAATGCTTACTCATCCCTTGTAAGCCTTTACCATTTTTCTTTGTTTCATTGGCTGTTAATCATACACACTCATCAGTCTATATGTAAAGTCAATTAAATATCTTTGATGATTGTATGCCCTGTGTTTCACCTTAAATCCATCTGCATTGGAGCAATCTGCCCTCAACTGTCCCTCTTAATTGGGGACATGAAAGACAGCAAAATAAATTGCGTGCATTTTTTCCCATGAAGAAGAGAACATGATTGGTAGCCATCAGGTATTTGGCTGCTTTGTCTGACGGGGGATTCCGGCCATTACTGGACTTGACTCATTAGCGAAGCCACGGCTTGGCTTCATTAAACGCACTCGCCACATTCTTTAAAAGGAATTTGGATTTTTAAGGCCTGGGACGGAGGAGATGGATGAGATGTCACGGTAACTGACCAAAGACAATTGTTTTGAAAAGATGCCACCACAAACAGCAGCTTTCATCTTGGCGGTTGTGAGGCCTTTGAAGGAACGCTACGTTTGATGTTCATATTTTAGAAGTAGAATAGTGATTTGTGCTCTCTGTTTCTGATCTCTGGACCGACTGCTTAACAAGTTGCCGCTGTTGTGAGGGTCAGGATAAAGGACAAACTTACTCAACAGTGTCACTCTGTAGTGTGGAGCAATGCTCTGGAGGCCAGGCCCCGACAGAACCGGCTAACGATAACCATCCTTCACTTCTCTGTGCAGGTAATTCTGTGTTGCATTACAGTATGCTAATATTAACAACACAGTCAGTCTTGTCTGTGAGCTGCCAGTTCACCCCACAGTTTGGTCAGCTGCCACTTTATAAGAGCCAGGCCAAGCTGAAGTAGCGATCTGGCAGGACGACCACTTTGTCCAAGCTCCTGTAGTTCATGACAGATCTGTTCTGACTAGGGAGGTATAAAATGTCAATACAGCAATATATCGTAGTCCGGACTTGTGTGATACAATTATTAAATCAGTGGTGCTGATTGATATCTAATGTAAACAAGATTCCCCAGCTAATTCGACTCATTGAGTCACCACTTCAGGACTCCTCATATTGGACATAAATGAGGGCAATGTGAACTAAAGTTATTTGGCCGAAAAGAAGTTACCAGCAGGATGAAAGAAAAAGATGGCAGCAGGATAACGTTGGACAGCGGTGAAAAGAAGTAAAGGATGAAGAGTGATAAGAGGTGAAACTGAGACAAAACTGCAGGGAATAAAAACATTAATCCTGCAGTTATACATTCTTATTAATATTGTGATGTATTGCTATTAGTTCTGACCTTTGCACGTAAAGGTCAAGTCTTTGTAAGTAAACAGAAAACCAAGATCAAATCTTTCAGGTGGCGAGCCATTCAAAGACATAGCTTAGAAAATGTATTGCTGAGCTTTCCAAAGAACAAACCTCAGAACCATCTGTAGACCTGCCTGCAGCTCTTCATGCTATGCTCATGCTTATGCAGCAGCAGAGAGGGTATGTCCATCAGTTACTTATTTTGTGCAAGCTGAATTAACTTGATGATTTAAAGCGCAGGTAGCCTAATAGCCGCTGCATTAGTCCCCATGTTCAGAGGTCTAAGTCCTGAAGAAGGGGCGGCCCAGTTCGAATCTGACCTGTGGCTCCTTTCCCGCATGTCATTCCTCACTCTCTCTCTCCATCTGACTCTATCTACTGTCCTTTCTCTGAAATAAAGGCTTAAAATGCCCCAAACACAGCTTAAAAAAGATAGATGACAAATAGTGCTTCTTCAAATGGCTGTACGATACCTTTCACAATGCATTGTGGGACAGTACAGTCAAATTTAAAATGTTTTTACCTCAGGAAAGATTTAATGTGGCGTCGCTCTGACACACACGAGAGCTCTGTGTTGTTTGGTCCTCATTGTCTGTTTCAGACGTGGTTCTGGAGAGTCTGATACAGATTCATCTGCTGAAGAAGCTCTGATAATACTGAATGAATCTGGTACTCTGCACTTTACTGAACGACCTGACATCCCTTATGTAATCATGCCATGCTTTAAAAATGTATTTTTAATGATTTGAGATTCATGTTTAATATGTTTTGTCCTGTATGGTTGTTTTATGTTTTTATGCTCTTGGTGCGTCCGGGCAATAAAGGTTTGATTAAATGAAATGTATGGTAAGAACTGAAGTGTTCCCCTAACTTCTACTCCTGTACTATTCTCAGGATCCCCTAACCCTCACCATCAATCTGGAAACAGAACTTATTCAATAATAAGCAATGAAAATGTGTTTTAGTTGTTATGCATGCTTGACCTTCACTGAGCAGTATTTATTAATTTTAAGTTTCTTGGCTGTCACTTTAAATCTAAATCAATCTCCTGTATGTTAGAGCATTACTTGTGGCATCACAACTGGTTTGAAAGTATTCTCATTAACAATATAGTGAGGTTGAAACTAGAAGCTGCCAAAGCAAAAACACTAAGACTGGACTTTTTTTAAATTATAAAGACCCTGAAGACCCGGGATCTATATTTAGAGTGAAAATAATACATGAATTCAAGGTTAACCAGCATTCACTGCACAATTTGTTTCACATTATTTTTATTATTTAGATTGCACCTCAGAGGGACGAATGGATGTTTCAGCTTCTGTTTGGTTGTCGGTGAAATGTCCTTAAATGACACAAATACTTACGGGTTCACAGGTTCATGTGTTGTCAGTTGTTGTTTCCAGGAGCTTATCATGACTTTGTGAGAGTTTTTCTTTCTCTTAACAAAATATCCTCATTGATGAGTGTCTGTGTGACTCTGCGATGCCTCCACCTTTCTCCACACAGCAACAACTTAATCCCTCACTAACGGAGACTGTCCCCAGGCTCTCCATTCAGACCCCAGTCCCCTCTACCAACACCTGACCTTTGACATCGTGGGGAAATTGACAATGGAGGAGGAGGAGGTTGGAGGAAAGACGGGGGGGTTACAGAGTCCAATAGCAACAAATCCAAGGAACTCTACATGTTTAGCTACAACTGAAATTAAAGAAGAAGAGGCAGAAGCTGAGGAAAAGGACAAAAAAAAGGAGCAATCGAAACTACAAAAAAATAAAATGTCACTCAGAGTTGCCACCAAAGTGAATATCTGTAATTCTAGAAGTGCAGCCACTTTCTATAACTGGATAAATATTTCCAAAATGTCAAAATATCGACTTATTCTTGAGTCCGATTGAGTCCAGCCTGATACTTTTGAAAATAACCACAAGTTCCCCAGAAATCAAAGTAAAAG
Source organism: Tautogolabrus adspersus (assembly GCA_020745685.1). Lineage (NCBI taxonomy): Eukaryota > Metazoa > Chordata > Actinopteri > Labriformes > Labridae > Tautogolabrus > Tautogolabrus adspersus. The sequence continues at coordinate 5,756,108 of CM036548.1, read as the reverse complement.
GCTTCCCTTCCTCTACCTTCATGGCTTTACTGGATATTCCTGGATAGTCAGTCAATAAAGACTCAGCTGTTTCATTTAACTCTGGATTTTTCCGATCCAGCTTCGAGGGCATTCATGGGATCATTGGACATCATCAAAGCCATGACTGAAGTATTCAGTATGATATGAAACTCCATGGATAATGGAAAAATCTGAGGCAAGACCACAGAGATCAGACCAACCCGTGAATCTCAATTTGTGATTCAGGCTTCAAAGATGTGGCTGTGTTTGCTTTTCTTTCTTTTCTTTTGTTATTGATCTACCGTAGAGGCAGCTCGATGTGTGCAGCTCTGGAGTCCAAGACACATTTACCCAAGGGAATAATAAAGTGTATTCGCCATATCTTATCACATCGTATGATATGGTATCATATCACATTGTATGTTTTCAGAGACATTAACCAGACAACTCCTTTTTACATTAATTATAAATGCACCAAAGGTTAATAATTCTGATGTATGACACGGTACAGCACACCAACTCATCATCTTAAAAATGGTATCGGTGTGCTGGTATAGGAGTATCCTCTGTCTGCAATGGTGGGTGGGTTGATGGTTTGAGTAAGGAAGCAGATCAGTGCAACAGTGTGTGGTAACGTAACGAAGTGTAACGTAGCGTAACGTAACGTAGCGTAACGTAGCGGAACGTATTGTAATGTAACGTAGCGTAACGTATTGTAATTTAACATAGCGTAACGTAACGTAGCGTAACGTATTGTAATGTAACGTAGCGTAACATAACGTAGCATAACATAACGTAGCATAACATAACGTAGCGTTATGTATTGTAATGTAACGTATTGTAACGTAATGTAGCGTAACGTAACATAACGTAACGTAGCGTAACGTAACATAACATATCGTAAATTAATTGTCGTATCGCTTCGTATATTGTGTAGTATCTTATTGTATCGAGTAACGGAACACATCGCATCCCACCACATCCAAGCACACTCCATCATGCCCACTGTACTGTATGGTAACGTACATTTTACATAGTATATCATATGGTAATGTATAGTACGGTAGTTGATGGTAGGGTTTGAAAAGTCAAATGTGATCTCTCTCTTTCCTGTGAATTAGAAAAAGGACCAAAGAATATGAATCGCCAACAAGGTTGTTAAATTTAAACAACACCTTCACAATGCAATCTCTCAACAGGTAGGTGTAGCTGACGGAAAGCTTGAATCTCCTTTTTTCATTTGTTCACTCAGTAATGGATGCAATTTTAAATGTATCAAGTTCAGTAATTCCACCAAAAATATACTTAAGTTAAAGTAAAATGACTGATTTTAACAATACTCATAAAAGTGCAAGTACACCAAAAAGCTTCTCAATTACAGCAACGTGAGTAAATGTGATTTGTTAGTGTCCACTCCTGTGTAAGCGTTGCCATGAGTAACATGTCCTGGTGCTGTTAGAAAGCTGCTATGACGGTTAATAGTAGGAATATTAAAAGAAAAGACGAGGAATAAGAAAGGAGGCAATGAAAAAGAGAACAACAAATCAAGAGGAAACATAGACAATAGATAAATTAGACAGATTTAAGGCAGCTTGTAAGAACTACAGGAGTCTAAATTAATGGTGGATTGGTGTCAGAGTTCAGTTCTGAGCAGAGATGCACTGAGGAGTGCTGACCTGAGATTGACTGACTCTTTCTGTTTCACCTCCGTTGCCCTACTTCCCTGCAGGCTGCTGGGCCTTCGGGCGGTGCAGGCGGGGAGGATTAGAGGGGATGCTGGTGTGCAGGGCCGGGCCAGGCTGCAACAACGCCAGCAGCGCTCAGAGCCGGTGTCGCCAGAGAGATCTGCCAGGTACGCCATGGAGGATTAGAGCCAGTAGTGCTGGCACTGGGAGAGGGGGCGACGTGAGGAGACACGTCCAACGGAGCCCTCATCTCTCCTTGGAGCTCTGCATGGCTCTGAGGAAGCATGGGAAATATGCTGGTGGGTTGTTTGAGTATAAGAAAGTGGATGGTGTGTCAGTCAGCTGATGAACACATGGAGAAAATGCTTGAGAAATGTTACACATTCTCGGCTGCAAAAAACAAACAACAAGGCAGGAACAGTGTTAGATCATGGGTATGTGTTGTCACTTAGACTTTTGAGGTTTGGAAGTAGTTGTAGGAACAGTTTTCAACCTCTTTCTGTTGCACTATAGCGCCATCTGCTGAAACATTCTGCTTAAGTAAAACGCCTTCTTCAATCAAGCTTGAGTTCAGGTCTGTGAAGATGAAGAGTTACACGGGCTCTCTGGGGAACTTAATTACAGATCTCAAAGCAGTATACTTAAGAGTATAAAACGACAATAGAAATATTCATTCTGTCATGTTTCAACATTAAAATGAAGTCCCACTTAACTTCTTCACTTACAGACAAATGGCCTAACTGACCACACGGGCGAAACCTTGAGACGAACAGCAGCTTTGGGATTAAATTCTAGTCTAAGATGTTGCCGCTCACACAAGACTTCTTTTCTTTCATCTCAAAAGACCTATTGTTGTTTCCACTTTGTGAGAAATGATGTCACATACAGCTTGCTACCCCATGCAGCAAGCACATCACCTTACCTCATGGGTAAGGAATTAAAAGTGACCAGGTTGTTTACCTGCGCATCATCTCAAGAATCAACTGAAAATGACTCTTAATCACTGGAAAACAGGGAACATAAAATGTCTGCTTAGGGCTTCTGTAATCATAATCATTTGCATAACTTTTTAACTTTACACATGAACAAAACCTAAAACTAACTATTACTCAGTTCTGAACAAAAACAAGTTATTTAACAAATTAAGTTACTTAAATCTGTTTCAAAACTTTTGTTCAAAACATGTCAAACTTGACCACAGCTCTACATCTCACCTTGATTTGATTTCCAGACTTCTCCTTGTATTACCTCTGCACTGTGGGAACAATAAATAATACCCCTTTCAGTGTGTTGATTGGTTGATGATGATGTCACCTCTTCAGGGCTGCGGGGAGACTTCGCCATGGCGACCACTGTGGTCCACTGTTATTGGATTGCCCTCTTCAGACTGCGCAGAGACCTCACAAGGAGACTCACACCTGTTGAAGAGCTCAAACAGTAGAGTTGGGTGACTTCACGGGCTCAGCTGAACCGGGATGCAGCTTACAAATGTCCTGAAAAAACTTCAGGGCCGACTACCTGAGAGTCTTCAGTTTACTCATTTTAGATTAATTAGGATACAGCTATTACAGCATAATAAAATCACTGTGCTGTAATGGTTGATTCAAATAAGGCCTTCATTTTTACTTCAACACATCACAGACGTTCAGCTTTCTTTGGTATACAAGACTGAATAGTCTGGATGGATATTCAATGAACATCTGTTAAAGAGTTTCTATTGTTTCTCCTGGGGGTCAAACACTTTGATCAAAGCTTTACACTTATGATTAGGTGAATGGTATTATGACTACAGAAATACACATTTTCTTACTTTTATTATTCTGCTGTTTATAACTCTTCATCTCATTGTCTTTTGAACTTCTTAGAGATAATATTTCTCTTTGACTTACAGCAAACATTTAGCTCTAACTTGTTATACCGCAAGCAAAATAACTTTCTTTTTGCTGAGTCCAAACACTATGAGGTACAATAAGTTCACGTTGTTTTGTTAGTACAAGTACCAGACATTTGCCCTCCATTCCAGCAGGGGGCAACGTAATTATGTTAGTGGCCCTCCTAAAAACACAAATGTGAACTCTATTGACACATTTGGACGGCAGCCGACACCACAACAACAGACTCTAAAACTCAAACACAACTTTAAGGTCGGGACATTCATAACCTTCAAGAATCAGCGAGGGATGGAGCACTTTGAAGACCAGGAAGACCACATGACCTTTACCCTCAGAGCTCCAGGGCCACATTTTGACAAGTTGTAGTATACTTTGAATAAGTCGATTATGAATACTTATAGTTTAATAAAATGACAAATATATCACTTTCATCAAAGTTCATTATTCAAACATTTTTAACCCAAACTGCAAATAGTAATGTTTCATTTAATGAATCAGCACAGAGACATTTTAAGGACGCACACTTCACGTATACAGCAAAGTCAAAGTCTCAGCTCAGTGTCCGTCATGTTGAAACTCAAACTCAAAGTTTAGCTGCTGAAGCTGCAGAGAAGTGTCAGCTAACCAATATCATCCATTGTACTTGTTTCTTTATTTACAAACCTTCGTTGATTCTGTATTTACAGACTATGTTCTGCATGCAATAATAAATAACCTGTTTTAAACTGTGATAAAAGTTAAAGAAGAGAGACTACTTGAAGCCTTCAGACTCAAACCTGCGATCGATGATTATTTACATGTTGGAGCGACTCGCTGTGAACACAACAGACATTTAAACATAAATAAAATGTGTTATATGCTCCCATTTAAGAGTGGATACAAAAAAAGAACATTATAAACAAAATAAATATGAAATATAAAAATGCAACCAACAAGATCTATTTTCATTGTAGTTAAATTCATCAATAATTCCCCAATAAAACAGACACATGTAAATGTATAAAAAGGCGTAACATGTCAATCAGTGCCTCTCCAGAGGGCGTCCTCAAGTGTGCGTTTGATTTCTAAACAACAGGAATATATTGAGTTAAATCTCACGCAGGACTTTTCAATATTTCATATTGAAAGTTGACACTAGAGAATTTTGAAAGCTGAATTCAATCGATTCATTATTTATGTCGGCAATAAAATACTTCTCAGCTAATCAACTCACTGAATAATCTGTGGAGCTTTTTTAGCAGGAAAACTTGGAAAGTGACGTTGAAGCGGTTGTGTATTTATTGAAAGTATATATCTGAAATCGTTCTTATTTGACCTTTAAATGTGTATCTGTTTTTATAACTTTAAAGCTTAAATCTACATGCAAAAAGATCAACATTCACTAATACACAAGAACATAAAACAAGTTTCTGCTTCACTCAAGTGTCACCACCAGGGGGCAGAGTAGAGCTGTGTCAGTACTGGACAGAGTGCGTCCTCTCAGCTTATATCATCAATCAAATGTAGAATTCTTGTTCTTCTTCTTCTATCACCTTTTCTTCTTCTTCTTCTTCTTCTTCTTCTTCTTCTATTTGTGCGCTCATAATGCTGCAGCTGTCCGAGTGGTTTATGGACACATCACTCAGGGACGGAGCAGCACCTGTGCTCATACTGGGGCTGCTCATACGAGACCCTATCAGGGTGGAGGGAGTGCTGCTGTTGCTGAAGCCGTTTGGAGTTCGTCTAAATGCGGCTGATTTATAAATGTTCTCTGGGATGCTGGGAGAAAATGAGCTTCCGAAGTCGTCTGACTGTGCCGATAACGGCCGAGGAGTCTGTCCCAGGCTGGATTTGATGTATGCAGACACCACTGTGAGGTCCACGCTGCTGCCCGAGTTTACTTTGTCCCCTGTGTCCACATCCGTCTCCTCCGCCCCGACCAGAGTGTCCACGTTGAGCCGAAAAGGCGGGATAAGGGAGCTGCGTCTGTTGAAGGAGTGGCTCCTGTGATGGAGGCTGGGAGAGGGACCAGGGGAGGAGCAGGTGGAGTGGGAGCTTCCTGAGCCCAGGTTTGGTAGAGAGAAGAGGGATCCGGATCTGTGGCCTCTCCACTCAGACCTCCAGCTGTCCGGATAGTGGCGGTCCGTCCACTGCTCCTCTTCATCCAGCTCCTCAAAGGCCAGAGAGTGGGAGCTGTGGGGGGTCTGGTGGACTCTCGGGCGGGATGAAGACCGGTGGTGATGGTGTCTGCGGTTCTTGGAGGAAGCAGAGCTGCGGGTGAAGGTGGATGGAGCCGAGGCTGATTCAGTGATAGAGGAGGATAAGTAGGAGCGATCTTGATGGTGTTGGAAGTGTGAGCCCTGGATCTGAAAAGGAAGGAAGAGAAAAGCTATTAGAACATATACTCCATCGTCCTTATTTCATCTCTGTTAAAGTTTCTGCATAAAAACATAAACATCTGGAGGTGTGGGACCAGGTTTCTGGTTTACATGTAGCCTGGGCAGTATAAGGCTCTGAAGCTGTTTGTGTGCTGAGCAGAAGGGACAGAACTCATCCTGGGACCTCTTGACTTGAGCTCTAATTATTGTCTTTGAACAGATACTTGCAGCTAAAAATCCTCTCGTAGACATCTTGTCTTAACACCAAGTCCAGATTTTGAAGCTGCTAGTCGATCTGTAAACAGAAGCAATGCATGGAAAAGAAAGTCATGGCCAAAGGTCCTTTATTGATAAGCGCTGGCTACATAGAGGCTATCGTCTTTTAACTTGTTGATAGTAGAGATGCTCAGCAAAAAAGCCCTCCAAGAAAGTCAGAATCCCCTATATCAGAACGATTAAAGCATTTTCTTTATTTTAAAGGAAAACAAACTTGAAAAGCTTGTTTTTCAATAATAAAATAATTATATAAAATAAGTCTAAATGATCAATTCTTAGCTGAAAATCAGACTGGAGTGTATTTTATTTATAATCATTTGAATAGGTGATACTGGTGTTTCTTGTTTGGCTAACAAGAACAAGTGAATGATCTAAAACCTCTAACAGACGACAATGTTTTCTTTGAAGAAACAAAGATCTCAAAACTGACTTCAAAATAAAAGCCTGTGAGACTATTGCCTTTGCACAAGTGAAAGTTTACATAGTTCATAGTTCATTTTTCTAGTACTGTTGTATTTCTATTAGAAATGGGAAAAAAATCGATTTATGTAAAAATCGAGATTCTTCTCTTCTAAGATTTAAAATCGATCCATAACTTCCAAAGATTGATTTTTTTTTTAGCCAAATAGAGCAGCAAGAAATTCAGCCAGTCTCACAGATGACTGGAGTAGATCCTGAAGTATGTACTAACTCATAAATAGACTTTGAATCCAGAATCGTTTTGAATCGGAAATCGATTCTGAATCGAATCGTGAGACACCCAAAGATTCCCAGCCCTAATTACTACTGTATTTTTCTACTTAATTACTGTAAATATATTTGTTTTTAAATTTGTGCCATCTTTTCCTGATTGTAACACCTTTTTTTTTTTTTACAGCTGTTGTAACAACCAAATTTCCCCCAATGGGGATCAATAAAGTTGATCCTATCTTATTTTTCATTTAGTTTCATTGGTTGAAAGGCAGACTGCTCTTTGCCAAACCAAATATTTTATAGAAAGTGATACTCCTCTTCGACAGCAGAGGTTTTGACTTGATATAGCTGGGAAAGAACAAGTTGAACTACAAACATTAGCGTTGGCTCCGTACCTCTAAGTGTACCACAAAGCCCTGAGGGTGAGCAAGCATACAGAAATAGCTTGGAGCAGGGTAATCTAAATGGTATGCAGTTGTTTGTAGTGTTTTTGATCACACATGTAAATCCCTCTCTTGATAAACCTCTATTAGCTAACACAGAAGGTGTATCGACGTCTCAGGAATGCTATTAAACCAGAAAAGTTACCAATGACACTTGATTCTTGAAACAAGCTGAGAAGGTGTTGTTTGAGATGTTTCTTTGTATGTCCCTGAAAGTTTACTAAATGATGAGGTCACAGGCGATCAAAGAAAGGAGGTGCTCTTTTTCTCCATGTGGGGCTGACATGCAACCCAGCGCTCCTCACGCGACGTGAACGCCTCAAAATGACAGAGGAAGGAGAAAGCGGTACAAGGGGGTTTATAAAAGCCCCCCCCACATGCCCCCTGTTCTCAGCCCGACTACTTTATAAATCACAGCACCAGCTGGAGAAGTCATCAGTGTCCAGAGAAACCCCATGTGTGTCACGCCTCCATTTATAGGCAGACGTATCTCAGAACACAGACACTGCTGCTATACTACAAATCTGCAGCCTGATTATCCTCCACAAGGTAAAAAGAAATATGGCAGACTCCCCTGTTCTGACACAAATGTGGAAAGGTTTCGGTTTTACAGCATGTTAGGCAGCTATGTTCTTTTTAACGCTGAGACGCTTCAGTTTCTGGGCTTTGTTTTCCACCTCTGTACGTCTCGATGCTGATAGTTTCTCCATACCTCTTTTCTCATGTCGTTCTATCATCCGTTTTTCCTACCAAACAATATAGGCAGAAGCATTGACTTTCCACACACGGCCTCAAGACAATCATTTCCAAGAGCACAGGGATGGAGGGGGAGTTTCCAGATTTCCATATGTTCAGGCTCAAAACAATAAAATATCATAGAAGCAAATCTAAAAGTTTCCTGAGAAGAGTTGAACTGTGATTTACCACATCCTCATGAGAGACTAAAGCCAGAGCAGGAAACAAGTGATGTCTGTATCCAAACGTCGATAAATATTCTTGTTTTATATTCTGCCATTATTCAGTTCATGTAACTTCAAATGTGACTCTGAATTCATATTTAAAGGACTTTCTACAGAAACAACTCCATTTACATCATGGTGAAGTACGTTAATAATACTTCATCTTAGACTCTTTTCTGATGGGCACTTTTACCATCTTCTGACATTGAGCTTTAATGATTCATCTGAAAAAGGGAAACATTCGTTTTTAATACAAACTTCAAATCATCTCAGCAACAAAAAAAAAGAAGCAAAGACTGAATCTGTCCTTCTCCCACTATCCCACTTTTGAAGCCCAACACAGATTCTGCTGTTCAACATGAGTCTGCTTCTAATCCAGGTTTCTGCCTCTCAAAACAAGTTTTTCCTTTCCACTGTAGCTTTGCTAAATGTTGCTTAGCCAAGTCAAAAGTCAAAGTCATCTTTATTGTCAATTTTTGCCATACATACTGGACATGCAGAAGAATCGTTTCTCTCTGAAGCACGGTGCAAATTGTAAAAGTACAAAAAGATAAAAAAAGAAAATACAAAATATGAAGGATAAAATACAGATATACAAAAGGACAAAGATAATGTGCCAAAAGATAATGCTTCTTGGCAGCGGTGGGATTCGAACCCACGCCCCCGAAGAGACTGGAGCCTTAATCCAGCGCCTTAGACCGCTCGGCCACGCTACCTTATGTTCTGTCCTCTCAAACAGCAATTTGAGCTGCTGAAGTAAGATGAGCCACCTTCCGATTGCTGGCAACGTGATTTTCATTTTTGTTTATTTACCACTTTAAGGACTGGTTCTGTCATGCACTGTGCATGAGAGAAAAGTATTCTAGAGTGAATCTGTGCAGCCCTCCTGCCTAACAAAGGGAAGCCCTGCATACAGAATGTGTTGGAGAAATAAGTGAACAAGTGTAAGAAACTCTCCTCTGTTTATCCCTCTCTTTCCTTTCCTTTTCTCTGTACTTGTCTTGTTACTTATTTCTCCTACACTGAGCAGGAAGAGGCCGTTTGTGTTGCAGCTGTTATTTTAAACGTACTGATAATCGAGGGAGGCCAAAGTATGATCTGTGTTTGCGTCTTGTTGTCCCGAAGATGCCACAGATCAACTGCACACATTAGTTATTAACTGAAGCTATTTCTGTCTCGATCTGCTAACACAAAACGACAGGATGGGTTCAGTTTTCTATCAGCACAACCTGCTACAATGACAGAGAGGTGCTGCAGCAGGGGGTGCTGGGTAATGAGGTTGTTGACATGTCGATGATCAGACCCTTACTCTTGAAAGCCTGAGTTATCTTGGGATAAGCCGGGTCATCCAGAGATGTGACCTCTGCAGGCCAAAAAGCCCCCCCACAAAGGAACACTAATCCTCACCGACACAGGACATGTGTTCATTTATTAAACTCACTTCTTCTGTTCAGCTGGTTGGACTTTGTTTCTTAAGCTTAGATTATTTATAACATAGTTTTTAACCTTTATTCCTTTGAGCCCGGAGAAGCTGAGCCCCCCCACACACAAATAAAGATACATTGCTGTCAAAAATAAATATTTCTATTTTTCCCATTGATAAAATCCAAACAGAATAGGCCCACAAATACTTGTTCACTAAAAGATTATTGCATCAACTATCCAGTAACTGTGTCGTCCCATCCACCACCTGACGCCCAGCCATCCCATCGGACTGTGTCGTCCCAACATCCACCGCCGTCCTCATTCCTGCGCGGCCTGCTCCGACCTCCACCTCAGCGGCAAGGAAGAGTGAACAACAGGAACACGAGGAATACAGGAGAATGCGGAGAGACTAATGCCTGCATGCTACCATACAGTATGTTGGCATAATGTGTCACAGTGTTGGCGACCACATGACTTCAACACAGGTGGCAGTTTAGCATCATGCATATGTTCCATTGTCATGATAGATTAGCTCATTGTTTCCCTCAGTGCTGTTCCAATCCCAGTAATGGACTGCTGCTAAATCTGCTTTAATCTGTCACCGCCTGGACACATACCGCCTCTGAAAGTGATACCGTCCACACGAGCATTATTATGTGTTTGTGTGTGTGTGTGTGTGTGTGTGTGTGTGTGTGTCCTTATATGAGAAGTTATGTGTGTATACAGATCTGTTCTACATAAGCTTTTGGGTGATCATTGAAAAAAGATGTGCACATGGCAGCCTCTGCCATGTGGGTGTGAATGTGTAGGTGTGACCTGTGGTGAAAAAGCAGTCAGTAGACTAGAAAAGCTCTACACAAGCTCAAGTCCATTTACCTTTTTACATGCTCAATGTTTACAGTGGGGATGAAGGATAGATGGATGCGGATGGATACATTAATGATTGGTGGGATGGATTTAAGACTGCTTCCAATTTATGGGGCACAAAGCTGCTTTGTCTTCTTTATGAGTTTGTTATTTTTGGCTTCAGAGTGTGTTTTACATTCCTCTCTGAAGTTGTTTTCTTCTCTTTTCTCTCTCTCTCTCTCTCTCTCTCTCTCTCTCTCTCTCTCTCTCTCTGCTTCTGTTGATTTTTCAAACAAGACACTGACTTGTGTCTGTTTGTCTTGTACACTCTTTCATATCGTATTGAGAAGTTCTTCTTTCTGTGTGTTTTTGGTCCTGAAACACTCTCACTGAGAATAGAGTTTCTTATATAGATAAAAAATAAAAAAGAAGAAGAAGAGCCTGGTATTCTTACATATATATTGTTAAAAGGGGTTCAGCTGTAGCTCAGGAAATAGAGTAAGTAGTCGACTAATCTCTGTGTATATGTATGAGAATATGAATGTGTGTAACAGGTGTGAACGTGTAAAGAGATTTGAGTGGTTTCTAAGACAACAGAGGCATTACATACTGTAAGAACATTTACCCTAAATTACAGACTTACCTTGATTCTTGTAAACAGAAAAAAATCAATCAAAGCCTTTTTGTTTAGAAATGATCAACAGCTTCTGTTGCAAGAAAACTGAGTTGAGCTCAGACTCCTCAGACATATCCTGATAACTTAAAGTGGGTAAAGCCGTGTTGATCTCATTTTGGAGCGGGCGTACAACTAAGTCTGGGCAATACGTTGAGACTTTAAGATACATCGATATATTGTCAAACGAGGTACAGGGTCAGCTAATATAGTTTATACTGATAAAGTTTGTGTTGCATTAAAATACGGTTATTTCTCCCTTAGAGCGGCAAGTTCGCCAAAGACAATCTTTGTCCAGTGGTGCCTTCAAAATCCACATAAAATTATAGTTCCTGACAGTACGTTTAATAGTGAAGTATGTTAACTGTCTACAATTTCATTTAGGTTTTTCAGTTAAATTCCTCGAAGTGTATATCACATGTTCCCTTGAGATTTGTTGAGCATGGGTAAAAACTTGCACCAATGGAAAAGCTCTCTCACCTGCAGAAGGATCTTATTTCCATCGTAGTCCTCTGTCTGCCAACGGACCTCACTGATTGGGCTGCAGGTGTGAGGCAGCAAGGGCACCAGCGCCCCCACATCTCGTACCCTCACCTCCATCACGGCTGAGTCCAGAACAATGGGACTCTCACCTCGCGGGAGTCTCTTAAATGACAGCTGGATCTCCATCTCCGGGTTTGAGTAAACCACGAAGAAGCAAAAGTCCTCCTTCTTCTGTGCGACCCTCCGCTGAAGCAGCAGCCTGTAAAGCCGCACCATGTCCACATAGTTTTCATGTCTGCAATAAACCGTAAATCGCACGATTTCTTTCCCGTAATGCACCTGACGCACGGCCCAGAGCGGCGTTCCAGGAGACAGAGTGAAGAAGTCCTGACTGCATGGGGCCAAAGGCAGCATCCGTCGGCCGTTGCTGACTCTTTCGGTGTGGTGGTAGCTCCAAGGTGGGTTCTGCAGAGCGTGGTGCAGCATCAGAATCTGCTCCTCACCGCCGTATCCCTCCTGGAGGAAGAGGATGACCGCCATGGCCGGCTGGCAGGCTACTTCTAGGAGGCCGTTTTGGTGGGGCTTTGTTCGGGTTTGCTGGGAGACGGAGGCCCGCTCTGAGACTCTGAAGAGCTGCAGCTCAGGGTGAACCCACGCCAGCACGGCATCAGCAGCTCGTTGAAGGAACTTTCCCTGGCCGGGGTCTGCGATGAGGTGGACGCTGACGAGGAAGGGGTCCTGGAAATCACCCATGGATAACTCACCTCCACATACAACAGCATCAAGGTGAGAGAGAGCAGACAGGGCAAGAAGGGAGGGGGAGGAGAAACACGAAATATCATTACAATCAGCTTGTAGAATAAGACATTTTTCATACATTTGAATACACACCTTTAGTCTTAAAACAAAAATCCAGATAAGGTTGAATAATAACGCAGGATGTTCCTCTTCTATACATATCCTTTCCTTTGTTTACCTCTTTGTTCAGGTCCTATCCCCCTCCTACAAGTCTCTCACTTTTCACATTTCACTTATCAAGATCAAACTTGGTCTTTCCTCCAACTTCTATGTTTACCTTTCTCCCCCACCGCTCCCCACTTCCCTCAATCACACCCATGTGGAGCCGGGCTCCTCTGTGGAGGCTCATTAGTGCCATTAGGAGGTCATTACTGAAGCCCAGAGGAATGTTCAGGACCACAGCAGGAGCCATGCATTCAGGTGTAGCCTCCCCCTGAACCCCTGACCTGGAAAAGCCTGGTATACTTATACAGGTACTTCAAAACTTCCACTGAAATGTTTGCCAGTGTTTTACTCTTCTATGTAACATACTCATACTGTATCTCCTCATCTCCATGTTCCCTCGTTTGTTGCTCAGAGCACTTTTCTTGCAGAGTTTATGTGACTTCTCCGGGGACTTGTCCCATTTCGTCTCTTGTTTCTGGCTGTTTGGAAAGGGCACGCAGTCAGAGACACAGACTTCTTGTCACTGGCACAGCAGACCTTTTGGCTGTTGCCAAAATGTCTCCATGAAACAGAGAGGGGCCAAACAGGGACAGGTTCACTCTCATGAGTCCTGCTGGCCTTTGCTAAAGAAAACTTTCTACTGGAGCGAAGAGGTGACCTTTTCTAGATGTTAGGATCAGTTTACAAGTAAACATTGTTTAAAGGTGGCTGTTTAGAGGTGTGCTGACACCAAGAATGACACAAAAGACCCAAGAGTTCATGACTTGATTCACTTAAAATGTACCTGGAATTAAATCAGAGTGTTTCCAAGTATAGATTGGAAAAAAATACAATCTCTGTTTTTATGATGATCAATAGTATCGAAAAAAGTACAGAGGCTTTAAAAAAGTTCAGGTTCAAAGTCATATTTCTAACCAAAAGCTGCCACAAGTGAAAGGGAGAGAGCACTTTGCAGGAGTTTGCCTACACTTTTTGGTCATTTAAAACAGGAAATGATCAATTATTTGTTGCCTAAGACGTCATAGTTTGTTTTTACTAGCATTGGCTTGGTTTAAAATATAGTGTCAGAACATATTACTGCATGTGTGTCACTACCTGTACATCTTAGTTACTAACCACATACTTTCCTGGGAGCTCCTGAGCTTCCTCAGGATCGTTGGTGGCTTTGTTCTTATCTCATCTCCCTCTATCCCATTTTTCGAGTCTGGGGCGGTTTTAGCAGATGGCTGTTCATCATGAGTCTGGTTTTGCCCGAGGTTTCTGCCTCTTAAAGGACGTTTTTTATTGCCACTGTAACGTTGCTAAATGTTACTAAGTGCTGTGCCAATGATGGATTCATGTTGTGTCTTTGTAACATAGCAATAAGTACGGTCTTTTACCTGCTCTTTTGTTTTTTGTGTCTTGAGATAACATTTGTTGTGAATTGGTGCTATACAAATAAAGATTGATTGATTGAACATCCCAAACCATTTTCAAATGTTGTTTTTTTTGGTGGTTTATGGTGTAAAACAGGAAATCTCTAAATAAAGATTCTACCATTTGATTCTTCCAGTCTTCAACTAAGTTTAAACAAAGTCAAAGAAGGAAATAGTTGATTAGGATTTTCACACATTGTCCTTAACAAATAACTGAACAGGTTGGACTGATGGCAACAGTCACACGCGCTCGCTGCTGTCTCAAAGTAGTTGGGTTTAATTTAAAGATCTACAATGAGCTAACCAAGAAAGTAAATGTATTTCAATCTATTTAAAAATGGAAGGCTACATGTACCAGTCAAAGACCATCTGAATCAGCTCTCTCATGTACAGTATATTTTTTGACCCTTTGTAAGATGTTCCTGCTCTATTTTTGAGGAAACATGGGATTCAAACTACTTGAGGGTGCCATTAAGAACATTAAGAGTGCACATGGCTCATACTTATGTTACTGGATTACTTCAACTGTCCTGTCATCTATGTAAATGAAAACATGGAAACCTTTAGGAGTTTTGGAAAAAGACAAACACTACATTTTAAAATCTTAAAAAGGAAAACAAAACGTTATAATGAGAAAATATGTACAATTCAATACAAAAGTACAATTCTGCAAATCAGGTTGAGGTATCCAGCTAATTCTCGTAAAAAAAAAGTGAGGAATTTGATTTTTCCCAGCAGCAGCATCAGTATTCTTAAGTACTTAATATTTCTAAGCCAAGGCTAATGTCCATCAGCAAATGGAAATTAGCCTTGTGTGTAAAACCTAAGTAGATGCGATAAGGTTATTTGAAAGAGATCTGATTTATTAAGAAGATTAACAATTGATTCACGTTCAATAAAATGGCCTCTAAGTTCAACCCTGACCTCAAGTGTCCTCATGTGGCTCAGTTTGTCTAATGAGATCAAATAAAAGCAGGATCAAGACTGATCCACTGCAGGGCTAAGATCAATTCAATGCCAAGGCTCCGACGTCCTTACACACACAGACACACACAGAGACACACATAGACACACAGAGAGACACACAGAGACACAGAGAGACACACACAGACACACACACAGACACACAGACACACACAGACACACAGAGAGACACACACAGAGACACACACAGACACACAGAGAGACACACAGAGACACACACAGACACACAGAGAGACGCACACAGACACACACACAGACACACACAGACACACAGAGAGACACACACAGAGACACACACAGACACACACAGACACACAGACACACACAGACACACACACACAGACACAGACAGACCCACGCAGACACACACAGACAGACACACACACAGAGACAAACAGAGACACACAGACACACACAGAGACACACAGAGACACACAGACACAAACAGACAGACACAAACAGAGACACACAGACACACACAGACACAAACAGACACACACAGACGCACAAAAACGGGTCCTGATCCCATTAGAGTCGAAATCTGTCTTCCTGATTTGTAGCTGGCATCAAAACGCCAAACAAAAGGATAAGAGGGATCTTTAAGGGAATTTACTGTCAAGCTCATTGTCCTGTAACACAGAGAGCTTTATTTCTCTAACTCCTACGTACCTCTCACAGTATCCTTTTCCACAAGACAAGAGCCTGAACGGAGCCAAACAGAAGCAGAGAGCTTCACCCAAACTGTCTCACTGCTGCCTTATTAGAATTACAATTTATTTGAATGTTGCAGACGTATCAAAACAGGCTAAACAATGAAGCTTCAACTCTATAGGGAGGAGGGGGTGGAGGGAGACAGCTCTCTCCAGTGTTTTGAATTTGGACTGCAGTACCCATTTTAAATTGTACGTGTCAGAGTTACACATCCCTCCTTTAAACCTTTTTTAACCTGACCCAAAATGTTGCAGTCAAGGCCTGTCAGTTGTTTCCATCCACTTTAACTTTGTGGATTTTATGTCTTTGGCTGACGTCTTACAAAGAATGATTTATTTGTAGGGGACCTAACATCTGTACATAATGGTAAAAAAACTCAATACATAGATGCATTGAGGCTTTTAAAGGCCAAAATCAACAGTGACAGTCTTAAGCCGTGTAGCGTTGCTTAATGTGACAAGTTTAAAAATCTAAATTCAGATGTATTAGTCACAAATTCAGCAAAACATGCACTCAGGACCTGCACACATCATGACCACAGAAGCATTTTTTAGGTACTTATCTAAAAGAAATAAGGGTAAATGCAATGTAAGGCTTTCCTACAGCAATAACCAATAAGAATCTGGCACAGAGAAGAATATATTAGAGATTAGGTCACCCCAACCCTTTGTGGGGAATCAAGGGGGTTTGTGTGTAAAGCTCTGGAGGAGTGTGTCTCTAAGCTCTTAATCCACTCCAGTCTTCAGGCTGAGGCTGATGTTCTGACTCGACTGACAACATACACACACCAGTGTCTGCACAACCATCCTCCTGAACGCACACAAAAATCAATTTGCACATAATCGACAGGCCTGTCGTTTCTAATACTCCCAGACTTTTACCTTCAGTCTGTGTTTAAGTGCTAACTATCAACACATGCTGGCTGCAGCCACGATGACGTGAGATAAAACAACACGCCATATAGCCACCCCTGCGCATATGAGAGCGATTAGCAGAGAAAACTCAACTAAGGCCTCTGAGTGTGTGTACTGTATGTGTATAAGTACTACAATGCTTTAGCTATAGCTTGGCCCTCAAGTCAAAACAACTAAAAGAGGAAATTCAAGATGGGGGCCCCTTTATGTCGTCTGGTTAAAAGAAAGAAAAGATGCAGGTTCCAACGTTCATACGTCAGATTGACTGGTGCCAAGGAAATTCAAATGTACAGTCATGACTTTATTATTTATGTTCTGCATGTTCAAATAAAACCATAATCTGAGAAGGTCAAACACAGAACTCTGACTCAGACAGTGTAAAGTTACCTTTTATAAATGTACGTAAACCTACAGTAATGGGAACCTGTTGTTTAGTTTGCAGCAGTAACTGACAGATGCTTATTTCCATACATAACAGACAGAAAGTTTTTATAAACGTATAAAAAAAACGTAAACCAATGATGAGTTTAAATCAAATATTCACTCTTTTTTATCTCAGCTTTGGTCTCCACCAACTTCTTTGGGGAATTTTCCGACTCCTTTGCTGCTAAATGCTTCACTATGTTCACTTGCTAGTTGCTAACTGTGTCTGTCTGTTGTTTGGTTCTGAGCAGGGAGTGTAAACCAGGTTTTTAAGAGGCTACAAACTGTGGCTAAAACAATAGAGAGCCATGACAGTGAACCACAATGCAACCCCAATTCTTTATATTATTTAACAGACATCTGCATTCAAGCATTAATGAAAATCCTAGCATGGGTTTTAGGTCTTTTCACGATTGTAAATGTCACCAAAAACGAACAGGGTGTTATCCTCCAAAGAATTTCTCAAACAACACTAACTGACAGTTAAGGTCATTTGCCACCGACACTCAAGTTTCACAGAAGACAAAAGCAATTATAAATGAATTCTCTGCCACTTTTTTTCTGGCTTCAAACTGCTGTTGCTTTCAAACTTCAGAATTAGACAGATTAGGACAGATTGTTGAAGGCAAAGATTAGAACGGAAGGCTTAATGAGGAGACCAAAGCCAGTCCACAGAGCCGGTCCAAGTTCATGCAAGTCATGTGACCTTGAATGTCCGAAGAGCCTTTAGACAAGGCAGCTTGGCTTAGAAGAGAACAAAAGGCTGAAAATGTGACGACGCTGCAACTCGGATTAATTTATTGCACAAACAAAATCATGCAAGTATTTGGACTCAGTGAGATTAACTTGACGATTTGATAGACCCGAGACCAGCAGCAATACAACAGAATCCAACCCATAGACTTTTTAAAACATGGACGTAGTCTCAGTGACGTCACCCATTGGTTACTGATGGGGAATTTTGAAGCCCAATGAAGGTGGACGTCAGGTTGAAAATGCGGTCTCAACCTAACTTTCCTTCATCCTGATAACAGACAAAGGGGTGGAGCTAAGGTGGGCTTTTAAGATTAAATTAGCTGTTGGACAAATCGACTAGTAGAGAGGTGAATAAAGTGTTGAAATTGGTTCTACATAGAAAGAGAAATACCAACGAAAGGGCTTTACCAAGTGTTCAAATACTTCAACAACCACAATGCACTGGGCTTGCTGCCTTCAAAGACACTCCCAGGCCATTCCCAATTGGATAGTCCATCGCTCAAGCTTGCTTTTCCTCTCTCTCCTCACCGACTGGTATTGCTTCCCCCTCGGATAATATCTTTGCTATAGTGGCCTCCTGGCTACAATGCGCCCATTCGCAGTCCCTAATTATGCATAACTCTTACAATTCATAAAATCAAAACAGATGACTTGTACTGCCTGTACAATGTGTGCCAAGAAACACAGAGATTTGTCTTTACATTTAGAAAACTTTCATGTCATGTCTTTATTTTTTGCACCAAATAATAAAGAGTAGCATCACTAGAGTATCGATAAGTAGTGTCTGTATCGATATCTATACAACAATCACCCCAATTTACCTGTCCCTATAACAGTCTTGTACAGGTTCCAGGTTACTAGAAACCAAGTGTATCATCTTAATTTTAATCCCACTGTGCTTGAATGCAGGAAAATATTTTACTGTGCATCCACTTACAGACTGCACTGAATGTGAACTCAGTAAGCACTCACTCACAAACTCATTACCATAAAGGGCCAACAACATGACTGACAGACAAATGACTTCAATTAAACCATTAATAAATAGCTGACTGCAGCAAATTCAGCTGCGATCACAGATTGTAGTTCCAACACTTTTTCTATAGAAGACACATTTGGTAACACTTAATCCAAGCAGCCTTATGGCACAGCCTGGATCTCATACCCCACCATCAACAAGGGAGAAAGCACCAGGAGCGTGCGTGTGTTTTGGGTTTATGTTGAGCAGTTACGGGTGGTCCTTGATCCATCAGGTGCGATTCAAACTAACTGTGCAGAGAGTGCCTTGGCTGACATCACTGCCTATGGTTTGGCACGGGAAAGGACACTCAGCAGTGCACTTAAAAACAGACAAGTGCGTCATCATCATCTGCCCAAGTGTCTGAGTGTGAATAAAAGTCAGAGCTGATGAAAGGTAGCAAACACTCAGATCTCACTTTAATGGTGTAGTTTGAGCCATAATGTTTAATTTACCTGCGATGACTATTTGTTACGTTGCAAACCATTCATGGCTCTGGTAATTAATTCTTGGCTGTGGTTTCACAATATTTTCACCTCTTTAACAGTGAGGAAAGTAAGACAAAGAGCGTTAATAAACAGTCAAAACGGATATGGAGCTTGTTTGTATTTTGAACATACTTTACATGTCAGAAAAAAGCCCACTTCCTCTTTTAATGGCATGTTTTCAGTCGTATTGGCTACAGGTGTGATGTACAAAACACATTCTGTTACATATAAAGTTGTAGAGTTAGCTCTGAGGTCAAACCAGAAGCCTACAGCTGATACGGTTGTTTGAAATTTAGGAGTTAAACAATGCATTTTAATTCATCTTTTTGTAAAACAGACTCAACTCGTGGCTCAAGTTGGGGTCTATGTTGTAATTTTATTTACAATGTATGTCCTGAGGGGTAACCGTGTAGTTTCTGAGTCATTACACCTACACACTAGGGCTGTACTAAAAAAAATTGATATGGCAATATATCGTCATGTGCTCCTTGCAAATACACGTATCGATGCAGATGTTACAGAATCGATATGGCTGCAAAGCTGTGATGACAGTTTTAAAAGACCTGTAGTGCAAAGCGCTGGGATTAAAATATTTAAATGTATTTCTAGTGTTTTAAGTTGTAAGCTGTTCATTTTAATTGGAACTACAGCCAGTTTATGGCTGCAACCCTGGTTAGAGCCAGGCAGCTGAGTTGCAGTTTGAGCACAACATTTGACCAACATCAAAAGCCAAAACAATCAACTTTCGTTTAACTGACTTGTAATTCTGGTGCTGACAAGCGAGGGTGATGAGATTTAACCGTTTACGTCCCTAGTTCTAAGCACCGCTTACAACCATAGCAGACCTCAAATTACTTCAGTTAAGGAAGGGAAACTTTAAAGGCTCCTTGCTCTGTCACCAGTAGGTATTTAATCCACTGCCTGATAAAGAACAGCATGAGTCGTGGACACATTTTGGAGCGCAGATTCAGAGTGACTTGTATACACACGTGTTTCTGGTTCCGCTAATCTGCTGCCTGTCTGAGCTGAATAAACAAGAGCAGAGCTTCAAGCAGTCCTGGATGAATGGGCAGTCTGAATAACTCAGGTTTCACTTTTGTGGTGAGGACTCATCATTGACTGCTGACGTATTAAACACACTACATCCAGCATGATTAATATCTTCCTGAGATGCAGATAAATTTCAAAGGCTTGTTGTACTCTACGACAGTTTAAGTTAGGTTTTAATGGACAAGATACCAAGAACTGATCATTCTTTTAATGACCAGATAAAAAACATTCGATCTATTTACATTGTGTAACTACCTTTGCAGAGTGTTGTCATTGCTCCTGGCAGTCAGCCTTTTTTACTCAAACTGCTTATGAAAGCACAAAAGAATCAATGTGACTGTTTTTAATTTGATCAAATTGATGTCAGCCTCTCTGTTTACTGTCCCATGATCATATCAAAGCTTTACAAAGTCAGTCTGCAATCCAACCTTAATGTTCCCACATGCCAAATGTTCACATTTACTGTGTGCGACCCAGAATCTACACGTTTTTTTTACTACAGTATCCACTGGAAATGAAGTGTATTTGTTCACATCTGAGTACGTGTTTCTCTCAGCGAGGTAACATCTGCTGGTGACAGCCCGATCAACCTGCTTCACTCAGACTTTTGTTGGACTATCCATCCTGTCTCAGCCTCTGTGCTACAAAAGACTCACTCAAGCTGTTCAATATGCTGATACACGATTTTTCTTTTCTGTGTTTTGGAAATCTTCCCTTCATTCCCGATGTCTTTCTCGGGAAGAAAAGATTTCACGCTTTTTGTTTTGCTTACCATTACATTAAAAATGTGGACGTCCTGAATGTCTCTCATGTTTTCTTCTCATCTTTCATCCAAGTTTTTCTCTTTTTGGATCCAAGCCGTGGCGTAAATTTTCATGAGTCTACATCTGCGAGTAATAAATTCATCTACAGTATATTTTAAAGCCGCTTAAGTGTGACAAATCATGCATGAATATTTACGTCTCTGTTAGTGTATTTGTGTCTGTGCTCCGCGTCTTTCTGTTGGTACAGCCTGACCTCTCTGTAGTTCAAACTCCCCCTTCATGGCCCCCAAAACACTCATTATTGAGGCAGCCGACCCCCTCTGTGTTACATACATGTACACACACACACACACACACACACACACACACACTCTCACATGCAGAAAAGCATTGGAGGCAGGGTCACGGGTCACTTAGGTTGAATGGACACTCATCTGCTGTGACCAATAGAAACAGAGGTGATGTGATTAAGCGTTTGGGGCGGGACTCAGTCCAAGCCTCTTGAATCAAAACCTTTTTACCTTCTATTGAAAACATTTAAAGATGCAGCACGGAGCAGCTGCAGATGGCATCAAAGACGGATTAGCTTTTAGTTTTTCATTGCTGCATGTCATTTTCCATTTCTTAACTAGATAAAAACAGCTCAAATCTTTGCATGTATGAATGATTAAACACACAATATTAAGACTCTAGTGAGAGTTGAGCTACATTTTCCTAATGCAGATGTGGCTGTGGTACAGAACTGAAGTCAGAAATATGGAGTCATGTTTTCCATATTCAAGACTTTAGTCTTTAACAATGCATTAACTATAATATAAGTGACATAATGACCTTCTAAAGCTCCTTTCACACATGCACTGCACTCACAAACATTTCCTAACATTGTCACCGTGGGGTGTATGAGGGAACACAAATGGTCGGATCCGTTAACCCCGACTTTATGCTGACTTTAGCCTATCATTGCCAAACAAACAGTCCATGTGAGAAGTGAGCTGATGTGTGAAAACAGCAGGTAATATTCAGGAACATTCCCCTCGAGTGAGTGGGCAGAGAGATGACGTTGTTCACTTAACTAACAGTCATATTACTGTGACTTTCGCAGCGTTCTGTACATGTCATGTTCCGCCTCCTGAGACACTCCCACCACCACCACCATTCCTATAGAAATGGCATCATAATTCTCCAGTTTCTGTTACTGGATCCCAACATTAGAGTATGACCTCGGTCAAATAGACGTTGGTGGTGGTGCCCTGATAATAGTCTATCTCTGGGGGGTTTATGGCTGGTCTGAGCTGAGGTCAAAGGACAGGGGTTTGAACCACCTGTGTAAACAGGAGTACCATCTGAACCAGAACCTAAATATACTTCTGAGGAGACTGATGCTGCATGCAACTTTGAAAATGAACGTATCAGTGCACATGTGCATATAGGCATGCATGACTACACACACACAGGACGAAAACAGCAGCCACACACAGCGCTGAGATAGATGAGTTCTCGTATTGTCCTTTCACATCTTTAGAGAATCCGTCAGCACAGCAGTTGGCATCCATCTGTCCCTCCTTTCTGCTGTGATCATTAGTGTGAGACTCAGTTTGACAAATGAACTCAGACTGCTTCTTTTTGTGTTACCCGGCTGTGTGTAGAAGTGTTTTTTTCTGATTTTCAAAGACTAATATTGAGCCACTGAAGTGCAATTACAAAAATAAAAGCACGACTTGGGACTAATTTTCAAACATTTTGGTGACACTAAGAGTCCTGCCATGTCCTCTGAGCTTCGTAATGTTGTTGTTTTTTGCACAGCTTTAACTGTTTGCATGTTCCCTAGTTTTCAAGAACGATAAGTACTTGAAATGTTGTATTCCAGTAGTGTCTTCCTAAATGTGGTCACTCCTTTGTTTTCACAGTTTGTGTTTTTTCTGTCACTGTGCCAGTGCATGTTTTCTCCCTGTCCTGACCTCCACAGGGGACAGAGACAATAGTTGGCAGAAGCTCCGCTGATGCAGGAAAGACAATGGAAAACATGATGGGGAAGACCAAACCAGGCACTGCAGCATCACAGTGTGTGTCTGCGTGAAAGTGTGTGTGCATGTGTGTGTATAAGTGGTCCTTCGGTCCCTGGCTCCCGGGTGTGGTGCTGGTGGGATAACGCAGCTTCCTGCAGACCAGATTAATGGGCTAATAATGGATATAATCCACCCATTGTGAAAGGCCTGGCAACTACAGTGGAGCAAGGTCATGACCGTTGCAGACACGCTTCTGACTGACTGCTCAGACAATGTGCAAACGAAAGCACAAGGCGGCTAACACAGCAGCATGTTGCAACCTCAGAGTTCAAGTACTACGAGCACTTACAAAGAAGCTGATGTGTAACTCATAGAAAGCTGTTGTCCAATAGCTTAGTGTGAAATTCTCTGAGCAGTAGTTTTCATTTATAGGAAGAAAACTTTTGCAGTGACAGGGCAAGTGTTTTTTGGGGAAGGGGGGTTAGAAACTCAAGCTGTCAGTCGATCAGTCGAGGTTGTATCGAAGCCAACAGTCAAAAATATCCAGATTATCCGCATTACTATCCAGATTATCGTGCAAACAAACACGAAGTAAGTTCGTTAAGTGAAGCAGGGCGTTGGTCTCTAAACTGTAATGCATGTTTACAATGAAGAGTGTGGATAATAATTTTTATTGTTTGTCCAGATAAACGTACCTAGAGTTTTTTTTTCAGCCTGTTTGCTCCCCTGACTGTTTTCCTGTCTTACTTTTGTCAGTGAAGTCTTCATCTCAGCGATGAAATGTTAGATTGATAAATATCACCAGAAAAAAAGTCTAAGAAGTATCCTTCCTTTTTCTTAGATTTTTATTCCTTTAAAGCTTTGGGGGTTTTTTGCGGAGGGGGCTTTTGATGCCTCCACCAGCGTGATAGGACAGTGGATAGAGTCGAAAATCGGGGAGAGACAGATTGGGGAACGACCTGCGGGAAAGAAGGCAAACCCAGGCCGCCCGCCTGGAGAACCACGGCCTCTGCACGTGGGGTGTACGCACCAACCACCAGGCCACTGGCGCCCCAGAAGAAACCCTTCTTTCATAAATCCTCATCCATTGCCACCAACATCAACTGTAATACATTTCTTCTTACATTTGTTGTCAATTAGAGGCGAATGTTTTACTATGACCTTGATTGCTGACCATTTTGTGAATAACGTTAAGTGTTTAGCATAAACACCGTCTCAGTAAACATACAACAAGATGAGAGAGAAAAAGACACGGCAATACAAAGAATCCTCCCCAAAATCTGCTGCAGTTCGTCCCATCCAATGAACACAATCCCTCCCATCTAGTGAATTGAATTTGTCCGTGTGATTTAGGGAGATAATGTCCTCTGGGCCTGAGCTGCGTGTGCTTGAAAAACTGTTAGCAATGCGTCATGTCACAGTTTGTGTACTTACTGCTCGCTGAGGATAAGGGACTGTAATCAGACCTGCAGAGGACGACAGAAAGGAAAAAGGAAAAGGTGTTAGAGGGGTGATGTGTGTACGGAGCGAGGGGGAGAAAGAGAACAAGAGGACAAAAAACAGAGAGAGGAGACAGGAGTTTATGTTACAGTATGAAACACAATCGTGGTGATTTACAGTATGACACACTGCTATTTCAAATAAAGTGCTGACATCTGGCTAAACAGCAGGAGAGGTCCAAATGGAAAGGTCACAGACGTTTCACAGCCTTTTTCTAACTGAAGGGATTAAACACAGGAGACTAAAGAACTGTTTTAAAGAAGTATTTTTGTGCTCATGGATGATTTTAGTTCTTGTTTCTCTTGGGTATTTCTTTTTTCGGTTACTTGAACTACATTTCAAAGTAAATTTCAGAGAAAAATCGGATTATTTAAAAAACAAATGACGTTGATTTTGCTTCTTTGTGACAAACTAATTCGTCAATTTTAATGTAACTTTTAAAATATTGAATAAGACTACCCAATAACATGTAAAGTAGCTTAAATGTGTCTCGTTTTAATCAACCATGACATTAAAATGATCCTAACAATTTATCATACTGTTTGTACGATGATGATACACTAACACAGGGGTCCTTTTTTTTAGGAATTATAGAAGTGATAATGGAAATGAAGAACTTAGCTGTAGTTTTAAACACAGAACTTTTAAATAGCATATACAGCCAGAAGGCGATTAGCTTAGCTTAGCACCAAGACTGGAATCAGGAAACAGCTAGCCGGGCTACTTCCTAAGAAATACAATGCACATATAATAACCTACAAGGCCTCAGAGTCAGGCTAGAGGTTCCCCTTCTCCAGAACTTGATGCTAGACACGCGTGATCAAACGTGACTTCAGGAGAAAACAAATATGGAGGATGTTCGACATCGTCAGCTGTCCTGCTGTGCGTTCTGTGTTGCAGCAAAAAAAAACAGAAAACCAATACAAGTGAAATCCTGGCTGAGAAGATGCGCGGCTTTAAACAATTTGCAGCACGAATTGGAGGAGAGTTGTTAAAGTACGCAACATCGGGTTGGTGGACTGCTCTCTCATTGGCTATTGCAGGTATTCCGTTGAGTGCAGCCCGACCAGGAATCGTAAGTATCAAACACGTTTGATACTTAAATAGTTTGGAAGAGCGGAAGTGTAATTTGTGATTAAACAATCATCCAAGAAATAACTCTAAAAGCCTCTGGAACATGTTCAAGTGAGCAAATGTCCATTTCCAAACTATTACTTGGTAACTGAGGAAACAACACTACTTTTCCCACTTTTTACACACTACACACACACACACAAATTCTCAGTCAGGAAATGAACGTGTCTGATCTAAAGCTCTCATCTTTGAGCTCTGACAGAAGCAGAATTAGATTTCCGCTAACTACATCTCTTTCGATTAGAGAAAACATTCTGACATTTTAACTACACAAATATCTGTGTGGGAACAAACAAGAGGGCTGTATGTTCCCCACATAGAACAAGACTTATTGAGGAGCTAAACTGGATCCTACACATGCTATATGTCTGTGAAAAAACCCTCGACTCTCGTGTCTACTACATCACCTGAGATTATTAGTCCCACAGGAGACAGCTGACAACCAGAGAACACAGTTCCTCCTCACATACCCTCCTGTCTCTAAACTAATAAGGCCTCTGGAGCTACAGGACAGCAGGAAACAGAGGAGTGAGTCTGTTTCCTGCAGCAGGACGTTATTAATCTAACTAACGGGCATTAGCCGTGAACAGAAAGGAATGGATGGGGTGATGAGAGGAAGCAGAAATGAGCAGAGGAAGGTAGAAAGAGAAGATGATTGGGTACAGCAGAGGGAGAAAAATGACACAGGGAGCGAAAGGCAAGACAAATATACTGAGCAGAAGATAAATGACAGGAAGGTTCCAGCAAAAAGAGCGCAGAGTGAAACTTATAGACTTGTCCCTGCATGCGGAAAGAAAAATGACAAAATGTGGAAAAAAAAACGAGTTTCTTTTTATGGTTAATGGCTCTATAGAGAAGAGTTTGAGGCAGTAACAGGTCTGTTTTAATGGCTCCCAAAGGGTATCGTGTGTTTGGCAGGCCTCCTCCAGCCGTTCCCAGTCTGGCCACGCTGACTCGCTTCATCTCCGTCCAAAGACAATAAACAGACAGTGAAGCGAAGACAGACAGCAGCCCGGTTATGAACACAATGTCCGACTGCAGAGCGACCTGATGAGCTCTCGAGTAACTTTAAAAAGATCTTTAACATTATAACAGACTCAGTTGCCTCCTTAACGATTATGCTGGAGATGGTGGGACAGAAAGAAGATGTAATGGACAAACGAAGAGAGGGGGAAAGAGAGGAAACTGAACATAAAGCGATAAATCAAAGCAATGACTCATGAGCATTTTATGTCCTGCCGCTTCTACAGCTAAGGTCTTGTTATGTTTGGGTCACGGTTTAAAGAGAAAAATGATTACTGATGTTAGGAGATGGATTATGAACCAACGGTTTCCATTTTCAAATCACAGTAAATGTATGCCTAACCAATGACCTTTAACCTGACCTCTTTCATCATGGCACTGTACATTTGTTGTGCTTCTTCCAGAAAAGTCATTAGTCACACAACCTTAAGAGGTTTATGGAAAGAATTCTTGGAGCTAAGGTAAGCAAGTTATTTTACATTCTTTCACACACACACAAAAAAAAATCTAAAATCTGGTATCGGTGGGTGTCAAAGGATTGTTAATGACCATCAATAACTGAATCAGTCAGAGAGATGAAATGAAACGCCTGCATGCCCGTCTTTCCACCTTCCTTCTTGCCTTCAAGTGCTCGCTCTGCACTGACACTAATTTTGCACGAGTAGTCTTCACAACGACAGGAAGACATTCGTTTGTAAGGAGCTAGTCGTACAAAAATAACAGAGAAGGTTAGTTGGATAACTTGGATATGGTGAGCATCAACTACAATGCAGTGAGGTCCTGCGCCAACAATCCCTAGTGCAGACCCCCAGCAGTAGTTGGACACTGCGGGTTCATGTGCATTGGGGGAATGGACTTGTAAAGCTGTTTTCACATATTATGAATTACTGAAAATTTCAAGAAACTTTCAGGTAGACTGCCCCTGAAATCCTCCTGGGTTGGTTGTTCACACATGCACCTCACAGCGGGACACTATCCCTGTGAGATGGGAGGGAGGGGGGGTGGGGTCTGAGGACGCAAGACATGACGTCGCGGAAGAGGCGGATAAAGCAAGAGAGGCCACTATACGAAGCTTTTTAACTACCTGTAGTTCCACAGAATGGAGAAGACATTCTGGTGAACAGAAAACATTATGAAACAGTTCCATTAACTAATGGGACTTGTAGTCATTTGTTTAATTCGTAGTAGAAACTCATTGATAAGTGCAGATGTAAGCATAGGTCACTTCAAACTTTTGCTGGTTTTGAGTGGCTTTAAAACCAACAGTAATTTAACCTTTTCTTATCTTTAGAGTACAATAATGCTACTTTGAAGTCTGTTATTTGTGATCAGAGGATGGATGGAAGAAACGCTCTGCAGAGAGGAGAATGAGTAAACACAGTGGATGTGGGAGCAGAAGAGGAAGTGGACTGAGGCAGAGGAGGAGGGGAAGGATTTGGCCTGATGGAGGAGGTGCTTCTCTGGTTATCAAGCTCCATGCTTTTTCTTTCACACTCTGGACAAGGGTCTCTGCTGCTTTTCCCATGACACACACGCCCTCTCTCTCTCTCACACACACACACACACACACACACACACACACACACACACACACACACACACACACACACACACACACACACACATTATGCTGTTTGGTTCCAGTTCATGGCTAATGAAATAGCACGGTCACAGACTGCTCTGACAACAGGGCATTACTTCGAATACTTTCCAAACTTCCAAGCTTCAATTTATGGGTAAAGAGATCAATAGACATCTTATCTTTTTATCTTATATTTTGGTATACACTATTATAAAGATGAAGATTTAACATTGAACAGCCTTTTGACTTTATTTTTATTGCTGTTTGACACATTTTACATTTTACATCAGCCTAGAGTACCTGATAAAGATGAGTTTTTTAGGCTGAATCTGGCACATTTATCTTATTACACACACACGCACGCACGCACGCGCACACACACACACACACACACACACACACACACACACACACACACACACACACACACACACACACACACACACACAGGTCCTCAACTACATCACATTACGTTTAACAACACTAAGAAGTGACATACCACAGGAGGCGAAACTGTAGTTCATCTTTGTCTAATGGCTGAAAACAGAGGGAATAATACAGTCATAAATCTGGTGTCAAGCTTTTGAATCAGGCTCCTCATGTATGTGTGTGTAGCTGTACTCTCATTAGGATAAGTGACTAAGATTAACTTTCCACTAGAGAATTAGGATCACACCTCCTCCATATGTCCTCAACAGACATGACAGCAAATACTTAATCAGGCATGCAATCCAAGAATGTTTGCATAAATGAGTAGCCTAATAATCATATCTTATATTTGTATGATGACAACATTTAGTAAACCCAATGGTTGATTAAGTTAAAATGGTATGCATCAACTGAATTGAAAAAAAAAACCCCAACTCAAAACGGAGGGGCCATTTTTTTGGTAAAATACTGTATAAAGTAGTCTACATGGAGCTCTGTTGGATTTGTTCTACACACGTTCACTCGGGTTAAGTGTCGCTGAGATTCAAGGGACCAAACTCCATATACAAAAATGTCTATTTCATGATATCTTCCTTGTTAGACTATATACAACTCTTCCAGCATACTTTTTCTCCATTAACCTATATTTGCTTTAATTCGGCACATGTTTTAGGATTATTTTGTGTCTGATTTGTCTTTACACACAAAAAAACATCAAAGGGTCTAAAGTTTTTTTTAAATGAGCTGACATCTATTGCTTATGCACCATGAAGCACACACAATCAATGACTATGGCAATATTGTTCTTAACAAAAGGTCTAAAGTTCTGAAAAGATCCCAAACAGTCACCAAACACTCAAGTAGACATTTTAAAATCAGTCACATCTCAGTATGACTTCTGCTTTACTCACCCTCCGGTCTCGGCTCCTGAATCCACACAGTCATCTTCTGCTGAGGTTTTCTCCATCTCAGGGTTTCAGCTGGACGGCAGCAAGCTTCATCGTCTCAAAGTCCGAGTTCACGAAAAAACAGGACTATCCAAAACACAATACGATTTAAAAAAGAGAGTTATTTTAACGAGCAGACAGATTACTCAAGTCTAGGTCGCACCTCCTGACCTGCAAACAAGGAGTCTGGTTGACTTTAATTCGAGCAACAGGCTGCTGACTGACTGTTTCCCTGCGTCAGCCCAATGTTATGAGTCTGCAGAGCCGGAGGCTGCAGTGACGACAGTGCCCCCTACTGGACGACTTTAATATGGTTGAACCGCAGACTGCTTTTGACACACGTTATACTGTAGTTAGTTTGTTTGTTAGGCTAATTATAGGCAAATTCACAGAGCCCCTAAAGTCACAAAAATTAAAAACAACAATATAATTATCTGGGCTCTGTACTAATTATACCCAAATATGAATTCTAATAGGATTTAAAGTCTATCAAACTATAATTCCCCCTTCTTATAATTCAAACTGTTTTAAAGGTAGAACTCCTTCAAATAGTCTAACAATAATTCCAGCAACAATTTCAAAGTTTATTACATTTAACTAAAAAAAATCTGACAACAGTGTGAACGAATTCCACATAAAAATACAGATTTAAAGGTTTATTTCACCCCAATATCACATTTTACAACAGATGAAATGTTTATTATGCCAAAATACCACTTCTAAAGTGTTAAAGGTATATTAAACAAAATACTCTTTTCTAATAAGTTAAAGGTTTATTACAAACACTTTTTTTTCTTCAAACAATAGTTTAAAGGTCACTTACACACAAATATATAAATTCTCTTTATGTATTTATTTTATGTCTGGTATTTTTTAATACAAACGTAATGAATCTTCATGATGGTTTTGTGCTTTTGGACACAGGTAGGAAAGTTTTTGGTTACTGTTCATGTTGTCAAATTCTTTATGGGTGTAACCTGAAACAATACTTTACTTTTAACTGAACATAACAGTGGATATCAGCATTGTCACTGTACTACATTATTATTAGTAGAAGAAGTACTTGTTCAATTTGAAAGCACTTTGTTTATCTCTCAATAGGCAATACTTTTTGAAGATGTTTTTTGCAGTAAACCTTTTTGTTAAAGTAGAAATTCACATATTGTACAAAAACACAATGAAATAAGTTGGAAATATACATTCACAAAGGTAACTAAATGATAAACAATTAAAAAAACACATAAATAGATGCATTAATGATATAAAACAACAAAGCAAAACAGGTATTTAGTTTAGTTTATGTTTAGAACAACGTTTAAATAAAAACCTTAAATCGGGGGCACAAATTTGCAGTTTTAACATCCTTTTTGTTTTTATCTAGAGTAAATCTTTTCATGTATAACTCAGTTTCTTTCTGAAAAGTGAAAAGTTGTGATTTTACCCTGGTAAATGTACGTTATTGAATGTAAAACTTTGCTTCAGATATAATGAGATTTATAATCAAATATTAAATTGAACATTGAAGTTCAAATGTCCTCAGAGGAAGCTCAGAATGACAAATAATGTGTACAAAATAAATGTACAAATATATTGCCCCATATTTTCAGCAGAAACTTGGAAGATGACGTCGACACGATGACATCATCACGCAGCGCCACCCAAAGGACTGAGAGGCGGAGGAGACGGTTCTCGTGCACGTTGATGTTTTTATGAATTAGCAGCGGACAGTTCATTGTTAATATAATCCGGAGAGTTTGGCTTGGATCCGAAATGTCAGTCACCGAGATGTTCAGTTACATTCAGGGCTTCCTGAGCGCCGACCAGGACGTCCGAGAGGTATGAATGAACTCCTGCCTCCGCGTTAGCTCTTAGGGAGGGTTAGCTAGCAGCTAAGGAGAATAGAAATCTTTACAACAAATGAATGTCTGCACGCATTTACCCAAAACTGTAATGAAGTCCCGTTTATTGAGCGATAGAGCCTAAAATGACTGATAACGATAGTCGTTTTGTTTGCTCATGTTTATAAGAATGCAGAAAAGGGTTGTCACTTTTCTTCAAATATAAATTATGACATGCTGCTCGCCTTTTATTTTTTTCTCCATGCGCCATAACGCCCCACCTGTTTTCATTAAGATGTGTTATACCTGTGGTGTAGTGCGGGTATACGGAGTACACCCACTTATGTATACAAGTGGCTATCTGTCTGGAAAAAAACCTAAATTAAACTTATGTCAAACATAACCAAAAAGCCACCGATGAACCCTGGGGATGTGCATTGTCCATGCAAAAGTTCTGCGTTTCCGATGGTTTGCAAAAAGCAAGCATGCAAAAAAGGAACACTATAAATCATGGCTCCTGCTGCCTCTGTTGCCCTGGTAAAAAAAAAAAAAAAAGGAAAGTAACATAGGCCCACCAAGTTGCATGCTGGTCCTCTACCTGCCTTCTTACCTATATAACCTTAGGTGACCACGATGTTACCTAAATGCAGAACAAAACTAAATACTAATTATGCAAAATGAAATAAAACAAACTCATATCTATCAAAAGAAAATATGATCAAAAATCTATTCTACAGTAAATAAAGAAAACATCTAGAACAACTAAACAAACAATGGTAGCTAATATAAGTAAATGAAAAACCAAACTTAATTCTAACAACAAATAAGTAGCTCCTACAGGTATGATTATTTACTGATTGAAAAGCTGGTTCATTGTATTTACACAAAACTTTTATTTTGAGATGATTTTTGGCCCTTTTCCTTCAATGGATAGGACCGCTGAATAGAGACAGGAAATGTTGGGAAGAAAAAGTGGTAATGATGTGCGCTAAATAGTCTCAGGTTGGATCTGAACACAAAAGAAACACTTCATATGACTTATTCTGAATTGACCTTTTTTCTAGGATATCCGTAAAGTGGTCCAGACATTGGAGCAGACTGCCCGAGAAATACTAACAGTACTCCAAAGTGTCCACCAGCCATCTGGATTCAAAGAAAGTAAGTATCACTTGACTTGTGCTAAATTATTTTTTGCTTTTTCATCTTTTAAAATGTTGCATTTCTTTTCTCCCAATTAGTTCCCAGTAAATGTGCGAAGGTGCGGGAGCTGTTCTGCACCGTCAGGAAACAAATTACAGACCTCAAAACTAAATTTCCTGTGGAGCAGTACTACAGGTAGGAGCCACTTTTATGGTCCAAACTTCTGTTTAGCTGGAAAAAAAGAAACTATGACAATATGGGAAACATTTAGAAACAGTTATTTATCAGCAGAAGTGTGAAATGTGTAATCTTTTTGTCTTGCTTTATTGTTTGTTTTACTGTAGATACCCTGAACTTTGTGGAAATCAGAGTTTTCACTGAATGGACTATCCTGGTGAAATGTGTTAAATCCCTCTTTCTCTGATCTATTTGATCCTTTTCATCTTTAGGTTCCATGAACACTGGCGGTTTGTCCTGCAGCGCTTGGCTTTCTTAGCAGCCTTTGTTGTCTACCTGGAGAGTGAAGCGCTTGTGACTCGGGAGGAAGTGGCTCAGATACTTGGCAGTAGGTATCAGTTTGTGTGTTTTTGTTTCTGAGGGAAACTTGCTTTAATCTTCTAATCTTTTTCTCTGCTCTCTTCGCCTTACAGTCGAGGTGGTGCGAGAGAAAGGCTTTCACCTGGATGTAGAGGACTACCTGGCAGGTGTGCTGATCATGGCTAGTGAATTGGTGAGTGCGATGTTTATTGATATGGCAACAGGAACTTGTACATGCAAGTTGTGTTTTAACTCATGCCGCTGTTTGTTCCTGAAGTCACGGCTAGCGGTAAACAGCGTCACAGCAGGAGATTACACCCGGCCGCTCCGCATCTCCAACTTCATCAACGAGCTTGACTCGGGTTTCCGCCTGCTGAACCTGAAGAATGACCCGCTGCGGAAACGCTACGACGGCCTCAAGTATGACGTGAAGAAAATCGAGGAGGTGGTGTACGACCTATCCATCCGCGGGCTTGCAAAAGAGCAAGAGTCCAGCGTGGAAAAATAGAGGTCAGAGGTGGAACGGCTGTGGGAGACAGAGGAGGATGCCGTAGCCGCCCCCAGGCTGGGACCTCTCCACGGCTGCTGCCCCTTAACCTACCTGGAAGCCAAATCCCAGGGATGCACCTGAGGCCCCAGCAGCTGGGGACAGACTGTGTGAGTGTGTGTATGAGTGTGTGTTTGTGCTATGGCAAGCATGAGAAAGGGCTTTAGAAGGATGACAGTCTGTCAGAAGGGTGGTGGAGACGGTGACCAAGTTTGGCACCATTTGTTCGGAGGTTTAAGATCGAGTGTGTTGCCGTTTTTTGGAAATGTTTGTTTCTATTTCTGTATTTGTGTGTTATTCTTTCACTGAGTTGATTTAGAAACAGTTACATCGAGTTTGCAAATGCCAACTTTTTCTTACGTTTTATTGATGTTTAAATCATTCAAGAAGGCAGGTGGAGAGACCTCAAATGTGAGTGTTGCCACCATGCCGAGCTTATATTTTGTGGGTATTTGTGTTGCAAAGACAAAAAACTAAGGTTTAATGTGTTGAGTTGATGCCTGGTGGTATTTCTTTAGACTCTGATTGCTGATAAGTTTATGCATCCAAACAGAGATCCAGGAGCCTCATTTATAGAGGAAATATGTGATGCATCAATTTTAAATTTAATTCTAAATCCCAAAAGACAACAACAACCAGTTGAACAACACTGATAAAAGATTTTGATCATTTCTGACTTTAATTAGAAGCCTTGGTTTTGAGCTGGATCAAACACACCTTACTTGTATCTACCTACTTTTCATAAATGAGGCTCCAGGAGAGGCACAGCCAAAGAAATGACCAAGATGCACTGAGCACAATTGAAAGCTACTCAGTGATTAGTTAGATTCCTTCTTTTGTAATTTTTTTTTTTTTTTACCAACATCAAGGAGCTCTTGCTGAAAGGTGCCAATGAATATGTCTGTTAAACCATAGTATTGCTTTGGTCACGTGATGAAGCTTTCTCTGGAAGTCTACAAGCAAATGCAAAACAGGCCGAATGTCATATCATGTCCTGCATGTGTTGTGCTCACTCTTTTTTCCATTTGTAAACATTGCATTCTGGTGTTTAGTTCAATGCTGTAGTAAAGTTGAAATGTATTTTCTAGAAATAATCCATCTCTGCCATTAGTGCTTTTGTTTCCTGGAGTGATAGTGATGAGTGCATTCCTCTTATACTGTGTAACGGATCAGTTGTCCTAAAATGTTTCATTTTGCTGTAAATATATTTTTACGTTCTGCATTTCTGGTGTCGTAAGACTTTGTACGTTTTGGCATATTGCACAAAAAAACAAATAAGAAGGGGCGCCGAGAGCCTAGAGCAGGGGTTCCTACACTTTTCAGCCCATGACCCCCAAAAATAGGCGCTAGAGACGGGGACCCCCACTGTTCATGGAGGTGGTCAAAACATTTACTGTTGCGCACACCCAGGCTCACTTATAGGCCTATCCAAACACGGGGATTGGAACAACACAAAGAACACAACAGCCTGAACACCGTACGTTATTTTAGTAATCTATCGTAAGAAATGCTAGAAGTAGAACATAGTCATCTCTTGAACTTTTTTTTTTGTATATACTTTTTACAATAATGGTTCAAATATGAAATTCTAGGTCGTTTTTCATTTTAATATGTTTTAGAAGAATTCTCGCTACCCCCTTCTCAGTGTCTTGCAACCCGCCCAGGGGGTCCAGACCCCCACTTTGGGAACCACTGGCCTAGAGGTTAGTGTGCACGCCCCATGTGGCTATAGTCCCTCAAGCAGGCGGCCCGGTTTCGAATCCGACCTGTGGCTCCTTTTCCAAAGGTCTCCACTCTCTCTCTCTATCCACTGTCCTGTCTCAAGGCATAAAAAGCCCAAAAATAAATGTAAAAAAACAAACCAAAAGAACAAATAAGCAATGCTAAGTTTCACATTTTTTAATATAATTCACAATATATTACATTGGGGAAATAATACATCAGGTGTTTCAAAATGAAAAAGAGGAAATCAGAAAAGAATGCGTATTAAACTCGGTAGGCTTTGTATGTTTTTATATTTTAAATCTGAAACGGCTTTCTTCGACAGCAAAGGAGGAGTATTGGTGTGGAGCTAGTATCCCTGCTGCCCTCCGAAACACAGTGATCCACTACCTTTTTCTAGTGCTACTTCAAAGCAAATATAAAACAGCATCAGTCTTAAACAGTAGTTTTGGTTTGATGACTTTTTTTTTTTTAAACCTGCTTGAATCGGCTTCAGTCAGCATGGTTTCTTCTCATTTAAAGAATTGTGAATAAACAAGACTGTGTAACGTTGTTATACTTCAGAGCGTTCTATGACTGGATCATAATAAAGTGCATTAAACAAAATAAAGCCTTTATAAATAAAATTAAAAAAACAAACACTTAAATATGTGAGAGGATCAGCAGCCAGAGACTGTCAGAGGAATAATTATATTGCCTGTAGAATGATCTCAATCACGTGCCAGCAGAGGGCAGTCTTCAGTATCTCAGAGATAAATGCTACTGTGACAGTCTGCAAATAAGTCAGTACCTTTAAACGTAACAGTAATCAAGTACCAAGGCACAACAGCTCATCGCTAGGCCACATAATAACACACAGTTCAAACCAGGTCTGGACAAGAAGGTAGGGAAGTATTTCTGAAGAGAGGATCTCGAGTAACTAGAGTTTGTCAACCTGTTTACACCAAAGTTACCAGGACTCTCGTTTCATATTCGCAGATGAAAAATCACACATTCCTTTCTTGTGCTTTATGGGGTAGAAGGTGAGGATATGAAGTATTAGAGACATGTTTGAGTTCTCACATTGCTGAGAAGGTTTGTCAAAAGGTTAGTTGATTGACAAAACTTCAACAGATGTGATATTTATAATTAACTTGTTTATGTATGATTTCCTAAATCCCTTCAATTTCCAAAAGTTTTTTTGTCTGTAACTTCAAATGTCATAACTGGGATTTAGGCTGTCTATCAAGGGGGTGGGAAACTAAACGAAAAGGCTCTCCTTAAAGCTGGGCATTAGAGCGACCATTTTCAATTTTTCCAGACAGTTTCCAGACCAAATGATTTGTAAGATCAATTTATACTGTAAATAACTCGCTGCTGTCTTTTTGTCCAGAGTGTCAGTGTGACTCCACACAAGGTCCTTAACCCATGGTTGAAAAACACAACACTTAAACGTACAGAGGGTAATCTGTATTGTTAAACTCAACCTGTTCATCATTATTTTGACGCAAAAGATTGACAAGACTTCTCACAGACTGCTGTCATCTGCTTTAAGATTATCTTTCCCATGATTGACCGAAACAGAAACTTCCTTTGTATTCTAAGCTTTCCTTCAAACAGGACCATATTTCAGACTTAAGATGCAGTAAATCTGCCGCAATGAATTTGAGTTACACAGCAGGACAAACCTGAATGCCAAAAGACAATGCTTGGAAATAAAATGCATAAACTGTAGCTACTTATTTTGAAACTGGCAGAGGTTATTGCTGTTTCGTGATTTCTCGTTTAAAATTTAAAACACAGTGTTCAACCTGTCAAAAAGGCTCTGCTCGACTGCATCCCTGGCAGTGAAAGTTGCTCTACCGCCGACATACAGAAGAGGGCGACACACAAACAGGAGAGGGCAGTGACAACAAACAGAAACCACTGAGCAAAGCTCTTAACCACATCTTTGACTTTTCATACCACAAAACAAATGTTCACCCCCAATTAATGCCTTGTATATAAAAAAAGACGTTACAATTTTTCTTTTTAGCAGTCAGTCATGTTCAGTCATGCTTTTCATCAGACACACAGCTCTCTTTCTCCAGGAGCAAACAGTCTTTACAATCAAGGCTGACAAGCACAGCCCAGGATTTTTGGTTGTCCAAGAATTTTTCTCAGTGTTAATGACTTCAATCTTCATATTTCATTTTGCGAGAGCATGGCGCACTTATAGATTTAAAAGACAAAGAAGTGCTGTCTCATCCT
The DNA here is from genome assembly GCA_020745685.1 of Tautogolabrus adspersus. Classification (NCBI taxonomy): domain Eukaryota; kingdom Metazoa; phylum Chordata; class Actinopteri; order Labriformes; family Labridae; genus Tautogolabrus; species Tautogolabrus adspersus. Next base: position 5,718,256 of record CM036548.1, on the reverse strand, counting down.
CTAACCCATAGACTGTATATAAGAAGTGGACATAGCCCCTTGTCTCAGAAGTGAAGCCAAGGACAAAGTGCTTTAAGACTGCATTCTTTCTAATGGCCAGAATGGGGGGGGACTCCTTTGGTTGCACACCCCAAAGTTTTTACCTGTGATTGTCAAGCCTCTACCATGGAAACCAGACAACCAAGTGTATCAACCCCCCTTATCTAAATATGGTCAATTCTGGTTGTGGAAAAACCAAGATGGCAGTGGCCCAAATGCAGATTAGAGGCTTCAAAAGTGCGGTTAACAGACTTGCGGTTGATGTCACAGTGGCTATGTCCACTTCTTTTGTACAGTATACAACCCCTATGAAACTTTGAGAACGATTTTTTCCTCTGAAATCTAATGACAGTGGTTTCACTGGGAAATGCTTCTCCTTGTCAGTCAGTTTTTGCAGTAGAAGGATTCAGGTTATTTACAGTGTGACAAAGGCGGAGGGGGTTGGTTAGTCTCAGGAGCGGGCCTGGTTCGTGTTGATCATGATGTTGGGCAAAGCATTGCGCCTTTTCCTCCAGGTGCCCAAGTCTCGAGCATATCTCTTGATTTGATGGAACCACTGCTGGGTGCGAGATTTGTCCGAGGCACGGAAAACGAAAGACTCCTTTCGAATATCAAGCACCTCGAACGTGTCCTCACTGTCCGGATCTGTCGACACCACACAGTTTCCCAAACGTATGGGCTCTCTCAACACCGTGAACTTCCCGCTGCTCTTGTCTTTGATTAGAACCAGAACTCCGTCTCTAATGCTTTCTCCACCTACCTCCACTTGATCCCCCCTTGCCACATTGTCAGTGCCCTGTCCAGGGGTTTCCCCAGCCCGCTGTGTCCTCACCATCAGCAGACTCTGGACATTTTGGAACTTTAAGGCCTTGCTTCCCTTCTTCACCCAATGACCATCTGCTGGCTGGGATAACTGGAGGGGTCCCTCCATGACGAATCTAGTGTTTTCTCTCGCCCAGCCCACCGTCTTCATCGACACCTCTCGCATCTCTATGTTAATGACCTCCCGGTTTTTACGGCTGTCGCGGCGGAATGAGCGCAGGGACCAGGTGACACCGTTGCCCTCCTGCTTTGTCTTCATGTTGATGTGCTCCAGGTGGGATTCAACCCGACTCTTGGCCTCACGTAGACGTGAGTAGTCGGGATGACATTCAGAAGTGACCTTAATGATGCGACTCAACAGGAGCGGGTATTTGGTCACACGCTGGAGGGGCGCCATTAGGAAGGAGCGCAAGTTCATGCGCCGCAAAGCTGTGTTGTCATTCTGGGAAACATCCAGGAAAATTCTGTAAGAACAAACAAGAGTAAATAAGTTGAATAAAAAAAGATCTCGGGCATGTCTTCGGTACAACTCTTTAAAATGGATTCATGGGAATAAGAGGACAGCCTGACTCATGGGTGTGCTACGGTTCTGCCTAAAAATATGAATCATTGCAGCTCTACTCTTAAAATAGATCTTCTTTTGAATAAGTAATAGCCCGTTGTCTTTTCCATTTAGAATTATACTCTACAGCCTTGGCAAGAACCAGAGAAAGCTCCCAGAGTAACTTTGCTGTCACACAAGCAAAGAGAAACAAGAATCCTTGTTACTTTGTGTGTACCTGAGCAGCTCTTTCTCCTTCTCCAGTGCGTTGAGCATGTTGACCGAGGTGGGCTGCTGCAGACAGTAGGTCTGGAACGCGGGCAGCATGTTGACAAACTCCAGGAAGATCTCTCCTATGTATACTGTCAGCAGATCTTCATCTCCCTGAGTTCAAATACAGGAGAAAGAAAGGTCAAAGTCCAACTCATTTATGTCTTGCAGTGGGAAACATTTCTTTTTAAATAGCCATTGCTCATTATGGTGCATGATTGATCTACCAATAGTCTTTATTTGGCCCATATATTTACTTGGCATATCAGAGTAATCATTGGAGGTTGACCAGCCCTAAGGGTTTTGTATGTATTCTACTACAATTCTACAATTAATTTAGCAGACGCTTTTATCCACAGTGTCGAACATCAGAGAGTAAGAACAACAGAAGTAAGGATCTAGAAAAGAGGAAACAACTTCAGGAAGTGCAAACAAACAGCTTTAAGTCCGATCGGACACACAGGTGCTGACAGGAAGTGACCAGAGGCAAAGCACAACATCGACAGCTGTTCTTCAGAGTTCTAATCAGCATCAAAACCATCTTAAAATCGTCATCATCAATAGGTCGTAGGTGTTCATGAAAGAGCTGGGTCTTTAGCTTTTTCTTAAAGGTGCAAAGGGACTCTGCAGATCAAATGGAGTTTGGAAGTTTGTTCCACCACCAGGGGGCGACAGAGAAGAAGAGTCTAGTTAGGACCCTGTGTTTCAATGGCTGAGCATTATAAAGTTATAGAGCATATCGCGAATGTCAGGTAAGAGTGAAGAAGCAGGCATGACTCAGCAAATTAGAGACACAAATATTGCAAACTCTGTGTTGTAGATTCTTTGTTTCTGAGTCTTATGTAAGTAGTCTTTTCATGAAGTCGTCGTCAGTGTCAAACCATGATCATTACATCACAAGGTCTATTTCGTTGCTGTTCTGCAGCCTCCAATTGAATCAACAATAATCTGCAATCAAATAGAGTTTGCCAAGTTGTCATGAGATTTTCTGTTTTCAAAGCATCGGCATACAAAAATATATAATCCTTTGAAACTGCATAAGACTGTTTTGTTGTTCTGCTAGTAAATTCAATCTCACCATGAGGTCTGTCGAGGAGCTTTCATGGAACTTTTGGTTTGCAGACTTCTTTAAAAAGTTCAGGAATAAGCTTTTGATCATGTCAAAATGAGTCTGGACTCTAAAACAAAGGCAAGACAAGTTGATTTACATTATAAATACCTGAAACGCTCTAATCTTTCAACCACTTATTAATGAAGTTGCCTTTACCATCTTCAGGTTTGTCAATAGTTTAGCTTAGTCTCATTTGATCTGCTACAGAATGATGGAATAGTTGTGTATGGTTTCAAAACTTCCATGATTTGTCTTTATTAAGTCCAGCACAATATTCTCGTTGAGATACAAGATCTCTTTTTCAAGAGAGTCCTGGCCAAGACAGCAGCATAAAAGTTTCAGACAGAGAACAAAGATACACAATAAATACATTTAACATCAATTCAGAAGCTCAAAGCAGAGAAACATGTGCATGTGGTCAAATGACCTTTTATCCTGGTTTAAAATATTTCAAGCCAACTAGATGTTCTAGTTTAAGGTGACTCTGCAACTCAGACCAAGATGGTGAAGCAAACACTAAAGATACTTTCACCAATGACAGAGCGGGTTTGTGGAACGACAGACACGATGAGTCCTTGAGATCGAAGGCTACAGCTGCTGAGAGATTTAGGAATCAGCAGAGAACTTTTATAAGAAAGCGTTTCATGTAGTATGATCGTTTTGACTGAAACTCAGACTTGCCTTTCCTATCGAACCACCTTCAGTCTTTTTACAGTAGTAATTTGACTGTAGAAAATATTTTGATGGTCGAGCCTTTCCTAACAGAACTCCACGTGTAAACTCTTGAGTCCTGGATTACTGATATTTGAAAACTAGGCAAAAAAACCCTCAGCTTTTCTCTTTTCTTTTATGCATGCCGTGTTCACCTTTTGGTGAAGCATTTTTCCTATTTGCAAACCAGAGACTTAAATTGTATTGGTGTGTTTACTTGATTGACAGGGATTCTGTTTTTATATGCAAACTAATTAGTCTACATGCATATGTCTAGACAAACTCTTGGACAATGTTGCATCATGAATGAACGATAGCAGTTAAAATAATCTTGTATTCAGACCCAAAGACTTTCTTGAAAATATTTGCAGTGTACTACAGGCAAGTGCACTTTAAAGAAGACATACCATTTAATGTCATTATAAATGTGACCCTAAAGGTCCAGACTATCTTGGGGCACTGCACTACACCTGGTTAAGTGTGCATCATTAGGAGTCCTGAGTGCCTTTGCTACATGTTAGCATCCCTCCCTCTCCCTGCTTTTCCTGTCTCTCCAACTTTCTTCATCAAATAATGTGCGTGTGTGAGGGGATTGTGTGTTACCTGGTCAAAGGCCTGGTCAATGCTGTCCTGCAGGTGTTCAGTGAAGCGGTCATTGACGTCGATGAGCTCTTGAACGTTTCCAAACACCACAGTGAGCTGCTCAGCCGTCAGCAGCCCGGCGCTCTGCATGGGGCAGTAAAACTCCTCCTTGATGATCCGCAAGTCCTCGCCGTAGCTGGATTCTGTGTTCAGAAACTCCAGGATGGCTTCCTTTCGCTCCGTCCGCAGTTTAGAGCAGCGTTCGCACATGCGCTCTCCTCGTTCTTTGGATCCCCCGTCCCTCAGTCCGCAGTCTGGACAGGGTCTCTGCGCCTCCCAGGCTCTGAGGGAGGCAGACGGTCTCTTCCAGGTGCGGGACAGACCTGGGCCGATGCCACTGTCCACCCGTTCAACATCGGCCCCCCTTGTTCTGCGGTGACGGCGAGGCTCGCTGTCCTCCTCCTCCCGCTCATCACTGAGGCCAACCACTCCGCTGTCAGCGCTCAGGCTGCTGATGGTGCTCCAGCGATGCTGCCCGGACCGAGTCACACCCAAACCCGCCTGGCGCTCCTCTCCAGGGGGCTCAGAGCGGCCGCGAATAGCTGCTGGAGCTGTGGAGAGGGGGGTGAAGGAGGTCAGGTTCATTAGTGCCCATGATGTTTATGGATTTACTCTCTACAGGCCTTGTTATTCACACTGCAAGGCAGGATACACACACACAAATACACACAATCAGCAGTAATACCAGGCTCCCTAGCTAACGCCCGTTTAATCTGGACTAATGACTACTGGTCATGTCAAAATGAAGAAGCTATTATAGATATCATCCCTCTCCAATAATTAGATCCCTAACCCTAAACCCGAGGTCTAACCTTTGTCCACATTCATGTCAATCCAATACTGTGTGTGAGTGTTATTTTCAAACACAGAGATTGCATTAGTTTGCCAAGCTGTAAATAAAAATAAGATTCAAAAATTCCTGGTTCATTGGGAAAATCCTACGGTGATTTTTTATTTATGTTAAAACCTCTATATCGATGATATTTTTAGACACTGGGTAAAAAAATATTTTCTGTCACAATCACTTTTATCCACTGGAAACAGCAACAAGGTCAACATTAGCATATGCCATATTGAGTGACATTCTGTGGCCAGTGGCCAGCGTCAAAGAGCTTCTGTTGACAGAGAGGACCACAGTATTAGCAGGGGATCTGTGTGTGTGTGTGTGTGTGTGTGTGTGTGTGTGTGTGTGTGTGTGTGTGTGTGTGTGTGTGTGTGTTTGAGGAGTGAGGCAAAGACTGGGTCCAATGGCAAAAGGATTCAAACACAGGCATGAAAAGAAGTGCAACAAGAGATGTGAATCCATGACAATTGCAGTTCTGAATGACCTTCTTTAAATAGGAATGACTCAAAAATACTGAGGCTAGCTGGAAGTTCTATTGAAATTTAGGAGGATTCTTCTTCCCTGATGAGGTGAGGGAGGTGTAATGAGAACATGGAGTTCTGTAATTACATTAACTAGAATTATATTTAGGAACAGAGTGGGCTGCATGGAGTTCTGCACAGGAAGGAAACATCGAATCATAGCTGTGGTCAAAGCTGGTTTTGCATGAATGCATGTGTGTGCTTGGTTTGTTTGAAATATCTAGTTTAGAAGTCCCACGCTGTAATAGAAGTTAAATAACTATTTTTGTGGCTCTAATAAAATCTTAATTTTGGATAAAAATCCTAATTATGTCATCAAGGTTATCTCAGTGTGGCTTTTGGTGATGGTTTTTTGAGTTTTTTTCAAGTCAAATGTGTTGTGACCTGGAGGTGTGCAGTGTGAAGGCTTGTGACTGTTTGCTCAGGAAGCTGCAGAGGCAAAAAGATGACAGGGAGTTGGATTATGGGAAATGTAGGACTGAGTGTTCTTAGAGCGCCGTCTGAAATAGAGACGTTTGGTTAAAAGTATTGTTCTGTTTTGCCTGAGTCATTTTAGTTTGTATCATTTATTTATTAAACATCATTCATTAATATAATATAAATGAATGAATCATTCTATATAAAATAGAATGATATGTTGTACTGGACTTTTTTTCAGCACTCTTGTGTTATGAGGTGTAGCAAAGAAAACTCATAATTTGAACTAGAGGTCACACTCAAGGGCAAATATTTCAGGCCATACTCATTTCCAAAAATGTGGAAATGTTAATCACTCCATCAGACCAACAAAAATGATGTTTTATACAGTATATGCAGGGTTATTTTCTAATCGTTGGTTTCTTCATTCTTTTGTTGTGCCAATTTGACAAAGAATTCAATATTCTTTACTTCTTTGCTTAGGTGCAACCACATTTTGACACATCTCAAGCAACATATGATGGCTTTACACAATGAGGTAATATTGTAGTTACAGTGAATATGACTCAATTTAAATGTTTTAGTCATCCTTATATCTGATCAGGATTTAAGCTTCTTTACCCGTCAGCATGAATTTCAATAGACTTAGATAACGATTTTAATCTAGATGCAGATTAAAGATTCAGAACATTTTGAAATTACAAATTACAAGGAGCTGGAGCTTTGTATAACTTGCTCACTTAATGCATATTGGTAAAAAAATGTTTTTGTAAAATCGTGTGGCTTCAGTTTTATTTTCATTTGCTTAAAAGTTAATGAACTGTTTGTATTATCGTCGTACTTTCCATGCAGAAAACATGTCAATAACTGTGACACGATCAAAGCGACACAGCTTTCTCTAATGTGTCATGTACTCACCACTGTCTCTGTCTCTGTCGCGGTCTCTGCGATGGCCATGGAGTCTTGCGGCGGCAGCGATCTTCATCTCCAGCTGTTTGCGCTTGGAGGCGTCTGCTGGCATGGGGTCGCTGTAGTGAGGCCGGAGACGACACTCGCGCTGAGCCCTCACCGTCTCAGCCAGCTCATAGGCTGCGTCCGAGCTGGAGCGCCTGCAGCCCAGACCAGTGTGCTGCCGGTTGGAAGGACACTTGTGTCAATCAAACGGTCAAGTTGCTATGGCAACAGATGAAAAAGGGCACAATGCTAGGAGCAGATCAGGTGAGAATGATGACATGAGAGAGATCAGAGCTTGTGTGTGCCGCTATGTGAGGAATTTTTGTGTGCGATGTCACCAGGTTCGCTGTCATGACATCATTACATAACAAATCTTGGTTATCTCTCTGATCCCAGCCTGCAGAACTGCCAAGAATCCAAATTTCATACCGAGAAGCAGCACTAATAGTCTGCCAAGTCTTGTGACAGACGCTAAACGCAACAAGACCACACATCCAAAAATGTGCTCTGATCAAATCTCAAAACCGTCCAGGCTTGAAGATGAGAGACGTCACACCAGTGACAATTTAAAGCATCTCCTAGATTTTCTGGAATTAAAGGAGGAATTCCCCGACATGCTGCAGCATCCTGCACGGCCAAACAATCCTCACGTGGCTTTTAAAATCCTTTAAGGGTCTATGAAGGCCCTGAGAGGTGACCTAAGATGGAAGGTTCAAAGGTCTTCCCTTTGACATGTGTATCCTCTCCCCTGAGACATCACCTGCAATCAATGCATTTCATGGTATTGGTTTTACATCAAAGATTAGCTCCCCAAATGTTGACTGAGCTCTGTCAGCTAACAGCTAATACTCATGACTGAAAAAGAAGAAAGGCTCCCATCCCTTTCTAACGGAGAACAACATGATATACAGCTTGCAGCTATCAGCTTAAATGAAGGAGAATAATTCATGTCCAGCTGGAATATCAAATGCAGCTCTTTCTTTGGGAATGCAGATGCAGGCTCCATTGTGAATTCATAGCAGAAGAATTTAAGAAACGCAAGAAGGAAAAACGCACCTCGACATCTGTTCTCTAAACTACCTGCAGCCTCGTAGCATGCAAGCAAGACTCAATGTCGGTCTGCCTCTCCTGTTCTGCAGATGCACAGAGAGAACGCACAATGCTAGCTGCAGCTGAGGCAAAGAGGAGCCATGCAGAGAGAGAGAAGGAAGGAAGGAAGGAAGAAAGCGCTGAGTTACCAGCATCCAGCTGCTGATCCTCTTTTTACTGCATCGTCAGACGTCGAGCTGTCGCTGGAAGACAGAGCGCTGCATTGCTCCTGTCTCAACAAATACCTCTGCATCAGGATGTGCGAGTGATGTGCATCTGTATGTGTGTGTGTGTGTGTATGTGTGTCGCAGTCCCCTCTCTGGTCCCAATCACCTTTGAATACTAATAGATGCGTATGTTTCTGTTCCCGAGGATGCAACAATAAATGTCTGTGTGCAAAAGTGAGACATGACGACACATTTAAGACATTGAAAAGAGAAAAGAAATGAAAAAGAATCCTTACGCATTCTGCTGCTTCCTCTCCTCCTGCAGGCGTCTCGTCGCCAGCCTCAGCTTCGCAGGCCGTTGCTGACGTTGCCATGGCAACGGTGGAGGGCTGACAGTCAGTCGAGGGGGCGGTGATGTCACAGCCTCCGTCCCGGTCAGCTGACAGCCTGACGGGGGCCTCGGCGGAGATCTCTGCACTGCAGCTGGTACAGAGGAGAGAAGGGGACGGAGAGGATGAGAGAGGGAAAGGGAGGGAAAAGGGGAGAAGGGAGAAGGGAAGGCAAAGAAATGAGGAAGAGCAGGAGAAAAAGGAGAAGGGAGGGAGGATAGAAACAGGATGCATTGAATGGTAAGAGAGGAAGTGAAGAAGAAAGAGGAAAAAAAAGAATAGAAGGAGAAAAACGGAGGGTTGAAATTGTAATTTTGGCAGAGCTCTTGTATCCGTACAACATCTCTATCATTCATTCTTCCCTCTCCAGCTCACATCCTTCCTTCTTTTCTTCTTCTATCCTCCCCGCCCTCCCTTTTCCTTCTCTTCCATCATCCCTCTAAACCCCCGAAACACCCAAATCAATGCCTCTCTTCTCATTCTCACCCCCCATCCCGATAGGACAGCAATTAGACCCATCAGCGGACATTAACACCTGAACCCCGGGACCACAGGGACACTGCCAGCTCACAAACACAATTCTTTTCCTCCATTCCTTTGTCTTTCAGCTGGGGATCCATTCTTGCAGCAGACAGCAGCCAGCATGCGATCTGACACACCTTCACAGAAGCACACATGCAGAGTCACACACATTGTACCACTACACTAAATCTGCACTAGACTGAAATGCACGAATCCATGAACACAGCCACAAATGCACGCCTGCAGGGACCTGTGCATGCATTTATTAGTGCATGAAACAAACACACAGCGGATAAAAGAAGTCTAAGAAATAGGTGTGCCTTCGGAGAAAGACGCTCAACACGAACCACAATCATTTTCTCTGTTTCTCTATTTTCACTGCTCTTTGCTGTCGTATCTCTTTCCTGTAAACTGTCCGACAATTTTTCAGATATTTCCCAAAATAAAAAAGGCTGAAGAGAGCAGTAGATCTGTCGCTTAGTTTGTATTTAAACGACTAAAAGATTCAATCATCAAATGAGGTAAAATATGAGCTAATTTCTTTCTAAAACTTTTTACATTATGTGATAAAGTCATCTAAAGAAAGAACAGATCATCATTATTCTTTATTGTTAAAAAAAAAGACAGTGGAAAAACTCAACTTGTAGAAATCTGAGTCCTTCTCATCCAAAAAGACTGACATCCGGTGTTTTCACTCATACACAAAGCTCCTTAGATTTCCTGACATTTTCGGGGTTGAATTTTTAGCAGCACGTAAAAATCAGGGAAATGGGATATAATTGTGGTAACCTTTGTAAGTGCTGCGAGTGCTATTTCCTGCATTTAGTATGATTACTCACATAAATAACACACTTATTGTTCTTAAGAATGAATGGTAGTCTAATGAAAATGTATGCATTGATGTTGGTTTATGTGCTGATGCATGTTCAGTAATAGTTTCTGTACGAGAATATTATAGAGTATAGACTATAATAGTGTAATGTACATGCCATTAGTTTGGAAGGGGGTTTAGTATTTTTGACAGCCTTGGGAAGTGCCTGCAGGTCTCATTCTGCAGGTTCAACCCAACTAGCAACCTCTGGTGTTGAAAATTCTGCAGTTCCTGAAGTGTCCACTTGAGGCTGGCTTCAAAAACCAACGAATCATCTTTAGATCTCAAGTTAAGATGCACAATTTTACAGCATGTATAAACATGTCTATATCATGGTTCAAAAACTGTTTATGGCTAATTTCTTTAATGATAAAAACGTAACAGGTGTGAATGTGTTTTTTTAAACGTATCTGTTTTGACTTAATTAAGGATAAGAGTTTTTCATGTCTTTGCATAATTAGGGGGGTGGCTGATTTGACTTTCAGGCGGGCATGTTGTATTTGATTTGCCAGGAGGTTTAAGCCCCGCCTAGACTCATTGCCTGTTTCTAAGTTAACTGAAAGTTAGGTAGAGTCAGCATTACCAATAAAGCCACAACCATCGTTTGGGTTCAAAATGCCTCTTCACAAACCAACAGGTGACGTCACTGAGACTACGTCCATGTTTTATAACCTCCACCAATCAGAGGGTAGCGCAGTAACATCTCTCTAGCCTGAGAGTCAAAACCCAGGGCAAAGAAGAGTAAGCAAATCAATCACAAGCTGCTTGTAAAGCTTCATTACTGTGAATTACAATACAGTAAAGCAACCTATTAGAACATTTTTACAAACATCCCTCTTCTCTCCTCTAGAATTTACAAGCTTGAAAAAATTCAGGATTTTAGTGAGTAAATCAAACTGAAAGTTATAATGATGGTGTTTCCCTTTGAGTTCCTCACTGAAGCGACTCCTTTCTCATTACGTGTCGTGTAGTCATATTGATTCGTGTAGCTTCAAAGTAATGCACACATCTTTTTATTTTGCTGACAGACATAATTAACAACAGGAACTACCAAGTATGCAACGTTTATTGATTTTACTTTTTAAACGCCGGTGAGCTTCACAGTCCAGCGGGCATGAGTATGAAAACATAATAACTCTGCAAAAAAAAGAAAAACCTCTGTAACAGCAAGTTAGAGATTTTTTTTTTTTCACAAATGAAACGTGCTCGTGGTTCTTTATGGGCTCAGCAGGTTGTATAAGTCGTGGGGTCAAAGCCCATGATAGAGTCTCAACAACGTCTGGCTCTCAGAATGAAAGAAAGAAAAGCTGTAAATGCCAGAAATATTGACTTTTTGTTTCAAAGAGGTGTTTGTTTATGAGGGAGGGGAGGGGGAGGGGGGGTTTGTCTCAGGAGCAGGAGGGGGTTATGTGTTGATCATGGCATTGCTACATGGTTTTTAGCCAACAGCAGCAGCAGCTATAAATATTCAGTGATGTTGTCTCCTGAACGTGAATGTAAGGCTGCATGTCCAGAGTGTTTTACCATCTTTGTTTCACTGTCACTGCTGTGGATACTTTACACATTTTGTGTTTTTTTTTATGGCCTTATCCCAATGTCTACAACTGGGAAAACCTGAGATTTTTTTCCAATACTGACCAGATGATTATGTCAATGTCAGGCAGAGATTGACGAAAGTACATGCACTCTTTACCAAAGGAAATCTACGGATTCTTGTGTAAAAATACACAGGACCGATAATATCGGCCGGTATTAGCATCCAGTGACTATCGGTATCGGCTTATTTTATCGCAGATATGCGCAGATATTACTTGATTTATTTACATGTCATATATAATTTCATTTGAGCTTCATTGTTTTACACTAGCAGTTCTCTTTCTGGCTGTCACCAGCAGAGGGCGCTGTATGGATTAAAACAATCATTATCACTCTCCAGAGTGTCAAGCGGTGAGGCACCTACATTTGCAGTTACTTTTCAGTTAAGTGATCTTCTTGTCTTCCTTATACTGTACATCTTTTCCACAAGTGTAGATCTAAAAAATGTATCTGTCAATATATTGGTATGGGATTTTTCCTCTCTCCCTAATATTGATATCTGTATTGGCACCAAAAATCCCATATTGGTCGGGCCCTAGTAAAAACACTTCAGGAGGAACGACATAAAAAAAGACGCTGTGGAAATCCAAGATGCATGGCAGGCGTGTTTGAGTCCAGCTCTATAATGAGAGGGTTTTTTGCGCCTTTATATCATGATTCTATGGAAAGAACAACCTGCCAAGCATATGGGAGTATGTAAAAGCTTCATTACGTGCAGGAAGCTTGAACCGGTCGGTGGATGTTTAAGTCATCACCCCTGCCGGCTCGTTGCAGTGAGTCTTCCATAATATTTCCTGATGCTTTCACACTATAGAGGACTGGACAAAGTCAGGTGAAAAATGTTGTCTGTTTGCGTTAACACATGCAGCTCAACCGGAACATTTTCAGTAGTTTTGTTTTCTTGTGAAAACCCCATATGGAATACCTGTTATCAGAGCACAGAACCAAAGCTCAGAATAGGTCTTTTATTTAACCGACCATGAGTCCAAAACCCATTCTGTATGTATTAAATCTAAATGTATTCGAGAAGCAGGAACCGCAGCATGTTTGACTGATTTCTGTCAATCCACTTCTCTACAGTCCCAGCTTAACCTCTGCTATGGTACAGTATGCGATTCACTTCACTGTTAGCCTGTAAAGTATCCTCAAATATCCTGAGGTGACTTAACAAGAGGTCTCATTATTCTAATGCTTCTTACATAACTCTGTCTTTTCTGAGCTGTCTCCCTTCCTCAGCCAGTAAAACGGCTGAACTCTCTCAGCATCCCTCTCATGCTCTGTGGCACTTTAACACACACGCCTTAATCATATTAAACTAGAAAAACCTGTCAGCGTCTACTGTTTTGTATTACGCGTGTAATTAAATCCAACAAACAAAGCCATCACAGCCGATCTAAGGTGTCCAAATGTCCAAATTAAGCTTGTGCCGCTGAGGTGAAAAGCCAGATTTAATTAATACAGTTTTGAAGCATCCAATCAGTTTCCAACCCTCTGACAAACTGTCATTAAAAGCCTTTCCTTCACAGTATTAGCTGTCACGTTGCGGATGATGTATGGGAAGTAATAACCTGCAGCTTAATCTATCAGGAAACACTGTATGTGATAGATCACCCCTCAACACGGCACGCTTTGACTCTGAAATGAGCCCGGCTGTCGTCTTCATAGATGCATATATCACTGCAAAGAGTTTAATATATTTATTACTGTGTGTGCATCTAATAACGTGTTAGAAGAAGAGGACGCATGCCTCGCTCAACACGCTACACATAACACCTTTACTGCAGAATACAATAAACGGAGCTCTTCACTGCTTCACGGCATTTCTATAAAAGCCTCCCAGGTGTAATAACATGAATATTACTCTAATAACGCACTGTGCAACTTCAGCAGCGTGAAACACTTAAACAAAGAGACTCACTGGTAGAAGTCAAACACCTCAGGGTGGAGAGATCACACAGAATACTGTCATGTTTCATTAATTAAATATTATTCACAGTATTAAAACATTCACAGAGCCTCCAGACTCTTTTAAATCACAAGGGGAGCGTACGTATAGCGCTGCGTTCTGGGTGCTCTTTCAACATTAAACATTCATTTGGAATAAACAATGTTGAATGTGAGCTTCAGGCCCTGCCGTTGGGTTCAGAGAGAGGATCGCAGTAAAGCTGAATGATTAGTTGACTAATCGATTAGGAGACAATCGACCATTCTGGTTCGTAATCAATTTGTCTGAAAGCAAAATGCTAAATGCTGTCTGATTCTAGCCTCTTATGTGAGAATATCACTTTTAAAAACTGAAAACATTTAAAGGTATAATTTGTGACTTTCAGTGAAGATGTCCAGTAGATGTTGCACTTTAGCATCAGTGTCCAAAACAAAGCTGTCTCTTTAGCACTCTGCTCCTCCCCACCCCTCCCTTAGTGTTCTGAGTGCAGCCATTTCTACGACTGATATCCATTTACATATGCAGCCCAAAGTTGATTCGGTTCTTATTTCTTTTAAGTATTTCAAACCAAAAAGAATCTTGTCTTCGGTTTGTGGAGTCTGTTGGTTTTGCTTGAATTGTATTCTTGCGACGAATCTCCGTCATTATGCCTTTAACAGTGTCTGTGAGTGGGCGGGGCCTTCTCTCTTCCCCCTCATGCTGGCACAGCTTACAGTTACAAGGAGGGGTTCATGTGAATGAACTTGAGCCTCTGATTGCAACATAAACATTTGAAGGAAGTGCCATCCTGTCCTGTATGACCACAGAGTCGAAAACAACGAGCCCAGAGGGAGTTTGACTTCACTCTTTTTTTTAGAAAAGCAATACTCACCGATATATTTAGTTAGGCTACATTTGATGTCTGCCTTATTATTTGTTAAACATTTTGCACTTTATAACTCAAAGTTGTTAATGCTGATAGTAGCAGGCCTCAGATCAATATCTAACATGTGACAATTTAGGTCAAGAAGTCACACAAACAACGATTTATAGGCATGAAACTTCAAAAACACTCAAGAGTACCTCTCCATTTGAATTTGCTGATTCTCTGGCTTCCTGTTAAATTTTCACATCTGCACATTTTTTCAAAGAAGTATGTTTAAAAATCACTGAATAGATTGTTTTGAAACTAAATCCACGTCCCCCTCAGGATGACTTGCATGTAACTTGTGGGGAAACCCTTAATGTGTCATCTTCGCTCATCAGGTCTAATTTGACCATATACTTCAGTTAACAACCAAACACTTGAAAAACTGTTTAAATGATCATCAGCCTGAGCTGTACTTTGTATTAAAATAAATCTAGCACATTCTGCATGCCTAAAACTTTGATGGGAAAATGGGAACTTAAGTCTGGATTAGCATTAGTATGTTAGCATTACTTATATGAGTATGTTAGCGTTCTGATGTTAGCATTTAGCTCAAAACTAGAGTGAATCAATCCTCCCCATATTTATGAATATAATACACTAAGGAGACCCTTTCAAGGGTTTTATGATCTTTGTCATGTTTTGAAGTTGATAGCCACCTCGTCCTGTTCTCCTCCTTGAAACAAAGGTCTGCGCCCTGCTGACGAGCCGGTTTCTAAACTGTACAGATTGATATCTGAAGTAACAACAGTCACGTAACTTTTATTCTGCAATTGAAACAGCCATCTCCTTTGTTATGTTATGATTCAAACTGTAAAAATATCTCATACCAGTCTCTTACAATTAAAGTGGGAAATGTCAGTGAAGCCTCATAGAGCCACATGGCTTTAAGTCTTGTTTTAGTGTATATCAGATAAAAGAAGCAATTTCAAAACGGTTTTATCTCCACATTGATAAATTAAAAAAATAACCTTTAGTTGCAGCCAAGACTGCAGCTCGCCACTTTCACACTCACTGTAGCCTACACACAAAGACACACACACACACACACACACACACACACACACACACACAGCATTTATTTTTCTGCTGCCTTCATGCAGTGCAGCTTCAGACATCCATCATCCTATCCAGCAGTGCAGACAAAGAAGCGACAGTCAGTGGCAGACAGAGAGAGATACTGACTATATCTCCTATCTATCACAACCCGCAGCCTTCGGGGGGGGGGGGGGGGGGGGGGAGAGTTTGTATCGTTCAACTGGCCTTATCAAGCAGCTCCTCTGTGCTCAGGGTCTAATATTTACATTGCAAGGAGCCCTGGACCCGCTTGGCACAACAGAGCTGTAAAACACACCCTCGTCTTGTTTGTCCTTGATCAGAATGAACCAGGATGGGGTGAAAACTGCATTTATTTAGCCAGCAGCTGACAGTGAGAGACAGGAGAGAGACAGCAGGTCTGTGGGGACGCTGCCAGTCTTCTAGTCTGACATGCTTCATGCCAACCCACCCGCCCACAGGCTCGTCTGAAGAGCCAACACTGTTAGCTCAGACAGCTGTTAGCACAATAACTGAGATAAATCGATAACACAACAACACGTTAAGGCTTAAACAGATGGACTCGAACACACAGATACAACACTCTGGCTCTGCCAAGCACACGCATGAAAGTGTGTTCACACACACCGGTAAACACACACACACCTCTGTGGAGGAAAGCTGCTACAGGGCTCACATGTGATGTGAACTACAGAATCTAATTTCACAACTAAAAGGATTAACTGGATTAAAAAAATATCATGCTAATTGGTAAAACACTGGTCTCAGAAGTACTGAGCAGCACACGCAGAACAAGAAATAATTCATGGACCATTTGTTCTCATTTATGTTGCATAGAGCTCTTTTTGTTTAACTTTCTCAGCTCGTGAACATTAATGGGCAGACTGTGTGCAGGTAGGTAGGTAGATACAGCCGCTCCGCCCTTTTTTCCCCTTACTTTCTTCTTTTCTTTTCTTCAGTCGAGGTCTGTGGCTTCATCCACTCAACAAATACATTTAAAGGCATATGATTGGTGTAACCTTACTAGTGACAGTAAAGGTCAAGGGTTATAACACATGTATCAAAACATTTCTGTGAAGTCAACTGTGTTGAATTAAGTTCATTGTGTGTGTTTGGGAAGAATTTTAGTAACACATTTTGGAAATAAAAAGCACGTTTGCAGTGAAGCCTGTGCCGAGTGTAATACTGGCACAGAGTCTGCTAATGTTAGCACTGCTAGCATTTGTGGTACGACTGAAGGCAGCAGCCAGATGGTCCATGATGAAGTCCAGGAGCAATCTAAGACCACAGATATCCCCATCAGTGACTGTTTTTAAAGCCCAGCAGACTTTGATATTTTTCCGCACACAGCAGCAAACATCCAGAGTATGTGCTACTCTTCTCCAGGTGACATCAGCTTTCTTATTGCCAGTGAGCTAAAAAGGACTATTCAAACTTAACACGTTGCAGGCTAGCTTCAAGCACAATACTGACTTTTATTTCATGTTTCTCTGGAATGGCTTTAATGGCATATCAAACCTCAGTACTTTGCTCCAAACATTTAGCTGGTGGTTGTTTTTAAGGCCTACTTCTGGTTAATCCGAGTTTTGGTGTTGCATAGGTAGCATTTGTGCACTGTCTCTCTCTCTCTCGCTCAGTTACTGTGATCCCTTATGTGGGCATGGGAACCTTGAAAACAAAGGTGTCCAACACGCGCTGGAATAGTCCTTGTGCGTGCTATGAAATGTAATCCTGTCGACGCCACGGGTAGACATGTTAGCAGGCTTTTTAATCCTTTTATTCTGATTTTGAATTAAATGGTTGGACAGACTTCAAAAAGCACTGTGGCAGCTACATACACCTCTTTGAAGTCACCTCTTTATTTATTGTTACTGTAAGATGTTTTTCCTACCCTCAGCCGATGCACGCTGAAATGCCAGTGGATGATACTACTCAGACAACAAACAGAAACCAGAACGATTCTGACACTAAAATGTGATCCCTACAAGCTAGTTTAGACAGTTAACTTTCGCTGCATTGTCCACAATCCCCCATTTTTGTGGTCTATTAAAGACTAGAATTGCAGGCTCTTCCTCTGCTCACTCAATGCCAGCTCTGCCCTGAACTCTTTCTTTCAGCCCCACCACCAACCCAGAATCCACCTGTAGGCTCCCAAGAGGGGGTTGAGATATTATTTCATCACTCCTCAGTTTTGAGGTCTTTTTTCTAAAATGTGAGTTGTCTGATTGAACTAACCTTTTCTTGATGAGGTCTAGTGCTGAGCCGATGAGTCCATCCTTCATCTTATAGATCTTGGCTCCATAGCTGGACAGGTCTGTCCCCTCAAGAAGGAGAGCTGGGCAGCAGCTGGAGGGCCGTTCCCAGTTTTCCCTGCAGGGCGGGAAGGGAACTGATCCAGCTGGTTCCAAACTGCTCCTCCTCCGCCGGGTGCTCCCATCTTCTCCCAATGCAGCTACAAGGGGTTTCTCCTGGGCTGAGCTGGCCAGTGTCTGCAGAGGGGGACGTGGAGTGGGAACTGTTCGGATGGGAGAGTATGTGCTGGTAACAGAGGTGGAGGAAGGAGCTGCACTGATGTTACATGGAGGTGTTTCTGAGGAGGTGACAGTCTGCAGGGCTTCACCACTGCTCCCTGTCCTTTCATCTTTGCACATTTCTCCCTCCACCTTCTCAGAGTCTTTCCCGTTACTTCCACTAGAGCTCGACTGAAGGATCATCTGATCAGAAGGAGGTATTTTACTGTCTAATGTTCCTGATTCTTTTTGCAAATCAGCCTCAGGTTTTCTAGACACCACAGGTCCCGCTGTGGACTCCTTTCCTTGTTGTCCCTCCCTCTGCCTCATCCTCTTAAACTCCTCAAAGGTAGGGATATGAAGGCGCCCGACAGGAGGTCTGCAGCGCTCAGATGCAGAATTGGATCTGCTCCTGTTATTTGCAATGTTGTCTGTTGTGTAGGATGTCTTCACCCCCTTTGGGCTGGATGTGGAGTTCTGGAGAGCCAGGTTTGGGCTGCTGTTCTGCCGTCGGAGCTGTAAGCGCCTCAGGACCTCCTGCTTGATGTCCTCATGGTTTGTGATGCGCATTGTGCACAATGGCCTTGACCCAGCATGTGAGTTTACTTGATGCACACCCTCCCTATCAATGGGTGACATTTGAGGCCGCAGAGGAAGAGGTTTCAGAGGTTCAACTGAAGACCTCACACTCTGAAGGCGGAGTTTCTCCCTCAGGCCCTTCCTCGCATCCCATTCGTCAACGCCACCTGGAAACAACAGCTGAGGGAAGATCGGTAGATCCTTTCTTTGTAGTCCATGTCGGGGATAAAATGCAAGGCTCTCAGGGTTTGGCACCAGTCCATGGGCCCCAACCAGAGATCCATCTTGAGATCCCCCGCACCATTGGCTAGTAGAGGTGTAGCGTAAAATAAACTCACTGTCCATGCTCCTGTAGGGGGCAGCACTGAATCCATACAGTCCAGAATCAGCCACATTGTTCCAGTTCAGATTCTCCATACTCCTGTAAGGTCTGCTGCCATTGTTTCTTGTGTGCCCACAGGATCCAGGAACCAAACCCTGACCCGGCCCAGCAGCCAGAGGGCCCTGCCTGCTGGAGCAGTACCTCAGGCCCAGGTTAGTGAGCAGAGTGCTGCTGTTGCACCGGGCCATGAGCGGGAAGGGAGGCCCCTGGACGCCCGGGTAGTGAGATACACTAGGTCTGTGTCGAGGGTAGGAGTTCAAGGGGTCGGGGGACAGGGGGAGGTTGGCGATGCAGGGCTCCATGTCAATGAGGAGGTCGAGCGGAGAGGCACAGCCAGCAGGAGAGCCGGCGGAGGCTGCAACGGAGGAAGTGCAGGGGTAGTCACATGGCGGTGGAGGCTTTACGTCCGGCATGGCTGCGAGCTGAGCGAGTGGCCCTCAGACACAAAGTCAGCAGGTATGAAGATGTGCAGCCTGCAGGGACAAAGAGAGAGAGTGTATGATGATATGATCATAGATATAAAGATGACACAGACCTTTATGTGGACAACACCTGAGCCAGCAGGCGGTCCTTTTGTGTTATTAATCATATGCACATTATGTGTGCAGAAAACTGAGCTGTTATCATTCCACTAATAACACCATGAAGTGTTCAACATTTTGACCTCTTAAAACCTGGATTTTGCTCTTCAACGACATTACACTACAAATCAATTTTCTTTACAGCTTTATTTTTTCCCGCTATCCTCGCAGAGATTATTTTACATTAAATCTGAAAAGCAGAAAGATAAATAGCCGAGTGTTTCAACTGTTTTAGGTTGAGCTATAAAGTCTGCTTTATTTAAAGCTCCTGTGCTGAGTCACTGGCTGGTTGTGAAATGCCTCTATATGAAGTTCTAAAGCAAACAAGACCATCAGTGACTAGATAGCTTATTTGAATGTAGTTACTTTAAATGCCTTTAACCGCTACCACAGGGCCGGTGTCACTCAAGCCGTTTGACAAAACAGCCTGTGTTTACATTTACCAAGGTAAAGATTCACAATGAGCGATACGTTTGACTGTTAAAAGAAAGCAGGATGAGACCTTTCATCTTACAGGACGAGGTCAACGAAGAGTTCAAAGGAGCTGCTCTGTCCACAGGAGGCGCCAAAACGGACAAGAAAACGTTTCTCAAAGAAGCTTTAAAGTCACATTAGCTTTAGTCATTATATACAAAAACACTTAAATAAAGCACTCACAGTGTAATGCTTCCATTTGCATCATAATCCTAACAGAGTCTATCTTATACTTTATGTGGAACATTTTATGCAGACACTTACAGAGACAGATTTAAATCATGATTTCCTTAGAAGCTTCTAGATTTATTAACTTAACTTCCTCATTACAAACGTTAAACTGATTTTAATCTAAAAAGTGAAAACACATTGTTTTGCTATCATAAGCTGGGAAATTATTCAATATAACTCTCAGTGGAATCCCATTATGATGATAAGATCATATCATGTTGTTGTTTCATAAAAAAAACCCAGCTGACTGAATTAATGGTCCCAAATAAATCTCAATAAACTAGAAAAAATGAAATCCTAAAATGTTTGCAAGACATGTTCCCCCCAAAATGAACTTGAGAATGTCACAGGAAATCATTTCTGCCTGCGGCCATCAGGCCCAGATCTACGACAAAATGACTTTGGGTGCATCTGAAATGAAGGTGGGGGTGCAGCTACAGGGACCGACAACAGCAAGGAAAAATAGCGTATAGGTGTTATGTGACCCGCATGTGGGCAGACAGCTCACGTGCACCTGTCATGACCATCAGATCATGGAAGTGGTAAACACAATCCCTGCTGTCACTCAAAAGCCTTGATTAGTTTTTGTAAAAAAAAAGGTCTTTATATTTTTGCATCCATTTAATAGAGGGTGCAGAAATGTAAAATGAGGGTGCAATGCAACCTTTAGCACCCTCTTAGAACCGGGCCTGGCTGCCATCAAAGTCTGAGAGTCAGACCCTCTGTCCGACCTGTTGACTTATTTCACTGCCCCCCTTCATGATTTATTATTTAATACTCTTTCTGTTGAGGCACAAATCTGTACATAGTGACACCTTTAGATATTTAGGAAACACATATCTGTATAAGTATACAGTATATTCATATTTTGTACAGCTATATTTCTCATTTGTACCTTTTTGCTGTATTTCTTGGCACATTTTCTTACTTAAATCCTCCGTCTGTTTGCATATATTCTGTGTTGGAGCATCTTTAACGAGCTAATTTCCCGCCGCATTTGCACTCTGAGTTATATTCTTCACTGAGCATTTATGTCTTTATTCCATTCCTAATTCAGAAAACATTTGCCACACTGAATATTTTTGTCTGTGTTTCTCTTAATCACATAGTAACGTTGTCATCTTGATTGACACAACACCACATGCCTTTCTGTAATAATCAGACACTCTTGTTCCTCATAGTACAGCTCAGATCTTATATCACTGACTCCTCATTCCAGACCTTGTCACTGGCTTTGGCCATGTGATGGAGATTTGTTAGAGGTCTTCAGCTACAGGGACGACAGCTCGGTCCACTTGCATATTGGAATATTGGATAACTATGACGGCAGAGATAGTGCCTCTGAAGCGTGGTTCCTTCACCAGAATAATCACATTCATTTTATATAAATGGCTCACTGTCTACCCCCTCAGGCTTTCCTCTTTTTTTTTCTCTCTCTCTCTCTGCAGCAAGAATAATAATAAAGGGATTATTGCCCTGCTTGTCAGGCTATTAAAACATGAGATTGAGAAGAGGATACAGAGAGACAGACAGTGTAGGAGAGAGAACATACAAAGAGGAGAGCTGGTAGAAGAGACAAAGATGAGGCAGAAAAGGGAGGAAATGAGTGTGACGCTGAGAGAAAGCTGTAAGCCGAGGGGACAGAAAATGGAGATAACTGCTCGGCTGTCCACTGGCGGCCCGCTCTGCTCGTTCCTTCTGACTAATCAGACAGCAGTTGTAGATTAGCTGAGAGCTGAGAGAGCCGGGGAGACGGTGCCGGTTGAACCGCAGCTCCTTCTCTCACTCTGTAATGAGTACAAACAGCATGTCGACGGCCTGTCATCTGTTTCTCGTGTTCTGTCTACATCGCAGTCAGCAGAGCAGGGTTACAGCTGTGATTATGATTATGAAACAGCGACTCAGAGGGCTCATCCCTGATGCGTTATGTGAATAATAAAACCCAAATCATCTCTAGGCTCATACGCTCCCTAATGCCAAAGCACGAACAGGCCGCCGCGCTTCTCTGCAGCTTTGCAGTAATAGATATATCTCCATTCCTCGCATGCTTGGAGGTAAGCAAGGCCAACATCAGAGTTCATCAGTGACCTCAATCAGAACAAGCACAGGCTGGTTTCTTTAATCAAATTGCATTTGTTGACTGTTTATTAAATGAAAGCGCTCCAAAACAGAAAAACAGAGGAAATTAATCAGTTGATCTAAAGTGACTTCGTTCAAGACAGAGGACTGGAAACTGAGACGTCAATGCAAATAGATTCCTGGAAACATCATTTCATAAACAACAGCCTTCAAGGAAAAAGAAACAATGCTGCACGCCATCCTTAACTCTCTCCTCACAACATTTCCTGTCTCTCTTCAGCTGTCCTTTCCAATAAAGGCAAAAATGGCCCAAAAAAAATAAAACACGGAAAAAAACTTAGTATGGCAACCTGTTGATGGCACAAGAGGAAGATTTAACCAAAGCCAGTAAGATTCATCCTCTTGTGACCATGACGATGGCAAACATTTACGAACCAGATGGTGTTTTAATCCATTCAGAATCTGACATTAATACAACACAGATTTGCTCAATACATTTTAACAATCCCTTGGGGCGTCGGTAGCCTAGTGGTTAGTGCGCGCCCCATGTACGGGCAAGCGGGCGGCCCAGGTTTGAATCCAACCTGTGGCTCCTAAACCACGCCCCCACTCTCTCTGTCCCTGATTTCCGACTCTATCCACCGTCCTATCTCTACAATACTGGCATAAAAAGCCATCAAGAACAACTACAATGATTGAAATATGGTGGAAGAATATCTGATCGTTGACACATTATCTTCGCGGCTGATTCCTTTTTCTCTTTTGCTTCTATTCTGTGCTGATGGGTGAGATCAAAACTGAATGGATCATACCATTGTCATGTCTTTTAATAAACTGGTACTTTTGAACATTTCTCTGCCTAAAAAAACCTGCAGTATGTTTTCATCTTTATCATTTCTTCTATTTCTCTTCAAAAGCCAGGCGAAGACGGGAGTTTTCATTTTGAGAAACATACTGGGATAAGAGGGAAATATTAACTGGACATGTTGGTTTTTATATAGAAGGAAAATAGACCTTTTCACCAATGCTGTAACTACATGAACTATATAAAGGCACTCAGGAGCAGGGGCGTGTCATGAGGGTTTGCCAGGGGTAGTACGGGCCCCCCTCGAAATCTGATTGCCCACCCCAGGTGCTGCCCCAAAATCCAAATCTATGATTGGCTATTTGCCTAATCAGAGGCGGGACTTAAATACAAATCAACAGTTTTGGCTGTTTTAAACAGTCTAATAGTAGTAGTTTCAGTTGTAAATAAATGCTCTTTCCATCAAAATTTCCAAGGAAGAACTTGTGCACACTGTCTATCTTACGATGGATTTAACTGGCAATAAATGTTTTTCCAAGTTAGACAGCGTACAAGCGTGTTCATGCAACTTTCTAAGTACTTAAAATTGTGACTTTTAACACACATCTTTGTTTTTGAGTCCCTAAAGAATCAAGCGAAGAAGATTCATATGTTGCCAAATTGTGTTACTTACAACTACATATCATTTGTGGGGATAGAAAGGGTAAAAACATTAAATTAATTTGCTTGCGTGTGCCCACAAACATGAAGCCACCCCTGCATATGTCAGTGCTGGAGGTGGGCCGCCCCCCATTTTAAAAAAATCTGGAAACGCCCCTGCTCAGAGGGCTGCTTTTTCAAATAAACCTTTGAAAGAATATTTTACATTTGTATTCATTGTAAACAGATCTTACTGTGAAGCTGTGATGAAACTGTCTGCTCAGCTGTGATGCTCGACTAAATGTGCTACAGACTCTGCTAAAGTGCTGTGGAGTTTAGCGGACTGTCCGGGGCAAACTACAAGATGACACGATTTCAAATCACTGCAAGCACTGATTTCTTTGCATCATATGCTGTTTTTTAAATTTACATCAGTACACTTTGGAAAACATAAAGATGCTATGGACGCATGTCGGCCTGCTGATTTCTGCTGCGCTCTTTCTTTTTCTTTAAGACCACCTTCAGGTTTATCAGGATGACTTCATGTGAAACCAGCTAAGCTCTTGTCCTCTGCATTCTTTCCCAAATGTTCTTATTATCTTG
Organism: Tautogolabrus adspersus; assembly: GCA_020745685.1. Taxonomy (NCBI): domain Eukaryota; kingdom Metazoa; phylum Chordata; class Actinopteri; order Labriformes; family Labridae; genus Tautogolabrus; species Tautogolabrus adspersus. Next base: position 5,693,959 of record CM036548.1, on the reverse strand, counting down.
TTTGGCAGACAAGAATATGTGTGCATGTTGATAAGGAAGAAAAATTGCTGATATGTGGAATTTGTGTTTAATTAGCTGGAGCGTGTGTCTGAATATCAGACAGCATGCAGCTCAGCATGCCTGTGCCTCTCTTGCTCTGCCTCTCTCTCTCTATCTCTCTCTCTCTGGTTGAATTACTGCCAGAATAAAGGCTCTCTGGAGGGCCGCACTCTCTCCGCTCTCTCTGTCACTGGAGCTAACTGAGGAATAACTCATCCCTACCAGCAGGACAGTAAATCAGCCACCATGTCCCAGCATGCACGGAGGCTGGTTCCTCCAGATATGAATGGTAGAGTGCGTGAAGAGGACAGGCTCCCAAAGTGGATGTAAATCATTGATGTGATCAGATTCACTGTCACTCTCTGCAATATTTAATACACCTACAAACACCTTTTAAACTATTTATTTGCTGTATTATTGAGTCCTTCAATCTTGAATTATGTGGCTAAAAATATACCGACATGACCGTATTGTGTACTGTCTTTGGCTGGACAGTTTTCATGGCAGCACTGCTCTCTCTCTTTTATTATGAAACTAAAATAAATCTCAATGAACTTCACCCTATCACTGTTGAGATCTGATTTGCCTTTGAAATAGACTCACAAAACCTGCAAATGTTTGTGTAGTAGAATTTCCATTAATTATTTCAGATCTCCTGCTATAATGCTGCCCTGTGTAATCTGTCAGTGCATGAGAACATCTCTGTGTTGTTGGTGAGTCAGTGCCTGTTTTGCTATCGGCTTATCTCCGCTCCTCTCTGACTGGGCTGAGGTTACCTATTAGTCAGCATCGTGTTGCAGAGATCAGGTTTGAAAACGACTCCTCGTGTTGCAGCCAGCAGTTCCTGAAGCAGCCGGCAGCGTGCAGTCTGATCTTCGAAACTTACCCCATTTTAATCAAAGCCTCTGCGCTGCTCCTCTCCTCGTACAGGTCATTGGCTCAGATCCCAAAGTGCCCGGCTTCCTCTTCCTCACTCTCCTCTCAGTTCACAGTGTCTGTCTGGAGTTTCCACTGAGCCAGACAGACGTGGCCGCGAGCTACGAGTAAAGACAGAAAAAGAAGAAGCAAAGAGCACATCAATCAAAGGGCTCCTTTTACTAAAAATAACAACAAGAGATGATCGCTCTGCCATAAGCTGCTTCTGCTTTTCACTCTGCGAGACACATCGAGACACACCGAGACTGCAGGCTTGAATTGCAGATGTACCCTGATACTGTAAAACAAACCGTGTCCTCCTTTTACAGATTGAATTAGATGTTGAGTCAATTACATAATTAGTGTTTCTCTGTCAGCAGAGAGATTACAACAGAGAGAATCAAACAACATGTGCAAGCGTGGAAAACAGCCAGCGGATCATTATGCAATGTCGTTATTCAAGTATGTCATCATTCAATATTAAATGCTACTTATCTAGATTTAAATCAACAGCAGTTCTTACCTTTATCATTAAATATGATTACTTTATTTAATCAACAGTTAATGGTGTTGCTTGAAAATGCAGAGAGCCCTAAAGAGGATTAGTTTTAATATCCTAGATGTATACTGTATATAATCCTATATAATGCAATTGCATCCATCAAATAAGCAATAAATGAAAAAACAAATCAGATTGGACAGGTGGTCTGTATATATGCAATGACAAAGAAACCGGAATAGATCAAATGTAAAAAAAAAAAGTCCTGTCCCTGCACCTCTTGCAAAAAAAAAACGAGAAAAAAATGGAAATTTGAGCCGTCAACTTTCATGAAATGAAATAAATGAAACAATAAAACTAAATAAAATCTGGTGCACTAGTAGTATTGTGATAAAGTGAATAAATACAATAAATAAATTGCACATTGCTGTCTATGCTAACAGCTTCTTAAATGATAAATACATCTGGTAGAAATATGTGTTGTGCATCGACCTCAATAGTTTTCAATTAATGAAGGAATGAGACAGCAACATGGACAATCACCACCAGTTTAGTAAGATTGATCGGTACGTCTTTCTCCAAAAACACTGTAGGTAAGTACAATCAACGGATTAAAACTCAGCATTAAGTTTGATTTTTGATGCAAATTGAAACAACAAGGAAAATAATCCAAGAAGAGACATAAACGACACAAATTCCAGGCATAACTACACAGCAGACATGAATGCAATGTAGGCCAACGCGCCCGAAATTAAAACAAAAGAGCCTGAAATGTGCATCACAGACACAACTCACACGCAGCTCTGCAGGAATAATGAACAAACAAAAAGACCCCCACCTCGTCTGTAAACACGGCCGCACCACCAAACTCTGCATCCACCACTTCAGCATCTTCAGCAACACAATGAGAAAACCAAATGTTGTCATTCTAAGCTCAGGTCATATGGCCTGTGACGTAAACAGCCACTATCTCCTCTCCCCTCCCCTCCTCTCCCCTCCTCTCCTCTCCCCTCCTCCCTGCGGGATTCTGGGATGCAGAGTGCTGTGGCTGCAGCCTCCACAGCTTTGACAAGTGACTGTCACTTAGAAATGAGCACCCCACCAACCCCCCCCCTCCAGTCGCTCCTCCATCCCAAGAGTGCTGGATGATTGACAGCTTGCTTCCCTTGGACCCTCCCTCGGTTTCCCATGCAGAATCCTGCTTCTTCTCTGCAGAACTTTTATCCTCTTCACTTTTTTGGTGACCAGATATGTTGATTTAAAAGTGATTCTGAAAGACTTTGAATTAGCTCAGTTCTGCATCTTCAGCTCCACTTATTTTGCACACTGGGAGGCTTCTCGCTCTTCTTGCTCACAGAATAACCTCGCTCTGACAATCCCACTGAAACCGATAGGCTTTTCAAAGAGGGAATGAGAAATTGGATATCTGCTCTGACTGAAGTGACCCATTTATTTATTTTATTTTTTTTCTCTCTTTTTATCCGGCAAGCGTTTAAATCACTGAGTCAATTCCCTGCCGTTCCGGGCTGGTTCATTCATCCTCTCCTCATGGGTGCTTCACATCCTCCTAAACTATGCAGAAGTGTTTCTCAGCAGACTGTGCAGGCTGCCTTATTACTGCTGTGTGTGTGTGTGTGTGTGTGTGTGTGTGTGTGTGTGTGTGTGTGTGTGTGTGTGTGTGTGTGTGTGTGTGTGTGTGTGTGTGTGTGTGTGTGTGTGTGTGTATGTCAGACTAAATGTCTTTCGGAGCTTAGGCGGTGGTAGAAGAGGTGATAATAACGTGCTCTATGGTTTTTGACACCTTCAGTGCTCCCTACAGACATGAAGACTCACGCCTCCGTCTGCCTGGTCCAGCTGTGGTGTGTATTAGTGTCTGTGTGTGTGTGCGTGTGCGTGTGTGTCTGTCTGTGTGTGTGTGTGTGTGTGTGTCTGTGTGTGTGTCTGTGTGTGTGTGAGTGTGTGAGTGTGTGTAAGAGGTGGAGGAGAGAACGGGAGACTGCTTTGCACTCTTTCTACCTTGTATTTAGTTGTATCACTTTATCTTCAAAAATATCATTTTTTTCAGCCTATAAACTTCCATCAAAATGATATATTAAAATAAATTAACATATTCTCTTCTCTATTCCGAATCCAAAAACTTTGTGTTCCACATCCTGGACTAAAATCAAAGTTACACAGAGGTGAAAGACACAGCACAATATACGCAACATACGCTAACTCCTCTCACTATTTTTACCTGCTTCTTTTCTTCTCCCCTATAGGCGACTAATTCCTCTTCATTTTACTTTGTTGACTTTCATTGACAAACTGGTTTTCACAGCAATAATGCATGCAACACTCAGCAGGGCAACAAGAGTGAGTTCTGTTAAATGGGGCCCCCTTAGGGAGGTTTCCTACTGTCGTTGCAAAATTTGCACATTTTGGGCCACTGCTTTGGTTTAAGTTTGTCAGCCCTCAGGGGCCCCCTACTGGTCCGGGGGTACAAGCAGTTGCCGGCCTTGCCTGTTGACAAGCATCGCCTCTAGATTACAGATCATTTGAATTCTGCTGGAATGATGCATTCACATGCAGTCGTTCAACTTGTAAAAAGGAATGCCCTGATCCTAACTGCGCTTTCTAATCCACAGCTGATGTTCAGCCAACATCAAATATCTGATTTCAGAGCTCAGATTTCACCAAAACAAAACGACAACATACACAACAAACAACGTCCAATATGACAGCTTGACAAAGTATACAGTCTGCAAAGTTAGAGGACAGAATCGTCTGCTCTCTGACACAGTGCCAATCACAGCCCTGGGGGATTGTACACTTTCAATAACCGGTCAAGTTTCAGTTCACATCCATCATTGTTCACTCAGGATTGCTGGCAGCCAAGATGGAGGAAGAGGGATATATTTGTCAGTGGACCCTTCAAATGACAGTAGAGCAAACAAGGAAGAGAGGAAGAGTGGGGAAAGACTTTCCTCGATGATGATTTAATTCTCTCCTAAAGTATTAAAGAACATAAAAAGAAAACAGATGTTCAAAGTGACCTCCACATGTTGCTGAATATAAAACACTCCAGAACTGGATGGACGTCAGGTTCACTGTGACCTTTGAACTTCAATTCTATTCAGTTCATCCTGAGTCAGAGCAGACAAATATTCCTCAAAAATGTATGTGTCTGTGCCACATGTAAAGTTTTCATTCTGGTGTTACTAAACATGATGCTCACAAGAATGTGAAGGGAGAATGTCCAGGAAGTGTTTTACCACAACATTATGATGTCACAGTGAAATTGAGTTTTGACCATTTGGGTAAAGGATGTCACCACTCCATCATATTTTACTATCAGATATATATCAAATTGTGTCATAAGAGAATTAATTCCTAAATTACAGAAACTTGTGAAAAATCTTTGAATATAGAACCTGATATTCTAATAATTCTGGTCACACGAGGGGATTTTTTGCTGAATCGTCCCCCCTAATGGTCAAGGATGCATGGCCCGAATCGAGGCTCCTCGCAACCGATTATTTATCCAAATAATCCTCAATTGTGTGTTGTCAATACGATTATTTTACCGCTCCCACTTGAGTCGGAGCCTCCCCGATTCTTAATCTTAATATCAAACACCTTTCCAGATCAAGCCGCCTCTGAAGAAATACCTGACAATAGTCGATGAGAGCGAGCAGACTTGGAAGTGTCACCAACCGGATGTTGTGTACTTTTACAGCTTACAAACATGGCAGCAAACATAAACACAACTGTGCTCTGAGCCAAGTGGAATGTCAAAAAAGAAGACCACCTCGTGGAATTACGGCGACCTTAGAGTGCCTCTATAGCCTCTATAAGTCTCATGCAAGACAAACCTCTATAGGGCAGGACTGCCAGCAGACGACGTCGAATTGTCCTCCATATTTGTTTTCCTTCTGAAGTCATGTTTGATCATGAGAGTCTCTGAGTGATCTCTGTCGGTGGAATCAACAGAGGCTGCTACAAAAAGGCAGGTGTGTGGTCACGAATCGTCTAGTGTGTGCTTTCAGAGGGTTTTATTTCTGTTACATTCAAAAGAATGTGACAGACACACAGATGGTATGTTGTGCATACTTTTTCCTCTTCTCATATTTATTACTTCTTTTGAATATTTAAATGTCTTACTTTAAATTAATGTCATATCTCTTTGCATGTTCTTATGCATTAACCATGTGAAGCACTTTGAGTTGCTCTATGTATGATTGGTACTTTGTAAACAAACTTGCCCTGACTCATCTGACGTCATAATGCCAGAGATGACATTAGGATGGAGGAAAACAAGGACTCAACTGGCTGCTATTAAATATAAATATTTCAAAAGTTTAGCCTATGACTTTGATAGGATTTATGAGAACGTGTTCAAATATTTCATCCTGACCTCTGTCAGGCAGCTCGATGGTTAAACAATATTAAAACACCCTCTATGTCCACCTCCCACCACAGCGTGCTGTGACTCAGCAGGTGTCTGAGTCTGCAGCTCGAGTCCTGTTTACGAGTGAATTGCAGGCTAACGTTAGCACAGCTGGACAACACGGACGGGAGGCCAGGACGGGAGAGGACAAAGACTCAGACAACCTGACATCATTGTGTCCAAATGCTCAGACAAATACATTTTCATTTGTATGTTTGCCTCCATTTTGTCCCTTTTTTATACTCCAGCTGTTCATTTTTTCTTGAGCTTTTTTTTTGCACCTTTCAGCTATAATTGTATTTTTATGCATTGTGGGTTGTTGTGCTCTTCTGCAACTGGTGGGGTGTGTGTCTGTGCTTGAATGCATGCACGCACGCGCACACACACACACACACACACACACACACACACACACACACACACACACACACACACACACACACACACACACACACACACACACACACACACACACACACACACACACACACACACACACACACACACACACACACACACACACACACACACACACACACACACACACACACACACACACACACACACACACACACACAGTGTTGTCCACTCAGCAGGGGGCAGAAAACAGCAGCCCGCTGTCCGCTCACACTGTGCCAGCATGTAGTCTGGACTCAAACACAACTCGAACTACGACTGCTGTGATATTTCACTTTGCTCGACAGCATGTCTGCAGACACAGGCCACCAGCGAACAATGAAAAACAGTTGACTGGTTTCTCTTTAGTGAGCCCCTGAAGGAGCAATAAAAAACAGCCTGTAACAACAGTGACTTACAGCACTGTGACTGAGGGAGCACAGAGTGTAAAGGTGAGGCAGTCAGCTCGAGAGGTGATGAGACGGCTCAGAACTCATGAGGTCAAAGTCGACGTTTAAAGCAACTTTCACTGCCTCTATTCTTATTTCTTTTTACTGTTAAATGTTCAAGCTTGACAACCACCTGATCCACTCCTCACTAATAAACTCCTAGATCCCACATGCATCGTCTTTTTTTGGGTATCACACAATAAGCTACAGCGATGGATTTAAAAAGTCTGTTTGCTCCTGCGGGTTGATTTCAGGTGGAAAAAATTGACAGACAATTGACTCTGATAGTGTCATATTATGCGTTCAGGTAAGACTGCAAATGTTTTGAAATGTTTCACGCTAACAGGTAACCTGGCAACCCAAACAGACATGGCAACGTGTATCAGTCCTCTCGTCCAAAATGGTCAGTTGTCGTTCTAAAAAACACAAAGATTGTGACGGCCAAAATGCGTAACTCGAATCTTCAATGTGGTGGTCGAGAAACCTCTGCATCAAAATCTTCTAAGAAGCAGCATGCCAAATATAAGTCTAATAACAACCTCATTAAAGAAAAAAACACTTACATTGCAGATTTAGATGAAACCAAATACATCTCATACAAATCTCAAATATCTCTCTAATGTGTCGTGCAGTTTTACACCTTTAATCTTCCTCTCTGATGGCTCACCTCTTCGCCTGCCTCTCAGTGTGTGAGTCATCTGTTAATCCAGGAGTAAGCATCATTATCTCAGTGAAAGTCTATCCCCATAAAGCTGGGCTCAGGGTAGCTCTATTGATCGGGATGCTTATCTGCAGTATTTTACACAAGAAAACCTGACCACCATTATCATTATAGATTCCTGCGAACGAGCAGGATTTGTGATGGGAGGAAAATTCCCCGACATGGAAACAACAACGTAACAATGTGGTTTTCTACTGATATCTCCTGCACTGATATGGTCCAAATGTTTGTATTTAAGGTGCCAAACTTAAAGGTGAGCTTTTGAACTTAGCATAAAGAAAAATAGCCTAAGCTAAATGTGTGGTTCTTATTGTTGCTACATATATTAAAATAATCAATCATGTGGCCAAGAGAATCCTATTCTTTTATACTTTAAGACGTTATCAGGTAAAATAAGCTGTGCTTTTGCTGACTTTTCTTGCTGTACTTGTTTTTATGCACTATGCTGCAGACACGACAAAATATGCAGAAGAAGAATAAGATGACATCACTTTAAGCTCTTGAACAATCATAGGAATAGATCTATAATTTAAGAAAACATGTGTTAATTGGTTGAGAAAATATTAATTGTTGATCATTAAATGTTTATATTTTAAGGTCACGAAAGATTTTGCTTCCTTTTTAAAATCAATGAATGTGCTTTTAATTCATTAGCAGGTTAATGTGACAAAGTATGCAGGAAAAGAAAAGGAGGATTATTCAGCTACTAGCTAGGTCACATAATCTATTCCTTTTCAACAAGTCTAAATAAGTCTCAGAGGTCTCTTTAACGTGTTTGTGAAGTGTCTTGTTCTAAATCCACTCTGATCCTGTATTTGATCATGCCTATAAATCCCTCTATTTCAGCCCTGCTCAGAACAGGCTGTTTCTGTGTCTGTAGCTTTAAATGCAAATGAGCTGTGTCTGACCACGCCCCTCTCTGGAAGGGCTTGGGTGGCTCGGGCTTTCTCGCATCATGCCCTATTGTTTACAGTGAGAAGGCAGACTCAGAGGGCAGAACAAACACCTAGCTGTGGGAGTGTCCCCCACCTTGGGGAGGGGTTACTGCCCTTTGTGATGTCATGAAGGGAAAATCTCCAAACGGCCTGTTTGAGCACACATTTTCTGAAAAGTGGAGCAGGCTAAAGACGGAGAGGATGGACTTTTCTCATCATTGGGGGTTTGTAGACAGACTAGAGACACATTAGTGTAAGAAAAACATTTTTAAGTGTATTTAGCATCATATGAGACCTTTAATGATCGACGGATGAATCTAAATTATTCATTTTTAAAAAGTAAATGGATTCCAGCCTTATTTATATTTATAATAAAGGGTATTAGATCACTTGGCTGAATCACTCTACATAGGACTTAGACAGTGAATTAAGACCTGCACAGGGCCAGCCGCTAATAAGAAACTAGTAATGAAGTGAAGAGGCTCTCCTTCTGCCAGAATGAAGATAGACGGAGGAGAGGGGAGAGGTTAAAGCTCTGCAGGGTCAGTGGAGGCTGCACATTAAATGCTTCTAGAAGGATTAGTTTACTAACTGGTTGTGAGAGGATGCAAATAAAGGAGGAGGCTTGAGGAGGGATGAGGATGAAATCAGAGAAGTGAGGAGAGAGGGATGAGGACGAGGAGTGGTTGACATTTTTACACGAGTTTACAAGCACCAGGAAGTCTTAAAATATTTTGGATGTGAGGAGCTTCTACATCAAAGGAAACTGAAAGTTACACGGGAAAAAGTTTGAAGAGTGTTCGACATAATGGTAAGCTGTGTTTGCTATAAATGTCTTGGTTACTGGTTTCCACGATGCAAACTTTCTCCAGCAGCAGACTTTTGGAGGAACTTCTATTTTTAATGTCAGGACCAGCTTCTAAACAAAATGCAAAACCCCCTGAGGGGTCCCTGTTGTACAATAACAACTGCTTCACGGCAGCTACGGTAACTTTCAAGGGACACAACACATTACTCCAAAAGACATGCAGCTAACCTGAAAATGTCAGGTATGTGTATGTATGAATACAGCACTTTATATCTGTTGAACAGAAGTCAGACGAGTTGCATTTAAGTTAAAAATGGAATAAGAGCAAAAGATCTCCCTTTAGGACATTTTACACTTTTGCAATCATTTAAGGATATTAAAACAACTGGTGTAATTGAACATTACATTAATGGTGAAAAAATCTGTATATTTTCCCACTGTAATGACTCAAATGCCTGAGGTTGGAATTAAGCCTTTTCCAATTTTAAGCTCAATTTTGAATACAGCCCAGATAATGACTTTAATTCATCAGAACTGGGTGATCTGAATCAGGGAAAAGGTTGTAAGCAAAAAAAAAAAAAAAGGGGTTCCTATTTTTACTTCGTACAAAAATGCTGAGGATGTTCCTCAAAGGCAACATGCAGCATTACCATATTCCCCTCTTACACACGCTCCGACACATAGCCCCCCCCTACCCCATCGCTGTAACCCATCAGCCAGTGAAATGTGGGTTAATGAGGGACCACCCGGGGGCACTGTCAGCTACACCTACAGTACCATTCTCATCAGAGCAAGGGGAGGTGGGGAAGTTGGCGGGGGCGCGGAGACTCCGAGCATGGGCAACTTCAAAGCTGGAAGTGTGGAAGAGAGCAGTTAATTAGAGCGAATGAGTGTGAGGTGCAGGTCTCATGGGGCTGAATAGAGTTGTACAGTAGAAATGTTTTACTATAGCTGCCTGAGCTCAGCTCTGCAGGAATCTGAAGCTGCAGAGGGGGAAATAAAGGAAGTCTTTTTTTACACTGTGTCTGTCTGTGTGTTGAGTTGGAGCATGGGAACTAGTATGAATATAAAAATGTAGGTTATTTAGATAGCAACACTGGGTGTCCGGGATGGTAACAAAATAATTCAGTATTCTCCATTCATTATGTATTTTTAAATGTAACACAAACATCGACGTGGTTTTTAAAATGGAGAGGCCTAAATAACATTCTGCATTGTTTAATGTAAGAAAGGAGACATCGAAAACTTTATACCAATAACTTCATCAAACCTCTCAAGACTAGGTTTTATATTTAAAAGAGTGTGAATGTAAACATTTTGAAATGCCATCATTAAGTGCTAAACATGAGTTTTGCTTTAAAAAACATTGTGTTTTTCCCGCGTTTCCCCGGAAGACAGTTCACAGTACTACATTTTCCTTAAAAAGAGATTCTGTTTTTTCTGTTTTCGAACCAAGCAGCAACCAGTGCTGAAACATTAAGCTAATAACATGATGTCTGTTTTCACAGAAATAAACTTGTTTTCAGCCTGGATCAAAAAACTGTTTGGGTCTAAATCTTTCATTTCTTCATTTTTAAACACTGCATGTTGTTTCCTTGGTTTTGTTACGTATCTGCTTTGATGATATTAAGGTTAAAAGTTAAAAATGTAATAACTTGGGGCATATATGAGTTGACTGACAGGTGGGCATGTTGTACCTGTTTGCCAGGAGGCTTTGGGCCCACCTCAACTCCATCTCTTAGCCTGTTGCTAGGTGGGACAGCATTTTCAGACAGAGCTTTCAATATGGCGACCGCCATTATTTGGGCTTCAAAACACCTCTGCAGAAACCAATGGGTGACACCTCTGAGACTACATCCATGTTTTATACAGTCTATTGTTTGAACACTATTGGAGACATTTGGATTTATGTAAATAAAGAATCTAATGAAATGTTTAACTTCTGATAAGTCGGTTTAAAACATGGAGATGCATCATATTTTGCCTTCAAAACAACTGTGAAAGGAAATGTTAGCCAAACTTTGGTAAGACCTCAAGCTTAAATCTTTTTTGGGGGGCGTACTCTTAATGAAAACATAAAAGTTGTTTACAAGAAAACTCTGCAGGGTGCTTTTAAACTTCACTATTTACGTCTGTGTCTCGAGAGGTATCGGAAACTTGAAGGAGAAAACACAAGCAGCCCAAGCAGGCAGTTGTTGCGTTGCTCATGTGGTTCCTCCATAGATGTTCGATCCTGATGTTTACTCATATCTTTAAGGAGCAACACATCAGATATTCAGTAGATTTACGGGTTGTATTTGTTAAAAAAAACACCCACAAATACTCCAAGAACCTAGAATGGTAACCAAAGAAGTTTAACGCACTACGAAGGGTTAAAACATCTCATACAAGTGGCTTTATTTTGTGGCAGTGTAACAAGCATTTGCAGAACAACCTGCTCTGTTGTGTCCTCCTGTGCATCCAGGTCATCTCAGGCTCATTCATATTTGATGTGTTTGAAGGTGGAAAATGTTGCAGATACATTTTACAGACAGCAGAGAGCAAATATTTTGTATCTTCTGCACAAGGTTTTCCATGAGCAGCACAGCAGAAATTCATAGAGGACAAAAGAGGGAGTGTTCCTCCACTGAGAGACGGTTCAAAGGAGTCAAATCATGCAAATGACGGCCACAGCTCTCATGTGATATGAGGCCGTGTAATAAAGATAAAGAGCTGGGGAGAGGCCGGTGCCTTGAAGTGATACAAGGAGGGTTTGATGTCCCTCTGAGAAATGTGAGTTAGTATTCTTGATGGGGTTGTTATTTTAAATTGAGTGTTTATTGTATTGTTCATTTATCTTATTAGATTTCCTGTTGTTCCTCTCTCCTGTAAAGTGTCATGGAGTGACTCCAATTGAGGATTTGTTTTTATGCTTCTGAGAAAATATTACAAATAAAATCAGTCAACCTCGGAGTTATTCTCTTCAGTATGGAAATGCAGTGTGCCTGTGTGATATATGACTGATATCACATTCTTTAGCACCAAGTAGTGAGTGTATACAAACATTTGTGTAAGGTTAAAGTGTACACACACACACACACACACACACACACACACACACACACACACACACACCCAGACCAGTAGGGGGCCTTAAAGTAGCGGCTGAATATTTGTAAATTTTGCAATGACGTTAGGAAACCTCCCTGAACAGGCCCCATATGCCAGCACTCACTCTGGTTGCCCTGCTGAACACGGGTTGGAGGGTACAGGTTGGAGGGCCACCCAATTGATTTTTGCCTACGGCTGGTTTATGTTGATCTGTTCACCTTATCTCACTTCACCTATGTCGCTATGGACGCAGCTCTAACTGCTGTATGGATTCCAACAGACAATTTGTTCAGCGGAATAATATTATTTCACAATTAATTTAACACTTTCCAAATCAATATTTTGTGTCAAATTATTGACAACAGAAGGGGTTCCTTCTCTGCTCATCCAGCTGGGGTTCCACTCTGCTCCAACAACCTGCTCACCATAAACATGATCGCCTACATACAGTAATAAACTGTAGATTAGGCATTCAAGGACAAAAAAAGTAACTGCTGAGTTTGCGGTCTGATTGTCATTTGGAGGACCAAACTTAGCTTTTGTGTTGATGTCTGTAAACTTCCAAAACAATTTGAATGATAAGCAAGGTCTGCCTATTTAATCATTTTAAAGAGACACACACACGCACACACACACACACACACACACACATATCTCTGGTCAATATTAGACCCAATCAAAGTCTGCCCGTCTGCTCATGTTTAATTGATGAAGCGGGAGGCCATAATTACCCTGTGATCACAGAGGAAAACAAGCCTTGATCAAAATGTGCATAATCTCAATAACTGTGTGTGTGTGTGTGTGTGTGTGTGTGTGTGTGTGTGTGTGTGTGTGTGTGTGTGTGTGTGTGTGTGTGTCATCCAATCAGCAGACTGACTCTCTGACACAGCCTAGCTCTTACATTGACTGAAATGATGAAGGGTTATGGATCTGTCTTTACCTTGTAGCTGCATCCATTACAACAGCAACACAGAGCTAACCTTAAGAGCGACAGGTAGATATCACACTCACACACACACACACACACACACACACACACACACACACACGCACACACGCACACACACACACACGACTGGGAACATCCTCTCTGCACTGCGATGATTACAATCCCATATGACAGTTTAAATAAAGCACAAACTTCAAACAGGACTTTTTTTTGATGAACGAGTTTATGAAGCTCCGACCGTGTGATGTTTTTTTCCTCTGAGGTGTAGAAATGAAGCGCTCCTATCTTTATCACAGCTCATGTGCGCACTAAGATGAATGGAACACCTTCATCTCAGAATAAAGGGAGAGAAAGGTAAAGGGAACAACAACAAATGGAGACAGAGAGGTATTTAATGAGTAATCTCTACATTCAGTCTGCTTTAACACTGGCTGACACACACTATGTGACACATAAAAAGTACGTCAGAGCTTTCAGGAGGAGGCCGCTCGCCTGAGGCTGAGCGCTCTGATGCATCTGAAGAACATCCGCAACATTTTATTGTTGCATAAAGCTTTCAAACTTCTCTGAGATCCACAACAAACCAGCACAAGTGAAGAAGAAAGCATAAGACTTCAGCTGCTCCACTTTCCATTCATGCAGTTGGTTTGTAAATAAAGGAGCTACAAGCCGGGGCGGCTGTGGCTCAGTTGGTAGAGTCAGAGGCTGCTATGTAAAGTGACCATCAGAAGTACACACACATTCATACGTCGCCAACGAAGCAGTGGGAGCAACTCGGGGTTAAGTGTCTCGCCCAAGGACACATCGGACATGTGGCTGCAGGAGCTGGGGATCGAACCCCTAACCTTCCAGTTGAGAGACGACAGACTCTACCGACTGAGCCAAAGCTGCCTATCTGTCGATTATTATGACGCCAGTATCGTGGTGAATAATATCTGAATTATCGCCAGATACTTCTAAATAGTAGTTTCAGTTGAAATGTCCACCCCTAAACCTTAGAAAACTAAGAATAGAAAACTCAACAATAGCTTCAACCTTTATAATTATGAAGTTATTTGTTTAAGAAAAGATCGACACATCTGTTTTCTACATACCTCTTCTATGTGTTTGAACATAATAAATCTTATTTTGTTATAAATGTCTATGCTTATATTTCTAGCTCCCCTTAGTATTCTCGATTCTGATATTTGAGATTAAAAAACAACAGACGCCCAAAAATGAGCCCAAAGAGCAAACACAGTACTATATCTTGGTCTTATTATTTTCCAAAACCAGTGTGTGTTATCGTCAAACAGACACACACAGACACACACAGACGGACACACTCTTGCCCCCAGGGTGTTTTCCTGTGTCTGTTGTTATTTCTGCGGGGGATCATAATGACATCAGCAACAGCAACACATACATCAACAAAACATCAACAGTCTGCTCACATTCATATCCATATGCTCCGACACGCACGCACGCATGCACGCACGCGCACACGCGCACACACACACACACACACACACACACAGTCTGACCTCATTCCTACAATCTGTCTCCTGGGAGAAACAGGAAGAGAAAGATGAGGAGAGGGAAAACAGGTGAAGTAAACAGAAAGGACGCGTGCAGAGATGAAACTCAGCCGAGGAGGTGAAAGAGAGTTTGAGGAGAATATTGTATTAAAGTCTGAGTGGACAGAGGAGGAAGAGGAGGGAGGAGATGAATTTTAGTGATTGAGAAAAAAGGGATAGACAGGAAACAAGGAGACAGAGGTATCACTGTACCTGAAGTATACCTCCCAGGACTTGCATTAATAAACAAAAGGAGGGAAAGAAGGAGGAGAGGCTTTGCTGGGCAGCAGATGGCTACGTGAGTCACTCACACATCACCGGGAAAGAGGGGAGACGTGGAGATAAGAGAGGGTGAGGATGCACAGAGAAAAGAGAAATAGAGAAAGAGAAGAAAATCATTCATGTCTCCAATCAAAGCACTTCAGCTCGCCTTAACCAGCCTGTCAGTCATGGAGAAGAAGAAACTCATTCTGCTGCTTTATTTACCGGCTGGGTCACAAGCAGCTGCCTGGATAAATCCATGAATAATATTGGATAAAAGGAAAATGGAAGCATTGCTGTTCTTAGAAATGGAAGAAAAACCTCTTTTCAAAATGTTGCACTTCAAAATAAGACTGTCATAATTACGGCACCATAGTGATCTATGGGCCGTCTATAGGCTACAATAAAGATGTGTGATTGAACAAAATCTCAGGGAGAGAACGCACACCTACCACGTGGAATCGGCTTCAGACTTTAAAAATAACAAAATAGAAATAATAAATCTTCCTGCAGATGGTCTTGTTTGCTTTTGTAGGTCGTATAATTGCATCAGTATTAATTCTAGTTTGCTATGACCAGCTAAAAAAAACCTGGAGCTTTCAGGAACAGATACCAGTACCAGCCCTCTGAATCCATCGCTAAAGAAAATGTACTCAAAGGTAACCACAGACTGTATATGATGATGGATGGAGCTACAGCCAGCTGGAAGTGGAGCCGAAATATTCAGGGCTCCCCCCTCTGACCTGCTGCAGTATAGGCTATAAAAACACACCTCCTCAATGATAACCGATGGGACGTGGATCAAGCGATAAAGTTCAAATACAAATCACAATACTGTCGAACCCGGACACTGTTGTGATAGATATTATCATGTTGATTTATGTGACAGTCAGTGTTCTATTTTTCTGAAATGTAATTAGTTGTTTTATGCAAAAAAAAAAGCGGTTTACGTACTGTAACAATGGACAGCTCTGTTGATAAATGCAGCTCCATGCAGTGTTCTCAACCTTAGCCGAGTAGAGGAAGAAAGGCGAGCTACAATAACTAACACCGTCATTGAACTCTCCATAAACTTGCGTGTCTGCTTCAAACCGACACAAGAATCTGTTCTGCTGTAGAATCTGCAGATCTGATGGATCTTTGAATGTTTTGGTTAGCTGAAGGGGCGGGGCGTCAATTCTGCGGTTCCACCAGCCAGCTCCCTTCTGCGTCACCAGCGCAAAATGTCAGCGTCTGTCTCTGGGGTATTTTAGCTTCACTTTTGTACAACAAAGGGAGACGGAGAGTCCATATTAATATACATTCAATTAGAGGTGGGAAAAAATCGATTTAAGTAAAAATCGAGATTCTTCTAAGATTTAAAATCGATTCATAACTTCCAAAAATCGATTTATTTATTTTTTAAATTTGGGGGGGGGGGGTAATCAGTCACTCCCTGCTAAGTGCTAAAGCTAGCTCTTTAACTCAGTAGAATGCTAAATGGAGCAACAAGAAATTCAGCCAGTCAAACAGATGACTGGAGCAGATCCTGAAGTATGTACTAATTCATAAATAGACTTTGAATCCATGGATCAATGAATCCAGAATCGTTTTGAATCGAATCGTGAGACACCCAAAGATTCCCAGCCCTACATTCAATGGTTGTAACAGTTCACAACTTCTGCCTACAAGAAGTTGATTGGAGGTCAGAGTAGACCTTGAATAATTCATGGAGGTCACTTTTCAGAAATGATAGAAAATACAGGTGTATGCAGGTAAAAGGAAAATGTTTAATTGAGGCCTTTCTTCGTGCGATGTTAGAACCTCATGTTCAAATAAAAGACCCTACTCAATTCAATAACAATCTAAAAACCCATTGCTCTTAATTTCAGCTATGTGCTTTTGTATCCGCCCCCTCTCTCTGGATCAATACTGACCCTTGATCTTGTTGAGGGGGTGTCAATGTTTTCAAAAAGCCTTTCTTGTCAGCTCATTTTCGGCTTTAACGCG
The DNA here is from genome assembly GCA_020745685.1 of Tautogolabrus adspersus. Classification (NCBI taxonomy): domain Eukaryota; kingdom Metazoa; phylum Chordata; class Actinopteri; order Labriformes; family Labridae; genus Tautogolabrus; species Tautogolabrus adspersus. Next base: position 5,676,923 of record CM036548.1, on the reverse strand, counting down.
GATCCATCACAGATGCATGATGAGCGGATTATCGACCGACTGGCTCCCACTGACGCCTATAAGGATCAGTGTCTGTAGGCATTCTGCATGTTGCCGATGACTCACATAGTCTTTGAAGAGAGGGAGATAGAGAAAGGCGAAGCGAGGGAGGGAAATAAAAGGGTGGAGAGCAGGAAAAGATCCTCTGCTTTCTCCTCCAGAAGCCAAGGACACGCTGGTAATTGGCTTAAACAGGAGGAGAGGAGAGGAGAGGAGAGGAGAGGAGAGGAGAGGAGAGGAGAGGAGAGGAGAGGAGAGGAGAGGAGAGGAGAGGAGAGGAGAGGAGCATTGGGAGAAAAGAGGGATAGAGGAGAGGGGGGGGTGGTAGAAGAAGGGATGCAGCGATGAAAGGGTGGAGCTGGAGGGATGAGATGATAATCAGCATGGAGGAAGATGAGATCGAGGGAAAGGGAAGGGGGTGGGGGGTGTTGGGATTGTAAATGAGGAGGGGTGGAGAGCCATTGATCAGCTGTCACCACAGTTTACAGGGAGCGGACTAACAAGCGTCAACACTCAGAGTCTTTATGAACTCTGTAATGTACATGAGTATTTACATGAAGTACATGCACAGGATGGCCTGTGCATCCTCTGAGTTTATTCTTTCCTTAAGTGATGATGTAAAATGTAAAACCAAAGTGGTACACACACTTTTGTACCTAAGCGTGCCAGTAACTGTGAACAATTATACACCTCGCAAATTACAGCACTTTCTGTTAAGTACAAAGTCAAAGATGTAATGTGGATTAACCATTAACGATGCCTTAGTCAGACAGTTTTTTGGATGATGAAGTTCTTTACAGAGTGAGAATACTAAAATGTTTAATGAACAGAGTTTTTCTCTTTTATCATAGAAGCCAAACAACGACATGTCTAAAAACAAACATCAGGATCTAAGAGATTGTCCACCATTTTCCCACCTTCTATCTATTAGTGTAATATATGAAAAACGTCTAGTTGTTGCCGATGCAGTGGACGGCCCAGAACAATCACAGGCTTAAAGCGTCGATATAAAGTCCACGCTAGGGTTGGGACAACATATCGATTCACAATATCTCCTCATCCTGACTTGTGTGATATTGTTATCTAATCACCGGTGCTAAATATCAATATTTTAATTGACAAAAATGGCGCCGTAATCACATTTCTCTGGCCATTTGACTCACTCAAAGAAGAAGTTGACAGCGGGATGATTTTATTTTATTTTAGTTAAATTGGTCTTTACACCCTAACAGAAATCAACAAATCATGCGCTGGGAAAAATCATCTCCAGCTGCTTTAATCCTGTATAAACACCGACCTATAACTGCTGTGAGGTTTCAATGGAAGGTACCAATCGAATGCCTCCCATGGCTTTACTCAAAGCTTTTGACCGCAGCCAGAGGTATTCCACGTCTACCGTAGGATGGCAGAGAAAGCTCAGCTCAAATGACCCCTGCCATGGTTACATGTAACTGCTCGCCCTGCTAAACCACCCCGAGAACTCAGAAGCAGAGAAGGCTGCAACAAGAAAGAGTTTAGATAAAGCTCGAGGACAAACCAGAGGAAACATTCATAAGTTTTTCAGCAATGGCAAAATTTGTTTGAAGGAGCCCTAAGGGGCGTGTAGGGGTTTAAAAGTTTTTGATAAAAAGTGGTAAGAAACGGCTATGGAAGAAATAAGGACATTTAAAGGGTCTATATCAGTTTGGAGCACATTCTTGCATATCTTTGACACCACACAAAGCAACGAGGGGAAGAGGAAGAGACTCTTTCTGTCATATCAGTTAGGAGTCCCATTCCTCAAACAGTCTGTCTGTCTGCCCTCGCCCATCACACACAACCAGGTCTAGAAATCAAACTTGACATCTCACAGTGTGTGCCACTTGATATTCCACCCAACACACACAGCAGATACTCGTACAAGATGCTCCAATAACTGACAGACACAAAACAACTGCTGCTAGAAGACAAAGATTTTACAGATTGTCCGTCCTTTACCAAATTTTGGTGGCAAAGGTGCCGTTTAATCAGACACAAAGGCTGCTGCAGAGCCAGCCACACGGAGCTGTATCTTTCTATCAATGGCAGATGGAAATTCCTAATTACTAACCCCAGGAAGCCGTTTTGCTCATTCTCACTGGTGGCCACGAAGATGATTAGCCTCGCGTGAACCTCCTAAGCCCTGAATCCAAACCTCTCCTCCCTGCACACGCCCACTCCCCAGCATCAATATCTCTATGCAAACCTGCCAGCATCAACTCAATCTATTTTCCAATTTCCCACAGGGTGAAAGAGTACCACTTACTCCCGCTCCCCGTCTGCCATCTATCACTCTACAGTAGACCTCTTTATTTTCTGTGAAGCCATGTGTTGCCTCCTCTTGTATCTTATTTTTCTGTTTCCACCTCGGTTTAAATGTTAGACAACCTGGTGTCTTTGTTTTCCTCCAACAAATGCCCAGAAAAAGTAGACAGGGGCTTTTTATTGAACAGAGGAGTGACAGGAAATCAAGCAGACAACAATTTTCATGAAATTGATTAAGCATTGACAATCAATTTTTGCACATTAGCAATAAATCCTGACTAATTTGAAAGGTGTTGTCAGTAATTAACTCATAAAGATGTATAGAGGAGGGATTATAGCTAACCGTAAAGCTCTCCTGAGTTATTTAAAGGCACGTTTACTGTTTGTTTCAGTATCATCAACTTGCTGTAGCAGGCAGCTGGTATCAGCAACAATCCTCAAATTGGTGGAGACCAAACTGAAGCCTAAATGAGAGCAGGACTAGTGGACGTACTTTCATGAGGTGGACTCAAAAAACAAATGCAAAGGAACTACACTTTAATTGCACATTTACACCTCACCCTGCAAAGTTTATGTTAACATTCTGGATATACTCGAGCATTATATTTTAGATTTACTATATTAAGGCTATTACTTGTGACCATTTAGAAGAATGTCTGGATGTGTATTTTCTTCTTTTACTACTGCAAGGATTTATTTACCATCGATTTACTGTGGATTTTTGTCCCTGGTGCTTAATTTGCTTTTATAACCAGATTTTTCAAAACATTTTCCATCCATCCATCCATTCATCCATCCATGCATCTAAATGATATTGCTAGTACATGTGTACTCGTTATATAAATGGATTAATTGTTAACATTTTCAGCCCATATTGGAGGATTACAGTACAGACTGTATAAAAGAAGTTGGTGGAGCCAACTGATGGACCCATTGGTTTCTAAAACTAGGGTTTTGATGCCTTGAGTTCGCTTCCCAGACTGTATAAAACATGGAAATAGTCTTGGTGACGTCACCTATAACCTATACAGAGGTCAGCATGTTAGCAATTAGTCAATCACAAGTTGCGCTCATAGATAGCCTCCTTAGAAGCGTGTTCTACCTAACAAAAAAACATGCTGTAAATTTGAACAAGACTGAAACAATCAGCTCATCAGGAACGTGATAAAATGCCTTTTTCTCACAGAACTTTCATCAAATTTATTTTTGCGACCAAGTTCTCTCCCCCCTACTGGCTGTTAGACAGATTGCAGTTTTTTCTGCACTTCAGAAAATCCACATCCTCTTTGAATTACTTTATTTGTCAAATGACTTTTTTCCTTCATTTTTTACATTTATCAAAATAACATGAATCACTCAGAAACAATCAACATGTTCATTTATAATATGGAGAACTACTGAATGCATTGCACGCTACATGTTAGCCATCTGTATTAAAACGATATTAGCATAGCAACATTAAAGTTTTGTCGTTAATTAAGTTTCAACCTCATGAGGATATGAATAACAATATAAAACACAGAGGAGTTATATTTGGTGACATATATTTTTCATTTATAAACACTTCATAAAGTCCTAATATCCACTTGTAATGCATTATCTGTTATGAACCACTGGTTGAATGCGTTCTGCTTCTGGGTGTGAAAAAGGACCTGTTGATGATTTTAAAAATTGCTGCTGCTTTTAAATATAATTCATGATATTTATTCAGCTCAAATCAGACAGCCCTGGTTGCACCCTCTACTTTACATATAAGACCAGAGACCTGACCAATTCATATTCATGCTCCTCTCTTAACAGCCAACAAAACACCAAACACACAAACACAGCGGCTTTCAAGCTGCAGAGGAATATACTATCGACCAACCGGGAATTTATCAGCCACAACAATTAATCTTGTGGCAGGCAGGGAGAGACTCCCAGCGAGTGTCTGCATCTCTAAGTGTGCCTCTGAGAGAGAAATGGGGCGAGACTACAGGAGGAGATTGAAGATACATCTCGCTCTGACCGCCCCTGATGCACACTCACACACACAGAGACACCGACCACATACACACACAGATTTTAGGGGTCAGCCAGGCATGAGGAGAGTCTCCTCACATTCCTTTGACATGCAGATCAGATCAGATTTTTAGAAGAAGAGAGTCATGTTCCTTTTAATTTATATCTGCAGGTTAATTAGCGTTTAAAGACAAGGCTCTGAAACGCTAGATAAAAAAAAGAGGATCTGAATAAGCAAACAGAAGGCTGTAAAACTGAGCTGGTCTGTCAAAGGAGCCTAAAAGAGCTATCTGTGTCCATGCAAAGCATCACATTACACCTGCTGTCATCCCCTGACTTTCCTCCATACAAGGCTACATGAATAATTGAGCAGAGACCCTGCTTTGTCAACTACTACATCTCCGATTGAGCAGGAAAAATATCCCACCTGCTTTCACCATTCATAAAAGGACAAGATCCCTGTATGCAGAAGGTTTTACCCAAGCTTAAAGTAGAGTGATGGTGTTATACAGAGAAAAGACTGAAATGCAGTTTGTCACTGATACAGCTGAGCACATGCTCCCTCTTTATATCTAGTCTATATCTCCCGCAACAACTGTCTCCACTCTGCCGCTCTTTCCTTACAGAAAGCAAAGCCTCTCACCCAACAAACTCCTCAGCACAAAATAATTACAGCCTGAAAACGTCGATTAAAATAAGCAAGTTTGTTCTCTCACCTTTGTTTAGAGGGAGAAGAGTGTGTTTGTTGGTCAGTGTGTGTGCTGTGAGCTCCGTTAGCGCAGCAGGCAGCCCTCTCCTCTCCGTCTCACTCCCACTGTGAGCTGGAGCAGAGTGTGTGCCTGTGTGTGAGTGAGTGAGTGAGTGAGTGTGTGAGCCCTCTCACTGGCTATTGTTACAACGCAGGGAGCCAAACTGAGCATGCTCCAACGTGAACAGCCCTTGAGGTTGGCATGGAAACCGGGAAGCGGCTGGCTGCCTGGACTTGAATTGCGAGGTGCTCCAGACGTTCACAAACACACATACACAAAACAAAGTGCACGCAGGCAGGTGCTGCTTCTGTGCCATCATCCTGGTCGTGTTGCGACACTTGATTAATCCCTAATTCTGCCTCGTTTTATTCTCTTCAGTCACAGGAAGTGACAGCTGCTCTGTGGGCTGATGACCTGGATCACATACACAAGTTAGCACGGTCTCCTGGATTAAAGTAATCCACTATAGTAGAGAGTTCTCAGTAAAAGACACCTTTCAACTCAGAATAACCATACATCTGCCAAATTACAAAGACACTGAAAACCTGACCTCAGCAGAAACGTTATTCTTGCAAACTAAAGGTATAAAGTAATATTGTGTCAATGTTAATGATGACAATTTAAAATCTTGCAGCTCTTTTTCTGAATGAGAAGTCAACTAAAGAGCGAACAGCAATTAATGCAAGAATCTAATACTGATCAGTGTAAAGCGCACTCAAACCATAAACAGTATACGAAATGGACAGAGTTTCAGTGATGTCACCCATTGATTTCTGAAGAAGAGTTTAGAAGCCAAACGATGGCTGTCGCCATGTTGGAGTGCCATTTCCGTCTAACTTTTAAGGCAGGCTAATCAAGAAACAGGAAAAGAGGTTGAGTTGAGGCAAGTCTTAAGCCTCCTAGTAAACAGCTACAATGCGCCGCCTGTCAGTCAAATCAGTCACACCCCTAATTATGCAAATGTACCATACATATCCTTTCAATAGTTTAAATGAATTAACTGTTTAAAAGAAAGCACTCCCCGTTCACCGCTTTAAAAATCAAAACCGCTTTTATTAACTTGTTTTAAAGCTATTTATTTCTGCTGTAAAAGTTAGCATTTTTATATGGGACCTGGTGGAGATTCCTTGGCTTTTGCAGCCAGCCTCAAGTGGACACTCGAGGAACGGCAGCTTTTTGCACATCTTGGCAGATCTGTTTTGTCAAAGTGAATGCTAATGCATACTTGTCTTTATCATTTCACTCAAAAGAAGAGCTGCTAATCCTGCATTTAGTGAGTAAACGTGTCATCTGTTTGGGGGTGTTTCAAGCTTTCTATGCAAACAGGTTCAAAGGCTCCTAGCATGGTCATCTTCGTCTGGTATAGCTTTGTATGGTATCGCTTTGTGTCGCTCTACGTTTCTTCACCACAAACCTCCAATGAAAACCATCAACCATCGACTTCATTACATGGGACAATACAGCTGTTTATAAACCAAACTGAGATTAACATGGCTTTCCATTCAAATGTATGTTTGGGTTGTCACTACACAAAACAGTTTCAGGTTTGGAGAGCACTGACAAATGATGACAATTAATTACTAGGTGTCAAAAACCCTGATATGTGTTGTTTCTGTTGGGCATGAATTATTGATTGTTCAATATGGAAGGCTTGTTGTTAAAATGTTTAAATATTGATTTTGAATGATGCTATTACACCTGCTGCTTCACTACACTCCATACTACACTGACCTTCATCTTCATTATACACATGAGTATTGTTCTCTATGAAGGCCAGCAAGCTCATCTTGGCTCACAGTGCGGAATTTCAGCAGAAAAAGAAAAAACTGATTGACACCAATCAATACAATATTTCTCACCTCATAAATTATGAAAGGGAATAGATTTGTAGATATTTCTGCAGAACCATCTGGTTGACACAACAACACGGTCGTTCTGATGCAAACTGTCAATAACATTTTCTTCATTTATATGCACAATTATTTACACTGCAGGATGCTCAAAATCTAATCAAATCTTCTGCTCCGTCAGAGGAACATGTGTCGTGAGAATGAACAATTTTAACAGGCAATGCATCAAGCAACATGCATGAACATTGTGTAACTGCTATTTGTCCTCTGCTGTGTTGTATGACAGCATGCTGCAGTATGTTTGGCGTTGGGTAATGGGCATATGGAGAGTGACTCAAGGGCCATTCTACAACCCTGATATCCTGTGGGAATAGCACTCAGGGTAAGGCACCATTCAGGTATTGGCCAGACGGCTCTAGTTGTGTTTATGTCTATGAAAAAGAGCACAAATAAAGCTACAAAGAACAAGCAAAACCAGACAAAATGGGTCACTTCCAGCACGATCTTAAGACCAAAAGTAGACCAAATAACACTCTCTCTTCTGATTCCAACATCCAGACAAGCCAAAACTTACTCACTTTGCTTTTTTAGGTACCGTGCGTGCACAATAGTATTTAGAGAGAGCACAATGTCAGAGAGGAGAAACATAGGAATTATTGGGGAAGCAATCAATTCTGGTCAATGCAGCCCACTTGCTGCAAGGGGTGTGTCCATTAAACACCTGTTGTTTTGCATTTCAAGATATATAACATTCAAGGCTGTTAAAGTGTTTCTCCCATATTTAGCAGTTCTACCACACATCAGACAATCAATATGGCTTCAGCAGGAGGGCATTAATTAGTGACAGGGGAGGGTCTGTACATGAATGTAGAAGTGTATGAATATACGGCATGGAATCACTGCCAAACTGGTCATGTTTAAAACCACTTCAACATTCATTAATAGCTGTTTGAATACTGCAGTGACTGCCAAATGCCTGCAGGAGCTTCACAGGTTATTCAATAGTGAAAAAGCTCATGCCAAAAGAGCCATTACTTTCCATTAGAGCTCTGCTATCACATTGACTTTGTGATAGATTTTGGACACAGAGCTCAACTATGTTAAACTTTGGCTATCAAATGTGCTGACCGCAGTGAGGAGGGCAGCCTGAAGACAATCTGGCGGGATGACAAGAGGGTAAAAGTTGTTGGGGCCAAATTTGACTGCAAGGAAAAGTATTGAGTCTGACTTTGTGAAACCCAGAGTTTTAAAGCCGACACATTGATCATTCTGGCTGGGAGATGTTGATAACAGGAGAGAAAATGTATTCACATCTTCAATGCAAATCGGATGAAGCTCAGACAGCACCAGTTGAATTATTAATCTACATCTTTATGAAGTTGAAGCTTGCTTTTTTGTCTAGAAGAACTGCACATGAACCCCCAAAGACACTAATGTGTGAGCATGCAGCGGCCTATTTATAGATGAAGTACAAACAAAGCACCATCACATTTGTGTACACCCAAATTATTTAGGTGCACCATTCTCTCTCTTTCTAGCTCTGATTGGGTCTCCACCACCTGCTGATAAAAGTATCTGGATCCTTAGCTGATACATGTTAAACATTTTTCACCAGCTAGCTTACCTTGCTAGTGTGCAGTCTTTGGCCCTTAGCAGGAATTGTACAGTGGGATTATCAGAGAATGTTGTTGTTTTTTTAAATCCCTGTAGCTCTGGCAATGCCTGGCGCCCTCCCCTTCTGATTTACATGTGATCACGGTTTATCTCAGATGAGAAAAGAGTAGAATACAACGACAGAAGAGGGAAGCTCTGGCATCTTATTGGTTGAAACCAAGATGGCTGCTGCTGATGTGGAAATTACTGAATCTCCTAATGCATCAATATAAAACAAACTTGGTTGTAGTTCCAAGTGGCTTACGAAAAAATGAAGCCTTGACAAACTGCAGTATCTTGGGTGTCCACTTGGGGTCGGCTCTAAAAGGCCAGGAAGTCAAAGTAGGTAGGTTCAATAAACTTTTTTGATTTAAAAAGCTGATTTCCGTATTCAGACACTGCATGTGGGTTGATTTTTTTGTATGACTTATTTGATATGATTGTACGAAGGCTAAGACTTGTGCTACATTTGCATAATTAGGGGTGTAACTAAATTGACTGACAGGTGGTTGTATTGTATCGGTTTGCCAGGAGGCTGCAGGTTCGCTTTAACTCCAGTTCTTTGCTTACGACTACATTGATGCAAAGTGCAGTAGAGATGGCATTTCCAATATGGCTACCACCATCATTCAGATGCAGAACACCTCTTCAGAAACCAATGAGACTATGTCCATATTTTATACAGTTCTATGCTGAGTAGTTCATGTTCAGGACAAATGGTAAGTGTTGGCTGTAATATCATGCCATGCCAAAACGCATTGTTGTGCTATTATAACAAAGGCCATAGGAATTGGATTTTGGAAATAAAGCTACCTTAGCCGAGCACCTTCCAGCTAAATCGTGCATTTTGTGCACTCTGACTGGTTGTAGCTTCCAGAGGCATTTTTGTCTATGTCTGTTGACCCTTGATATTCCTAAAGAACTGACAGATTCAAGATTTATTTGCATTTGTGAATTGCTCTTTCAATACCAGGCTGTATAATTATTGAAACCTTTGAGAATATCATTATTTTGAGTTTTAAACTGTTGGTTGGACAAACTAACAACATCATCTTTGATTTTTCAAACTATGTACATGGAAATATTACACTGATAGCTTACATTTATAGGCGTAACTCTCCATGAGTTACTCGAAGATAATCAATAGGTTAAAAGGATGTTTGTTGCATGGAAGAATGATTTTTTTGCTGGAATAGTTTTGTGCCAATTGTATGTCAATTTCAAAATTGGTTTCAAAATTCTGGGATACCTTGAGACAGACTAATAGCAGGATTGGCTGGCAAACAAAGAGCTTAAAGAAAGATGTAATGTCTGTTGTTTAAAGACTATAAGTTTCACAAAGTAGTAATTCAGTGCATTGCTTTAGAACCTGAAAGAGTTTACATTACTAGAGTTAGCAGTAATTAAATCCTCTGTATGTGGACTATTTATAGGCGGATGCCCTGATGTAATTTGTTGGTCTGAACTGCCAGTACTACTGTCAATTATGCCATTACTGTTGAGCCTCTGTTACCTTGTCATACTTGTATTTATCCTATTTTAGGCACGGTTTCTTTGAATTCCCCCTTTATCCACTTAATACTTAATTATACAGTTTGATGCTTTTTGAATGTCACATTTATTTTGATGCTCTCATGTGTTGCTCTTATTTTGTATTGTAATGTTGGAGCAGCATTTTTCTTATCTCATCTTATGTTGATTTACTATTGTTTGTATTCTACATTATGCAGACGATGTGTTTTCTGGTTTAAATGCCAATTCAGATGTGTTCCTATATAATCCATTAAGAATAAGACTTTACTGAAAAGTATATAATGTATAAGCCTGTTGGTGTCCATATTTGGCTCTGTCGTGTTATCATACCCTCACAGAAACAGTTCTTGGTGGTATGACACTGAGGGTCGAGATGAGATGAATCCACTGAGCTGCCCCACTCATTCAACGACGCACGGTTAGATTATTTATGAGGGCTCCATTGGTTCAATAATTCATCTAGCCCTCGCTCTGCTGTGGGTGAGTCACGGACAAGCCTTTTACTGAGAACGGGAGGAGAGGGAGCGGGACAAAAACCAGTAAGAAAGAGAGAGAGAGACATTTGTGGGGTGCAAACTCAATAAGAACTTACCACACCATTACTTTTTTAAGGCTGCTAAATTTAGCACAGCTTCCATGACTCAGGGGAGGAGAAGCAGGGTTAGCCAGCTTTTAGTGTCAAGTAAGTAACCCTGGAAGCCCACAAGCATGAAGCATCTTAAGCTAACAAACACAGCTGGAAGTTAGGACAAGACAGGCTTCAGTCATGTCATTGGTCCATATTATTACACACACACACACACGAGGGCTAAGAGGGTGTGTGCGTTCACACAATGCAGACCTCACTGCTGCACAATGGCCAAAACTGTTAGCTCTCCTGGGGAAGAACAATGCATCCCTGTTGACTCCCTCGGATAAATGGATGTGTTGACATATAGAAGGGGTGGGGAGCGTTAATATAGGAAGTTGTAAAGAAACCTCCTCTGCCAGTGTGTTTAACGGGCCCTTGATTGCTTGGCAACCACAGGGGCATTGTGGGGCACAGTGTATGCTTTTGATGCCAAACAATCAATAGAGTGATGGGTGGCCTGGTGGAGGTTGATGGAAAGCACAATGCATAAAGGAACGCAGTGACACACATTCAGAAAAGCAGCCACAGACTCGACACAGTGAACTATATTTATCCCATTAAATGGGCTTCTGTCCACCAATAGAATTGTGAACTTGAATGACCTCTTTCTATTCACTTTTTGTTTTTACACATTACCTGGTGGTGTAATGTTAATTGACTGTATATAAATATGGACGCCACATCTCTATCACCTTCTGTCTTACAACATTGAAGCCAAAACTCCCCTAATGCACACTTGTGCTTGTGACATCATTTGAGGCAAAGAGGCGCGCAGAAGACATTGGGCTGGTGGAGCTGCATATTGGCATCACACCTCTATTGCTAATGCAAGCATGCATTTTACAAATGTGAAGATCGATCAGATCTGCAGAGTCTGTAGCAGAACAGATTCTTGTGTCCGTTTGAAAAAGATACTCACTGTATGAAAAGTTCAATGACTCTTGTGTTAGGGTTAGGGTTAGATTAGGTTCGATATGTTTCTTTTCTCTGTATCTCCTCTACTCTGCTTAAACTTAGAAGATCGTTTCAAGAGCAGGATTTGTCAACAGAGCTGTCAAACTGATTTTACATCTGCTCTTTTTTCCCCCATCAAACAACTGATTTAAGTTAATGTTCTTGAAAATGAACACCTGCACCAAAGATCATTGTGATAATAACTATCACGACAGAATCGGGTGTTTAAAAAAAATGTATTTAATGTTTACTTTGGTTTTATGATTTGACCTATGGAGGTGGGGTTTATAACCCATACAGCAGCTGCTCAGAAGAAGGCGCTCTAAATCTTTATTCTTCACTTCCAGGGAGATTTTATTTCATCCATCTTTTCATACCGTCAACACACTGAGAGAAGACATAAAGGGGCGAAATGCAACACGTCTTAATGCAATCCGCTAACCTGTTAGCGGTCATCTGGAGGAGATTTTGCATGAAGTTATGTATTTAAACAGATATCTGCATCCAAATATAGCTAACAGTCGACTTTTAAACTCCAACTCCTACTTAGCTTCTCAAGTTATTGGTCAGATTTTTAACAAAGGAAACACAGAAAAGAAAGTCTGGGCCAGAAGTCTCTTGCTAAAATGCAAAGTCGGCCATCGCTCCCGGAGACATTACACGTTGTCACACATTACTCTTAGTTCAAAGATAGCCTGTGAGGTATTCAAACATATCAATTTGTTGTAATTTAAGGAGCGTTCTCTTCTGACAAGACAACAGTTGTGTGAACAGTTATATATCTTGAACCAAAGTGCTGAAGAGACAGGAGGCAACAGGGGAGGTGGCCCACATTCCTCAGCAAAGAAAACTGCTGCTTCATTCATTCATGATGAGTGTGAGTTTGCAAAACTGACATCCCTGGGAACAGCATGCTACTGTCGATAACTACTATTGCAACTAATGGTATTCATCCTAGCTATTAACATTTTGTTTTGTTAAGTAATAGCTCCATTTATACATTTTGATATATATTAAAATATATTTAGTAGACGGTCCTAAACAGATGACAAACCCACTTCTTTTTTGTTATTAAAAAGGAAACTCATAGCCTGTTGTCTGCACACCTGAGGCTTAGAACGGCTAAGATAAGATAAGAGATATTCTGGAGTATAGTTCCAAGTTTGTCAGAATACTATCTGCAGTGAACTCTTATATGGGTCTTTTATTAAATGTTGGGCATATTTATTTTTTATTTTTTTGGGCATACCTTTATTTTGGTGTATAAGAAATAAAAGTTATAATTTAGTTGCAAACGTAACAACACTTCAGAAGTCAGTGTCAATATACCAATACAGCTGAAATCACCTTAAAAATAATCAGCCCAATTATTCACTTAGCATTCCTACACTTCTCGGCTGCAAAGATAACATGTGTATTTATTTATTTTTTACAAACAGTTGAAACCCTTGGATAATAATACAGTGCAAATCCTCACATTTGAAAAGCCAAAAAAACATTTGATATCTGACTTCAAAGTTCATTTTCTTCTCATTTCCTGTTAAAAAAAATGAAAGCAGTTGGTTCCAAATAGCTAACAAAACACCTTAAACCAACACAACATACGTCTTCCTATTGAATGTCCAACAATTCCAGAGTTACAACATGCCAGTGTTTTCTATTGCTATGGTAAATGGACTTGAGCTTGTATAGCGCTTTTCAAGTCTCCTACTACTCAAAGCACTTTTACACTGCAGGTCACATTCACATTCACACACTGATGGTAGAGGCTATGTAAAGTGACCATCAGAAGTAACTAATCCAATTCATACACATTCATACGCCGCCGCCGACGAAGCAGCAGGAGCAACTCGGGGTTAAGTGTTTTAACCAAGGACACATCAGACATGTTGCTGCAGGAGCTGGGGATCGAACTCCCGGCCTACCGGTTTAGGGACGACCGACTCTACCAACTGAGCCACAGCCATCCCACAAATGCTGTTTGCAGACCTACATGTTCTGCTCAGCATCAGATAAATACATGTGTGACTTCTTAATTGGACCAGGGAGAGCCTAGAAAAGGTGACCTGCATTGGAAATGGGATAAACTGTAAATGGGGCCACATACACATAACCATCATGACCCATTTACCTCACTTATTACTTCATTTTCCATCGGCGCCAAACAGCCCGATAAGAAAGAGAGACAACTCAATCACACCCGCATTTACATGTCAGATGTTATGTAAATAAAATCGCTTTGACCTATTTTCTGAGATGTTTTAGTGAATGAGGCGAGCGTACAGTATGTGTGCTCCCTCCTGAGCCCCGTACTGGCTCATTTAAACCCCTACAGTATGTGCAGAGAAGAGCCTGCTATCATAATCAGCATGCCTGCAGCTGCATAGAACACTGAATGAACCCGGCCCTCCTGATGGGATGCCTTGAAATCCAATTTTCCTGTCAATCTAAGCGACTCCACGATGTACTATACTGTCCCTCTAATAGCTGAATCTCTTGTAAACCATCTACATGCCTGCCTCATCAGCTTGGCTTGATTGCTCTCCTCCTGATGATACCAGAGATCTGGTTAGTGTGTCTGATTTGTATGGCTTTCATCATCATTTCCACCACAAACATACACTAAACCTCCTCCCCAGCTGAAATATCACCACAGGGGGACATAAAAAAGATGCACTTTCTTTTTAAGCTGCTCTATTTCATAGAGTGATAGTGCCACGGAACTGAACAGACTGCCAAGAGGTACCAGCATGCATCTGAATAAGTATTAGCTAAACAGAAAATTGCCAGTAAATCTACAGCTCTGCCAGCAGAAACATGACTGGGCTTCATCCATCTGCGAAAATGGCAACTCTCTTAATATTCAGCCTAAATTAATCGCATCAGTTGGTACAGTAAACACAGGGTTTTTGATGCATCGATGCCTCCCTGAAACAGAGCTGCAGATGGTCTAATAAGCTAAATGTTTTGGTCCTACTTGGCTGAAAGAAAGCAGAAGCAACATGGACTGGATCCTCTTCAAACGAGGAATGATCAGCCTCCGAAAAACAGTGATCAGTGTTTTTCCTCTCCTTAAAGACTCTGCTGTGCGTGGGAGGTGGAAATGAAAGCACATCACCATACAAACTCCAACCGTGGCAATCTTCATATAGAAAGCTACTTCAGAAACAACACATTTACACATCAATTGAAGTGGCAGGCTGACACATATTATAATAGAGAATATTCATACAGTAGGCGAGGCTCTTTGAATCTGAATGACCCAGCACTCGTCAGATTGAAGGCAACAGGCGATTTGCTGTAAACTGCATGAGGCAACTATTCAGCATGAGGTCCATGTCTGCATCCAAGACAATTGTGCTGAGGGCGATAACATTATGCAACGGCAGTGACATAAGCACAGGTCCAAGGAAAGAGTGAGACACCAACAAGGTCGCTGCACTTTGAATAACTGCACATGGAAAAGCCATTTCAGGAGACCTTGGGCTATCTCGGGATGAAAGGGCACAATAGAGTGAACCCAATGACATTAAGAAGAAGGAGCCAGTGCCAGTATAAAAGAGGCCTATAATATCAAAACAGCATTGCATAAAGGTAATGGCACACGTGCACGAATGCAGGTAAATGACCATCCCTTACCAAGGCTTGATTCTAACCATTTCTCTCTGAATGTCTGCAGACAAGTCAGTTAGACTCTGGAAAATCAGCAATCAAGATCTTAAAGTCTATTTCCAGCACTTCAGACACCAACGTTTAATCCACTTTTCACCAACCAAATCTCTGAAAGCAAAGCAGACACACACAGAGTCAGCTCTGGGTCTCGGGATGCTGCTGATCAACTAACCAACCTCTTAACTGAACACACGCATGCTGATTCAGCCGCTTCCAGGATAATCCCCCCCACCCCCACCCCCACCCCACCCCTACTGGTAAATATGTGCTGTGACCCGGTAGTCCAGAGGAAGGTTATGAACATTTCAACACATCTGCACACACACATCTGCACACACAAGCCAGCAGAGGCTGTCTTCAATCTGTCAGGTAGAGCAGCACAGAGGCTTTCAGTCTCATTAACATTCTGCATCTGGCTTCATCACACAAACACACACATACACACACACACACAACACCAGCTCCTCTGAGAGAATTATATTCTGCTGGTAAAATGCCACTGCCTTCACTATGTGGAGGGAAAATGTACGAGAACAATAGCTCACCGTGGGGCCTGCTCGTTTCTTGTTTTTTTAAGAAAAATGCTCTTGGGCAAAAATCCACTCAGTCAGAAAGCTATTTTTATTTTATCTTTTCTATTTATTTAGTGGAACACACTCTAATGGGTAATTACTTCTGCGGTAGCTACCGGGAAGGATTGAAGTGATTCTTTTTGACAGAGGAGATTTTTGAAAAATGCTACCGTCTAAATCTAGTGTGTAGAGATACGATCAGATCACAGCAGATAATTAGGAACCGTACTGGAAGTAGGGCTGAGCAAAGCCTTGCCACCACTGACCACCCGTCTAGACACGCCCCTGCTGCTGTGTCCCTAAAATGTAAGCCCATGACCCAAATACCTGGGAATCAAACAACGAAATTAAATCATGCTGCAAAACTCATCCAAATATTATTGTAATTTTGTCTGTGTGTGTTTAGGGCATTTAAGTCAGATGGTTACCTCTTCAGCATTAGTGTTCTGATCTGAATCCTGATGATGTTGTCCTAAGGCAGGATGGTATCGGTCAATCTTGTCTCCTGTGGAAAAGTTCATTAAAAAAAATCATTAAAGGTCACATATTATCCTCCTTTTCAACAAGTTTAAATAAGTCTTCTAGCTCCCCAAAAACATGTCTGTGAAGTTTCTTGCCAAAACCCCACTCTGAACCTGAGTTATAACACGCCTATAAACCCCTCTGTATATTGTATATAAAGATGGACGGTGGGTCTGCACCTTCTCCGGTTGAATACAAGTGAAGTTCAATTAGCCTTTTGACCAGCGCTGACATGTGTTACACTTGGAACCATAGTCTGCGTAGTAGAGAATGGCTGACCAAAACACACATTCAATGACCAATAAAACGGCTCCCGAAGGTTCCTCAGGTCATCCACAGTCCACAGAAGAACAGATCCTCATGTCTGAAATGGAGCCTCACCGTTATGGAAAGTTTAATGACTCTTATGTTGTGTCTTATGTTTGTTTTGTTTCCTCTTGTCTTTTTTCCTCTACTCTGCTAATCTGGTGCACACAGCACCACAGGAGCCAGATTTGTCAACAGAGCTATCAATCATGGCGTTATACCTTTTTTTATAGCATCAAATAACTTAAACTTACTCCCCAGAAAGGCATAAAACAGCATGATAAGAACTGACTATAATGACAGAATTAAGAAACTTACGTTTTTATCTTACATTTTAATTTGATAGTTTCAACCACGACCCTCTATTTACATGGAGAGGTGGGCTTTATGACCTTTACTGCAGCCAGTCTGTAGGGGGAGCTTAAAATGTTTTGGCTTCACCTTTGGGGATCTGTCATGTCGTCCATTTTTTATGCAGTCTATGATTCCTTTTAATATTTAAAAATGGCAATACAGCCCTGTGCAACCTGTTGTTGTTTCTGTATCTGCAGTAAAATAGGACCAATAAGCTTGAGATGACGAGGGTTCGATCAGGTGGGGTTTGAATGTGAAGCAAAAATGAAGATGAGGCATCGAGATCTCATTAACTCTACCACATGGACAGACACTACAGTATCTTGATACATTAATTTGTGGACATGTGATATATGTATTAAAATACCCAGATGATTCTTTATGACCCAACAAATCAAGTTGCAAATTTGTAGTTATTACATTTTTTCCATAAAGCAGTCCTTTTCAGCAATTTTCAACATTTTATTGCAACCACATATCGACAATATAAATGTACCTTTTTATGTGCAGACAACAGTTTAATGAGACTGTATAAGCACTGGCTATGACCTCTCCATGGCTCACCAGCAGGTGTTTGTTTTGATCAAGACAAAGACTTCATTTGTATCCTTGCCTCTACGTTTGTGGTGGACATTTCTGCATCTGCTCCACTCACATGCTAACACAGGTGTTAATGCACAATCTGCTCTTTTTATCTCATGTGCAACCGGTTTTTTTTCCCCCTTTTCAGGAGGGCATAAAAGAAAGAAGCAATGAATGGAAGCCAGATAATTGAAGTCTGGCCATAGGGAGTACAGACCGCAACCTTAGAGCATGTAGCGTGAAGAAGAGGGGAAAGAGGTGCAGAAAAGGAGAGTACAAGGTTGTTAGCGAAGGGGAGGGAAACGGTTGGATGTGGGGTGGAGAGTGAGCACAGCTGGAGTCCAGTCTGCAGCTTTACTCATGGTTACACCAGATGATGGGTGGAGAGGTCACACGTTGAGGGAGCTTTTAGCGTGCCAGAGGCTATCAGCCAGGTTCCGCTTTTTAGAAAATGAATGCACGGACGGGAAGCTGCTGCTGGCTGAGGTAACTTCAAAGTGCTCACCTCCATCTTTTATCTGACTTACTAGAAACCTTCCTTACAGCCACTCAACATCGACAACAGCAAAGCCCCTGCTTCCAGGTGATAGTGTAAGAAGGGTTGTAACAATCATCAGCATCTGTTGATGTATGTGTTACACTGTCAATCATACCTGCAATTCCACTTACAGCTTCACCACTATTTTAGAAGGACAATTGCAGGTTTTGTAGCTCTGTATGCTAATACCACGAGAGTAATGAACCTGAATGGATTATGCAGGCTAATCCTGATAATAATATTATGGGATGAAGGCTCCAGGAGAAAGGTTTATACCTCTCAGAACACACACACACACACACACACACACACACACACACACACACACACACACACACACACACACACACACACACACACACACACACACACACACACACACACACACACACACACACACACACACACACACACACACACACACACACACACACACACACACACACACACACACACACACACACACACACACACACACACACACACACACACACACACACACACACACACACACACACACACACACACACACACATTACAAATCAATGATGTAAGAACACTATAAACTTGCATACTTTTCATGTAAACAGTTAAAAACACTGGACTGTGGTCAATAAAAGGCTGCAAAGAACACAGAATACCAGCTCTGATGTGATTCGGTCAAAAAATGGTAAATGATAAATGGACTTGAGCTTGTTGTCAATCATGGCATGGGTTGGGGCGCCAGTAGCCTAGTGGTTATGACGTGCCCCGCGTGTACAGAGGCTGTAGTCCTCGTCGCAGCGGCCGTGGGTTCGAATCCGGCCTCGGCCCTTTGCTGAGTGTCATCCCTCACTCTCTCCTCCCAACATTTCCTGTCTCTCTTCAGCTGTCCTATCCAATAAAGGCAAAAGAGGCCCCAAAAAATATCAAAAAAGCATGGCATATAGGTCACACCTACCCATTCACACACTGATGGCAGAGGTTGCTATGTAAAGTGTCCATCACTATTAGCTAATCCCATATATACTGATGAAGCAGCAGGACCAACTTGGGGTTAAGTGTCTTGCCCAAGGACACATAGGACATGTACCTGCAGGAGCTGGGGATAGAACCCCCAACCTTCCGGTTGAGACTCTACCACTGAGCCACAGGCTGAGTGACTGCCAAAGATAATCAAGAAAAAATATGAAATTTGTGTTAACCACAGACCTTATTTCAGTCACCTCATAAAAACTAACAGACTTCAACACAGAGAAATGTAACAATGTTTTATCTGGAGTTTTCGGACTCTTCCTGCAGCCAACTATACCGTCAGGATGATGGTGAGATACATTACAAATCAACAAAATATCAAACTGCTCAACTTTACACATCTCTGGTTTGGCGACTGTGTCTGCATATTAAGCAATCCTGCAGAGCATGTCAACTCCAAGGTTGAGAGATTGATGATTAGAGTCTGTGTTTGTTTGTGGAGAAGAAGTCTGATAAACTATCCATGTCCTTCACATCAGTAGATGTTTTTTAGAGGTGTGCTATGTTTGTGTGTGTGTAAGACAAGAGAGAGAGAGAGAAGGCGAAAGAGAGAGAGAGATAAGGAGGAAGAGAGAGAGAGTTTCTGTGTTTGTTTGAAGGGATCTCTCAGCCTAGGCAGCCTTGTCAGACTGACAGAGCATTGATGCTAAGCGCTTGTATAAGCATTTTATCAAGTGACCTTCCTGCTCTCCAGCCTGCCTCTAAAAAAACTGTTTTCTTTTCCACTCCAGCCTTCAGCCATCCTTCCAAAAAGACAAGAAAAAGTAGGATAGATCACTCTCCCTCTGGATATCCAAACAATATCAACTCCATGTCCATGCAGCCATGTTTATGTGCTGTGTGTACATGCAGTGTAAAGAGGGTATAATTAACTGTTTCACCTCCAGCAGCAGCTTTCTGATGGTCTCCCAGAGGCACTTTATTGTTGCCTCAGCTGCCTGATTGTTAATTACTCCTCTGGTAATTAGTGCTTGTCCATAATTGGGATAGGGACTCCTGACTGCCATCCACCCACAATGCCCTTTGTTGATTGTGTTCATTGTTAGAAGGGGGAGGATGGGTGCACACAAACACAGACACATATAAGACACACACCGTCAGTCATGCTGCCTTCATGTATCCGTGCATGCAGCTGTGACTGATGTTGTAACAGGACACAAGGGGATGAGTTAAAGTTCACCCTGCACGCGGGATGCTAGAACAATGGAGGATCTCAAGGGGAAGATGGGTTCAATGTTTGATGCTCTCTGCCTGCCTTGAACACACTCCCTTCATCATCATCATCATCATCATCATCATCATTGTGGAGCTTACTTTTTAGTTTTGAACCCTGATTCAAAAATATGAATCTGCAAAGGATCTGCAACAAAACATCTCCATCTGAGACTCTTTTTTGAAGTGCAGTATCAAGGCCAGATTTGTGAAATGTTCCTCATTTTTTCCACGCAGGAGTAATCACTGCGCTCTTGAATCAAGGTGACGTTCCTCTCATCAAGGCTGAGAGCCTCTCTCTCTCTCTCTCTCTCTATAGAGAGAGAGAGAGAGAGAGAGAGAGAGAGAGAGAGAGAGAGAGAGAGAGAGAGAGAGAGAGAGAGAGAGAGAGAGAGAGAGAGAGAGAGAGAGAGAACAACATCCCACACTTCTTGATGCCACACATCCACATTCACACTTCTGACTTTACTGACGGACACACTCCACGTTTGCAGTTATCATTTTCGTTTGTTTACTTTCTTATAATCAATTAGTATTATTTGCACTTAACTCGTGTCCTTCCCATATTTGTCATGGCCCTTGAGCAAAGGTTATGACATCAATGGTGTCATACTGTTTGCTTTCACCCACACTTAAAGAGAGAGTATGGCAGCTTCCAGTACAGCTACAAACCAGACAGCACATGATATTTTAGAGCATTTCTTTCCTGGTTCAACAACAAAGAGTTGTATCAGACTTTTGTATTATGTTGGACAAGGATATTGGCGAAAGCCTTGATATGATTAGTATAAGTGTTACTACAAACAGTACTCAGTACAAAAGTAATCATATTTAAGTCCACACTTTAGTCTAGGAAAGTGCTGCAATTTTTGTATACTGTGCGAAAAACCGCTCATAACCCAACCCCCTAATCCTTTAATGACCACAGTAATGACAATTACTTAAGTAAATGGAAGTCAATGAACTAAAAAAACACCTGATCTCAGCCAATAAGTTAATGGAAGGTAATTATACTGCGTCCGGCCAAGCTGAGCTCGCTCCAAAACAAAACCAGTACATTAGGATGCCTGCTGCAAGCATACACTTTAGCATTACAGGACCCCGGGGCACTCACTATATACCTGCCACGAATTTCTTTTGGCTTAGCCTGACAGATCGACCTGTCTTATTAAATCTACTGTTATTGACTCTTAGCTGTGCGTGTGTGTGTGTGTGTGTGTGTGTGTGTGTGTGTGTGTGTGTGTGTGTGTGTGTGTGTGTGTGTGTGTGTGTGTGTGTGTGTGTGTGTGTAGCCTGCAGGAAGCTGTAAGAGTCTGCAGGTCCACTGCTTGACCTTTTATCACATCACCTCTCTGATTAAATCCATGTAGAGCTCAGATAAGGAGCAACAAGGCTTTACACTCTGTGGAGGAAAATCTATAAGATCCTACAGTCAGGGGTCTCCAATACAGTTTAACATTTGTATGTCACATGACAAAGTGAAAGAAATAGAGCATGAGTGTGTGTGGACTTATTTTAAATTACTCTTAAGAAGATATGCAATGCCAGGTTTACTACAGCGTTGTGTAGCATTACACTTCAGGTATTGGACCTGAAAAAAAAAGTGGATCGGTGCAACTCTACTTTCAGCACAGAAACCAAATGGGGGATTGCTATGGTGGTGTGATCCACTTCTTGTCTATGATTGAACACAAGAGAATGAATTGAATACGACAGAAATATTAACATTTATCTCTGAGACTAAACACTGACATTTTTTCCATAGATACGTTTTCTCCCACATATATGACATTCATACAGTGTCCAACAAAGGGCTCTTACTAGCCCCACTAGTTTTAAAACTGTCTTCTCTCCCCTTACTCCAGCCTTCATGGCACATAAGTAGAAAAACGTCATAACACAAACTTACTATCAGGAAAATTAGTTCATGAATAGCCAATAAAATCTAGAAAAGTATGAAATGGCTCGTCATGAATCCATCAAATCCCAGCAAACTTACATGCTCATTTAAAGAAACGGATACACGTTAAAATGCCTTGGCAACGTTCCTTTGCACATGATTGAGAAGAAAATGGAAAAACGCTGTCATAATTAGTGTTCGCTGGTAAATCGAATCCATAAGTCAAGATTCTTATTCCCCTTAATGAGCCAATCATTTCTGCCTCAAACCATGCACGCCGAACATTATGCAAGATAAGCAGTTACAGGTTTTAAGGAGCACTAATACATGTCTTGTGGGGGAGGCCTTAGTGAAAGCACCCATGACAATTTAAATGGTTTTCCAGTCATGTGACCCTCATCTTGGAAAAAAGACTCCAACTAAGTCGGTTTCCATCAACTATTTATGTAAAGCAAGCCTGAGGTTCATTATACATATTCACCATTCCTGGAAAACAAAGAACTGCTGCTAGTGCAAATAAGACAATTTTACCGTATTCATTAACATTAACTGATTGCAGTCTGGAAACAAGCCAGAATTCCCATCAGCCCTGGAGGCATTTCCAGTCATGGCTTGGATGCACCTGCCTGCTAAAGCCCAGTCAACCCCAAAATGTTGCACTGAACAACTCAGAGAAGCATGCATAAGACTCCAGGGACCCCCACAGGGAAATGAGGAATAACTTCACTGCAGAGTATTTCATTAACTAAATGGCATCACATAGAGAGAACAGAAAATAAAGATGAATGTGGTCATTATTCTATTGCCTCGTGGTTTGAAATTCTCCCATCTTGGATATACATCATATCTACTGACAGAAATCTGATCAACTGGTATTGATCCATGAAAAAAATAAAACCTACAGACACCAAAGTTATAGTCCTAAAGGGCAGTGTCCAGGCTGTCCAGATAAATCACAAAGGTAAGGTTGGTTCAACCTGGTAGCAGTTTCCCCTCCTTTGATTCAGGTAAAGACGGTATTTAGTGGGGATCTGGAGGGGCAGAGCTTTAGCCTTGAGAAACAGTGCAACCAAGACTACTTCTGATGTGTTTATCAGGAGAACATTCATCAAGATGGTACATTCAAAAAGGAACTGAAAAGGAATTCATTAAGATCAATATCGGCAAATCAAAATTACAACAATTATGAAATTGCTGAGAGAACTGAGAATGAAGGCTCATAGCTTTAAAACCGTGGTTGGTTTTAGTGATCATCTTCCATAACCATTGTGTGATCATCAATATATAATATTTATATATAAAAGGTTATGTATTGTTTATGTTACAAACTAAGACATTTGAACATTGCACTTTGGGCCTCCTTACTTTGTGATATATTTTCTAACAACTGGTCACTTTGTATTTCCCAATATGTGAGAGAATTGTACACAGCATTTAAGTTCCTTTAAAACCCTTTGCACTTAATTTTCCATCTGAATACCGGTAATATGAACTTAATGCAAGTTCTCAAATGCTGTTCCTTTTCTCATCTCTGCCACATTGTGCAACACTTGCGTTGACCAATGACTGGCAACTACCACAATGAGTTTATCTAGTGAAGAACTTTCGGCCAAACAGGGATGTAAAATAGCATCAGTATCAGCAGTGCAGGAACCTTCTATGGTTTCCTAAGCTAACATTAGCTTTCTAACGTAGATTACTTTCCAGCCAGCTAACGTAGCAAAATACTGTCATGACTGAATTATGTCTGAATATTTATTAAGACTCACTGTGGCCTGCTGTTAAATTAGCTAGTTTTCCTTTTGTTAAACTACTTTATCATCTGATATGAAGCAACCAATGCAACCATGTAGTATTTCTAAATCCAAGTGCTTGCTCGCTAACAGCAAAATACTGAGTCACTGTTTGCTGGCTATAGCTTTCCTACGCATGCTAACATTAGCCTAACTTGAAGCATACTGTACAGATAAAAATTACTAGCAAACAATAAATGATTTAGCTAACAGCAAAAAGTAAAGACATATAATCAACGTAAGGCCAGTTAACCACGTTCAGTTTGGTGTACTTCACACCTCTGTTTCTACCGATGTCCAGGATGCTAATTCCCGCCAACAGAGCACAAGCGTGAGGAGCAGGATGCTAATTGCAGTTCACTATCAGGCCACCAGTGTCAGTAAAACATCAATTTTCTAAAAGTTCCACATAATACCTTTAAGTTGTAAAGAGCAGATTTTATTATAAGAAAAAATTACCAAATGAAAATTATTGAATTTGAAATAAATGAGAAACAAATATTGCAGCTTAAATTCCCAGCTTTGAGCAGATCAACATCGTAACACAAGTGAAGTGAAATCTGTTGGCTGATGTAGGTGTAGAAGACTATCTATGAAAACTGTGTGGGTCATTAAGGGAAATAATAATCATGAAATCCACACACTCACAAATCTCTACAGGAGTGGGACCTCAAGTGCAACACTGACTGGTGATGCAATAAATAAAAGAAGACACTGTGCTACATCAATCAGGCATCGTTTTCTATTTTTTGAATGTATTGCACATTTTAATCTGTGTCTTTCGATCTTGTAGACGACTTACTCAGAGATGCTTTGTGGGCGCTTTCACCTCCAACCCATCAGAGAAAAGAAGTCCTGATCCTGAGTGGATTCAGGTTCAGATCCAGTACGCAGGTTGAAGACTCGCGTCTCCGCAGATTGAAGGATCTGATGTGAGTTTCAGACCGGGGTCCGTGAAGACCGGAGGGTTAATGCACCGATATAAAATCTCACACTGGTCGTTCATTAATAATAAACTCTTCGTCCTCCCCTCGTGCTGGTTTGAGGGGTTTAACCGGAGGATCCCGGATACACGACCTCTTTCTTTGCTGGGGTTCTCCTTGGGAACTGTGCTGCCTTCACGAGCAGCTCGTAAAAGGAACACTCCAGGTTTTGAATGTGGATAAATCAGATGTGTTTTCATCCATGACCTGTAGTATTTAGTAGCCTGATAATAAAGTGGTTGTAGTGTTATTTAGATCTAAAATAAATGTTTAGGAAATATAGTGTTCTGTGTTTCGGGGGCTTTGTTTTTGGCCCATTATTATGTATCACAATTTAGCCTACAGTACTTTGCATGTGTGTACATTACATCGGACCTAAGTCATATTCGTCCTATGACAGAACTTACATTGAAGTGCTGATAGTTGGATAACAGACATTACCAATCTACATTTAAGGTAGCTGCTTAAAACAATATTACTATTAAGCCTATTAAAATATCAAAGGGCTAAGATCCACTTTTGCATGCCTGCGTTAAAAAGCACCAATTTCTGTTTCTTCTGAATAAATAAAATACATAGTAGAATTACGTTTTTCAGTAGCCTAAATGTACGATGAATGCAAACAATAGATTCATCTTTTCAATCTGTTGTTATGTGAAAATTAGACTTCTGCAACATTGCCTAGCCTATATGCTTATTTCACGTGAAGTGGGCATATACATAACAATTCAACATAATCTAATATCCCTGTTTGCCTATCAAAATATCTGTTGCGTTTCCCGTGGCATGTTCAAATTCTATTTTCCTGACAGCAAGTGAAAGCAGCACTAGCCATAGGACAATCGCTCTCACTCTGCTCCTGATTGGCTCAGATGAAAAAAGCTGGCTGTGGTCACACTCTGCCCATATGTCCCCCTCCTCAGCCCCCTCAAGATCATGGTGGTGCTGTCTGTCAGTCATTCAGTATATGATACAAGTCTGACCCTGATGTGTCTGGCAGCTACTAGCTCCTCTTCTTCCTTATAGGCTACTCTTAATGGCCAAAATATGGAAACCCCAGTACATTGTAAAAAGTAGATAAGAGTTTTTCTATATTTAAATGGGGAGTTGCAGCTTTGCCAGCCCAGAGAATTGTATTTAGTGTCTATATCCCTTTCACTTTTACTACAGAAGACGTTAACAGAGTAACGAAAAAATAAGCAAACCTGGTTTTAATGTTTGTCATTGTGACAGAAAAGTTGTGTGTTCAAATGCATGTTTTATCGTTCAAAGAAAGAATTTATAAAAATTAAAAAAATACATTTGCATTACATAACTTAGTTGGTCAAATTCTGGTCAAAACCCTGAACAAATATTAGAAGCTAATTAAACTCACATGTTTATGGTAGCAGGAGAAGCTTACACACGCTTTAAATAATAACACCAATTATTCTTTGCGTGACATTATAGGCCCTTAAGTTTAATGTGGTTGTGATATTCAGCACTTAACAAGAGGAGATTAATTGTATAGCTGCTTTGTGTTTTTTGCTGAGTAAAGACTTTTGTTCTGTGCGTAGTGGACTTTCTTTCTGCAGACCAAGGCTGTCGTCTCTTTTATAACTATGCTTCCAGCTTCTAACCTGGGGACTCTCCTTTGTTGCTCGACCACACTATTGTGAACTTGTGGATAGTTGCCTGGAAACAGAAAAAAACCTTACCTCCCACAGTCCGAGGGCAACCACAGTAACTGATATCACCAGAGGACAGCCACTGTTTACTCCCATCCATGGAAACAGACCCCTGCTGGTGTCTTTTCACAGGGGATATGGATACATTGACACAGGATGCCTATCTTCTGGCAATCTATCTTTTTAACATGGCACTGACATTTTTGAAATATAATTGTAATACAAAAGCATGTAAAAAAACAGCAACTACAATCATGAATAATGCCTAACGTATAACTAAATCATGTTTCATTGATTCTTGTTGTTTTCTTCTGACATTATTCCAACAACTTTATACTTTTTTCTTGCACTTGATAAACTTTAGTCTGCAATTCTTACCCTATTAGCCAGAGGTCAAAGGTTAAAGAGCTGACTTAAGAGCTCCCTATGTTGAATTCCTCCTTCCTCATCTCTTTCCTCTTTGTTGTTTATTCCTATTTCAACTGAACACATTAAACACCATCTCCTAATGTGGTGTAAGTGGCCAGGAAGAAACCATGTTGTGACAATTAGCTTTAATTCACTTGTGTAATCTCGACATTCCCCTTGTCTCCCATGTTGATCCTTTAATGTTTGAAGGCAGCGGAGCATATGGCCTCAGTAAAGTGCAGACAGGGCAGGAATTTAAGGCTTAGGAATCATTAACAGTTTAAAGAAAGGAAAAGAGATTATTTTCACTGGTGCTCAGAAACCCTGCAGCCTGTGGAGCTTCAAACTGCAGTCGCTAAGTGTTACCGCAACATTTCATTAAGTCTCTCACTGACAGACCTTCAGGACCTCCACACTGTGAGTGAGCTGTCCAAGATAATTCAGTAATTAGGTTTACAGCTCAGCTCAGGGATGCTGCTCACTAGGTTACAAGGTAGTAGACAGCCATTGGTTGAGATTCCAAAATATGCTGTCACTGATATCCATTCAAATGTTTAAATGTAGGCTTCATATTTCATATTTGATTTATTTGCTAATTTCAGTGTATCGTTCCAACACAATAACACACAACATGAAATATTTTCTCATAACACTGAAACACCGTCCATGAGCAAACAGGAGCAGGAAGAAGAAAACGTATAATACCTGCCTCAAATAACACAAGTTACTGTTCAAACAGAATAAGATGGCTAACCCGTTGTTTTCTTTTTCTTTCACAAATCAAAAATAAATCAACAATACCTTCATTCATTTTTCTATATGAAGACATGAACGAAAAACTAAACACAGGCTATAGGTTAGCTAGTGATCTAACAGCAAATACAGAAATATAACCACCCAAAAAAAAAGGTTTATCCCATACTCGTTTCCATCTGTGAAACTGCCCTGATGTTTTACAGGGGAAAATGATGAACTACTGAATGTTTGAATGCAAACAAATATATAAATTCAAGTTTTGCATGCAAAGAGTACACATTAATAGGACACATGCACCGACAAATAATTCTGTATTTATACAGCCTGCTTCTTTAAAAAATCCCAAACAAGGCAAGCTGTAAGTGGAATTCTCTCAAGTTATTTTTATGGTTTTCTTTGTTGTCATTATAAAAAATGTGATCAAAATTAAAAACCTGCATGATGGTTTTCTTATCTCATATTTGGACCTGACCTTCTTACATTGTTCGTTTGAGGACAACAAATGTTTTCATACCTTTTGAAAATCAAGAGCTTTGCTGTATTATTTTGATTTGCCTCCTGAAACCAAAAATCCATCCACCCAGAATCTTGCAACCCTGTGCTAAACCACAAGGTCTGTTTGTTTTTTTCATGATGGATCTGTATGGATTAGTGGGCAACTGCACATTTCAAACATGTAAATCAAAGTAGTATTAGAAATTAATTCAGCAACTTTTTCAAATGTAAATGGGTCAGTCTAACATAATGATGTTATTAAGCCCCATTCATCTAAAGTTTAGATTAATATCACTTTAAAAATATCATCTGGTTGTGTAGGCTACTACAGGTCAGGTCATACATGTAACATTTGCCCTGAAGATGCCCTGTCATTACCATCTTTGGTTGACAGCCGTTTAACCAATAAGAAAGGGGGATACTATTCTCGACCAATCGTAACGACTGGGGGCGGGGCTTAACAGTACCAGCGAAGTCGTCAGAGCTTGTACCGTACATGGTTAACGGATACAGAAGAACAGCAGAAAGTTTAAGCTCATGAAACTATAAGAATGAATGGGACGGCTTATTCCAACTTTGACAACCAAGAACATGTCCTGAAATTAGGAGAGACGTTTGAGAAACACCCTAAAAGTGCCTACCACACAGTACGATGTAAGTAGGATTTTTTAAATCACCAGCTAGCAACTGCTAACGGTTGCATGCTAGTTAGCTTCTTAGCTAAAACCCCGAAGACTGCTGTTTCATGATTTAGCAACGTAAGACGGCTCGACAGCTCTTAAATATTCGCCTGCTGTTGCCACGTTGAAGTAAATTGACAGGTATCTGTGTTCATTGTCGCCTTCATAAGCAAGTTAACTTTCAACTTTTACAAACCTGTGATGCTCCAGGTGTCAATATGTTAGCTAGTGTTAGCTTTGCGTCAATCTGTACACCACCGCCATCTAGTGGCAAGAGTAGGTGACTGCAGCATCGAGGGACACAGTTGCACGTTTCTAAATTTAGAATATAAAAGTATAATCTAATTTTGTGATTTTTACCTCTGTTTTTGTTCCAGATGACTTCAAACCAGCCTCCATTGACACAACATGTGAAGGGGATCTGGAAGTGGGCAAAGGAGAGCAAGTCACTATTACTTTACCCAATTTAGAGGTTAGTGTTTGATTCCCCTTTACCTCCAGGAATATATATGCAACTGTGATTAAGAGACTACTATTAGTAGATTTGTCCATTAGTTCTCAACTTTAATATGACTTAACCAACTATTTAGAAAGACAGAGAGATAGCAGACTGGGAAGCCGTTGTCATGCTTCTTAGTGGTCCTTTATTTATTTTTTCATTTATTATTTATTTTGGTTTTCTCGGCTCTGTAGCTTTTACAGATCAACAGTTTTATCAATTGTACGATTCAAACCTGCACACTTTATGCACCTCAGCACTTTTACCCATGTACCGCTAGCATTTGCACTTTGTATGTTTTATGTATTGTCTGTGTTGTATTAAGTGACTCTCCCTGCAACCAAATTTACCTTCGGGTACAAATAAAGTAACCTGAACCTGAAGAAAGTTATTTTTCTCTTAACAACTGCCTATGTGAAAATATGTTATGGTTTCACTATTGACACTTCTTTTACAGCTGAATGTGTTTGGGTTTTGGCCGAATCAAAACTCTTGAGGGTGTCAACTTTTACTTTGGGGAGCGCTGACTTTTATTTACAATTTTCTGAAATTAAACAAGCCTTAAAACCTCCTTATTAGTAGAGCCCGACCGATTAATTGTGTTAGCCTTTAATAGTATTAGTGTATCAAGTGACTCGGTATCGGCTAATTTGATCTCTGATACAAGCCGATATATTAAATCATCCAAATGCTAAGGGCCTGTTTTCATCTTGAGGGTATGTAAGTTACGTCCTAAATCTTTAGGCATCACTTCTAACATGGTCTTTGAATAAATAAATAAATAAAGAAGTCATTTGATATTTTAACAACTAGGACTTCATTTTTGGAATGAAGTAAGGGTTTCAAACACCTTTCTAATTAGTTACATAATAAGATTGACAAGTTAACAGTTGATCATTATTGTAAATAAAAATCCAAGTAATCAATTTTCCAGCTCTATGGGAAAGGACTCGTGTCTTTCTAAGACTTTTAATAAGTTAAATCTGACAACAATTCCATCTGTTTTGTCTCCAACTTTTGTAGGGTTCAAGTGCTCCAGTAACAGTCTTTAAGGGATCCAAAAGGCCTTACATGAAAGAATGCATCCTCATTGTAAACCACGACACAGGAGAGTACAGACTAGAAAAACTTAACAGCAATATAGCTGTGAAGAAAACCAGGTTGGTTGAAATATTGTTTCAATTCTAAAATATATTGAAGACTTATAGATTTTTAAAAATCTTTTTCTTTATTACTGTTTCCATTTACTACAATTAAAAAGTAAGAAGAAATATTGATTTTAAGCTTGACTGAGGTTGTTTTAAATGTGCTATATAAATAAACTTTGACTTGACTCTGTTATACTACTCAACATTAAAATAACATTTGTTGGAATAGTTAATGTGATCTTGTAACGTCCTCGGCTAAAGAGACATGCAGTGGGTCAAAATTTGAGAAATGATCTCAACTTGTACATGTAATTGTAACTTTTCACTCGTGATTGTTTGCACTGCTCGTTTATTCCCAGGGCTGAGGGCAGCAGTAAGATTCATTCTCGAATGGAGCAGCAAACCAGTCGCCTCAGCCAGCAGATGAAGAGCAGCAACAGCAGCAGCAGCAGTAGTAACAAGACCTCAACCAGCTCAAAGAGCTCTCCTCCTAAAGAGAAGACCTCCCCGGCATCCCCCATGGATGACATTGAGCGAGGTGACAGACACAGTGTTTTGAACCCATTGGCATTCATATCTCTATTTCGTTGGGGGTTTTAGCACATTTTAAACTGTTGTAATTGTGCCAGATCAATGACCCTGTCAGTGTCACTCATGTCCTCATCTTTTTATCCATGCCGCTGTGTTCAGAGCTGATGGCTGAGGCGCGGGTCATGGACCAGCTCAGCAGTGGCGACAGCTCCTCAGACTCCAACAGCTCATCCAGCAGTGATGACAGCTCCAGTAGCAGCGACTCAGAAGACGAACGGACTTCTGCACCACCGCCAGCCCCAGCCCCGGCCAACCACAGCATGCCTATCATCAACACCAGCAGCAACACCAACAGTCTCCACCAGGAGAGTGGAGGAGGACTTATGAACACACTTAGTGAGTAGCCTTTTCAGCTTCATCTGAGTATTTTCCTGCATTGGGACTGTCTGGGGTCCAACAGCACCCAAATAAATATCCTGGCAGGTAGCTGTATGCAGACTTAAAAAGCAGTCTTAACCAGGGTATCATAGGGCTCCCTTAGATCAAAGAGGAGCAAGTAGTTTGACAGTTCAATAAAACCATGAAAGCAGCCATGAATGACACTTTATGTGAATACTGTTTGCTTCTACTAAATCAAACAAGACTCACATCATCAGCCCAATTCTAAAATATAAGTTAGTTTCTTGGTTTGGATCTATTTTCCAAAGACTTTTTACCAACAGGCCCATAATTTACAACCAATCAAAACTATGTATTGTGTGCTGACACCTGCCCCTTTTGTAAGATAAACTGCTGTGATTGGCCCAACCAAGGCCATGTCATCTGAATGTGAGGAGGCCCATGAGCTCACAGATCTGTTTGTCTAACCTCAATTGTATTTGTTTTCATTGATACCAACAAAAATACCAACAAAATAGACCAACATGTGTGTTCTTATGGGCCGCCTTTGTACACACTACCCAGTAAGTTTGTTATCATGACAACCTCAGAGCAGACAAAAGCCTTGTGTGTCCCCTGAGATCTTTGGGGGGGACCCGGACCCCAGGTTTGGAACCAGTGTTCTAAAAGATACTTCAAATATGTCCAAATAAAGGTTTGATTAATTTTTGTGCAAGTTACCTAACTAAAGTGATGCCCTGATATAAATAAACATGATGTTAGTAGAAGAAAAGCAAAAATTCTTCTTTATTGACTTCACCTTTTTCTACAAACCTACAGCCATTAAACACATAAATCAGAGGAATTCACTGATGATGAAATCCTAACATTAGAATAATACAAAGGTTACATTGTGGATGTTGTGTAATGTATTAAGGTAGACAGAATGACGTAATCCTTCATTTTTAAAGGTCCCATATTATGCTTTTTCTGGTTTTATATGCTCTATAGTGTGTTTTCCAGGTGTCTTGTGCATGTTTAGGCACATCTATGTGCAAAAATTCAAAGTCCGCGGAAACGCGGCTTCTCCTACCTCCTCCTGTTAGCAGTAGCAGCATGTAACGCTCGGTTCTAGCCCCCCTCGTTGAAAAGTGCCGTGTGATATCACACTGCGATGACAAGCCCATTGGCTCGTTGTGGCAAGCACAAGCTCATGCTGCACATTAGCTGAATTCCAAATATGGTAAAAGGGGCGTAACATTTCCGAGAATTGTCCGAACGACTGACCAATTACAACAGAGCAGATCGGCCAACCAATCAGGTCAGACTTGGCACACGTGGGGACCCTGCTCGGGGGGGATTCAGAGAGTTGCAAACACAGGCAGATAAGACGGTCTGCATCGATCGGCAGTACATGAGAACAGACACTTTTTTCGAACATTAGCGATTGTGAACGTACTTTAGTAGGCACATAAATTAGATATATGAACCCCAAAAAGGGCATAATATGGGATCTTTAATATTTCTTGTCATCGAAGAGTGATGAAGTTATTCACAGAGTCTCACTTGAAATACAAAGGAACAGAAAAAAACTGGAGAACTTCAAATAAAATGAAAACAGTACAAAGAGACCTAAGAGTGTTTTTTTGGATGATGCATGTATTTACCAAATACCAAAACTCTATATTTATTTTGCCCCCTGCTTGTTTTCCAGAGAATGACCTGCAGCTGAGTGAATCAGGCAGTGAAAGTGACTGAACGACACGAGGAGGTGCACCTGCCTGTGAGCACCCTGAGGGTTTCAGTGAGGAGTCAAAACAGCAGCAGACATATCAGTGCTTTGCTTCCTATAATGTGAGACTGTCTTACTTTCATTTCCACAATCCTGCTCGCAATGATCATATCATGTTTGCCTTTCTGACAACAAACTTTCTAATTTAATTATATCCCATATATTTCTCCATGATCTTTATTTTGTGTGTGTGTGAAGACTGGATGTAACAGAGATGCCTTAGTCACGAGAGACAGATGTGGATGGATGAGTGGCAGTAAATTATGAAAACCTTTTGTGTAATGTTTCATCTCACTGAATGTCATCCTAACTTGACCAAGCATATCAGAGTCAGGGTGACAGAGGTGTTTGTTTAGTGTGGACAGAGGCTTGTCTTAAAGAACCCCTGGAGGTTTTGCATTTCAGCTTAGCGATAAAATAATAAAAGGCTTAGTTATGTCTTAGTTCAGGTCAGTTAACAGATTGGGTTCAGCAGAGACAGAATATTTGTGATACAGTGATAAAACAGATTATTTAGTTTTCATTTTATAGAGCTTTTGTAAAGTTAGCTTCAGAGCCTTTTGCTTCGGATTACTGGAACCCGGTTTATTTATTTAAAAGCTGCCCATTTCAAATTGACATTTTTGTCCATTTTGGAGACCGTAGAACAAGCCAACAACATAACATTGATGTATGATCTTCTTAGATGTGTTTGGACAAAAGTGGTAAAAATCTAGTTGCTTATTTACAAATGTACAAGTCAGAGGAGAGCTTTTATTTTTAACTCGTGTGGTTGTGTTTCCTCCAAACTTAAAATGCAAATGAAATATTCACTCTCCTTTTGAGATCTGTTTTAATATCGCCTCAGAAAAAATCTCTGAGCCTCATTAGCTGCTGGACGCTTCCAATTTTCTACAAGCTTCATCCGCCTGCTGTTTCACATCAAAGTGGAGATGCCTTTTTACGACTGGAAAAAGTGTTGATGAGCAGCTTTATGAGCTCTAAAACTGCAAGAGAGCCCTTCATATCTTTTTATGCATTGTTGCCAAAACAAAGTTAATGGCTAATGCAGCTTTAGGATTAAAGAGAGGTCTCAAACTTTAAGTTTAGCATTAGTTCAGAATATAAGGGCGTCTGATTTCTGCAGACTAGTAGGCATTCTGAGTTCTCTCAGTCGGGGTCATGCTTTGTAGCTTTAAACCTGCAATACTTGAATCGAATTAATTATTTATGTTTAAAATATATTCGACCAACGGTGAATCGCTTAATATATTCGAGAAAGATCTTGAAAGCTAAGAAATTGGAATTGCAAGTTAGTAGAAGCTGTGTCGCAGAACACGCTAGATGTTTTGATACTTCACCTCAATGTGAGTCTTAAAAAAAACGTGATGTGCCTTCAGGCTCTCTGCTTGTTTTAACACAAGCCCTCTTATCTCTGCTGAGCTGCCTATGCATACTGGAAGCTGCTGTTTATGTCCCAGCCCTTCTTTCTTTGGAGTCCTGGCTGAAGAACACAGTGAGAAGAAGAAATCTGAATTAGAAAAGTGAATATTTGTAGTCTTAAGAAGGACAGTGGCCTCAGAGCATCATTTGTAAACTATTTGGGAGTCATTTCTTTGTGGAAAAATAAAGATTTTAATGGTTGTTTCTGGCAGTTCCATTCATTATTTACATTTTTGGGGTAACTCTGTTTAGTTTATTTTTTGTTACTGACTTCTTTCAGTTTATTATTAACATCATGTAAAACCAAAAATGAGAGATTCGCTATCTGTTATCACATAACAGGATCATGAAATGCAAACTACTGCTTTAAAATAAGAGACATGAATGCATATATTAATGTAAGATTATCAAAGATAATACTAGGAGGGAGATTCAGATTACAGGGAACGCAGGTAGCCTAGTGGTGAGTGCACTCCCCATGTAACGAGGCATAATCCTCCAGGCGGGCGGCCTGGGTTTGGATCCGACCTGTGGCTCCTTTCCATCATGTCAATCCCCACTCTCTGTCCCTGATTTCTGATTGTCCTATCCCTAAAATAAAGGCATAAAAAGATTCAAGGGGAACAGGGTGCGCTGGTAGCCTAGCGGTCAGTGCGCGCCCCATGAACAGAGGCTAAGTCCTCGAGAGTGGGTGGCCCAGGTTCAAATCCAGCCTGTGGATCCTTTCCCGCATGTCACAAATGCCTATAGCCTACAGTGCTTAATTATGATGTATTTTTGTTAATTTAGAACATTTTGTTAGAACGTAATGTACAAAATCAACACTGTTAGGCTGAAATAATAAAATGTCAAAGAAATATTTTTCATAAATGTTCTAAATTCAGATTGAGACAACTTCATTTCTCCTGAAAGGGCAATTTGATTTACAGCCTGCTACGTTTCATAAATAAAATTACGAAGATAAAACATAACAAAACAGCATTAGATTCAAATTCAAGAAGACAGACATACAGCAGGTTATTATTTTGTGGATCTTGTTTGTTTTGCTTTGTTTCTTTAGTTGATGGAAGTATTAAAGTCAAAGTTCAAAGTTTGGCTCAGAGCTTGAGATAGTCTAAAAACAACAATCAGCATCTATGAAATATAAAACGGTTATCAGCCTCTTATTCTATTGTTCTGAAAGTTTGAAATGAAACCCACTATACTGTCAAATCTTTGTGATCTTTGATGTTCAAACATATTTTAACAAAATCCTCAAATTCCTCTTTGTTCTGGTAATAAAGCCTTTATTTTCTATGAAAACTGTCCCCGAAGAAGTAGATCAATGATATTGAAAATAAGACAATAACAAAAAAACAAAAAAAGATAAGACTCGAGTAAAAGACGAGACACGTCCACACAGGCAACCGGTTTGATGGGGCTGAATATGTGTCTTTGAGGAAGTTTAGAGGGGTGCAAAGTCCATCGTTTGGCTCAAAGCTTTTGCATATGCGAGGCTATAAATAGACGCTGTGCTGCGAACGCAATCAGCCATTATCATCAGCCTGCATATCACAGAGCCGCTCACTGGGACTGCACGGCTTGTGAGGAGAAACAGACTGCTTTAGCGCGGGTAATATGTTCAGGAAATCGCTTATAAACTTCGGACTGCGAAGGAACCGTGAGCGGTGTCACGGGCTGCAGAGAGCCACCGTTAACTATGGGGACATTCACCGCAGGGACGCATCCTCCGCCGCCGCCGCCGCCGCCGTGATGGGTGACAACGTCAAACCGAAAACTATGGACGACCTAGGCGGACCAAGTTTTATGACCACCATCAACTGGCTGTTTATAAAGGGGTATTTCAAAACGACGCAACAAATGCAGGTAAGTGGGGTCCGCGGGAGGACTGACATACGCAGACAGGATGTGTTATGAACTGTTTGTGCTACATCTTGACCGATAGTGCACCCAGATTTCTGCAGTGACTTTCAGTGCAAGCACAGTGACTGCAGAATAAATGATCT